>VWYP01017919.1:233348-283448 GCA_013400435.1 Pycnonotus jocosus | reverse complement strand
ATCAATTTCATGCCCAAGTACCTCTTTTGAAAAATTCCCCCTAATAAAACAATAGCATCTGAGTAATATACATGTTTTTCAAATATCAAATGTAAGAGAGCAAGTTCATACACATGAAAAAGCTCAGAATCTGAATTGAAAAAATATTTGCAGCAATAACTAAGAAATTCCATGAAAAAAAGTTAAGAATGTCTATGATTTATTCATTTATGTTGCTCTGACAGTACTTGTTATTATGACAGTACTTGTTATTACATATCTAACATGATTTTTATGTCTTACAAAACAGCTACAATTTTGATGTTTCAACAAGTTTTCTGAAAACACACAATATTAAAACTGATAAGAAATGTTTCAGAATAACAAGCATGGATCTTGAAGCAAGAGCACTGTGTATTATGGCTGTCCGACTAGCAGAACAGTAAAAAACCCCGTCTTTCATAATGGCAAATCAATAAAACATGGTTGTTCAGGTAATGGAGATATTTGGATTTCATTTTTCAGTCAGGCTTATATTGTTCTAGAGCAAAATGTCTTGGATCTAGCATCTGTCCTAGAAATTTTTCTACTCATGCACACCAGCAGTCGAAATGCCTGGGCTCATTTCACTGTATTTGTGGGTGGAAAAAAGCTAGCAAGGAAAGTGTTCCAAGCAATGCCTGTGTTTTTTGTTTTGCTGCTGTTATATAAAAGGCCAAAATAATATTATGATATCATCTGAGAATCTTAAATATGCAAATATGGGTTACTGTTACCTAACTCTTGCTGTTTATTTTCCTGTGCTTATTTGTTAGGTTTTCCTGTGCTTATTTGTTAGGAGGATTCTATTCTATAGAAGAGCACTAATTACCAGGTGTTTGCTATAGGCAGCACATTTAGGTTCTGTGTATTTTTAATGAAATCATGCAAGTGTAAGTTTGTGCATTTCTGTAGCTCAGTGGACCTCATTACTCTTATATTTTCTTGATTAAATAAAACATTGAGTTCTCCATAATTTTTGCCTATACTCAATGTGTCAGTGGAGTTTCTGGCATCACAGGTCAGTCAGGTAATTTATGCTTATGATGTCAAAAGTCAGACAATAAAAATAACACATGGAGGTGAATTTGATTAATTCAGTTTATTGAATTGCTAATTTGAAATGTTTCATTGTATCTGACAGTTACACTGCTTAAAAATATGGAATAGGAGTCTCTCAGTGTATCTGGAGAGCACCTGCTGCCTTGATAACAAACTACTTGGAAGAGATGGTGTTTGCCCAGGGGTGCTACAGGAATTCAAGGGGGAAATAGCTGTATTACTACTGGTGATGCACAGCTTTTCATTGAAGATTTTCTTTGTGCCTAGGATGAGAGGATGGTTAATACAATGCCAGTGTTTAGAAAGGCTTTAATATGAAGAACTGCAAGCCTATAAGCCTCTGTTCTATATAATATAGTACAGATTACTTAAAATAGATTTTGTGAACTTATGGATAGATATGGTACAGATACAGTAGATATACTTGGGAAGTGTCAGCATGGCTTTTGTGAAAGGTGGTCTGGCATAACCATTGTTTTGGAGTTCTCTGGAGGATTTGGTTCATTGTTGGTGAGGGTGACCTGAATGATGTGCTGTACTTGGACATCCCATATATAATATCAAAATCTGGTTTCATAAACCAGATGATTTTATGGAAACAAGGCAGTCAAGACCCAAGTAGGAACATCTTTACTTTGACAAAAAGTCAGTGAAAAGCCAAAAACTGAGGATAGCAATAAATTATTTTGTTTGGTGTTGGAATGAGGGAGAGAAGACTTGCAGGCATTTGGTCCACATTCTAAACTATTCACTATATTTTTAAATGACCTGGAAAAGGGGATAGTGTAATGGCAAGTGGGAATAGGGCTATGGCTATATGGCTGTGAGGAATGGCAGAGGTATTTTAAAATGTCGTCTGACTGGTTAAAGAAAAGGTGGGTAAAATTCAAGTAGATAAACATTGGGATCTTTTTTCTTCCATCAATTCATATATTACAGGATAGTTTCCAGGTTGGCCTTTGCTATGCAATGAGTTACTGTCTGCAAAGGACAAACACCAATCTGTTGTTCCAGATACAGTCATGGAAACACCAACTTAATGCTAAATAGCAATCAAAGAAAGAAATAAAATGCTAGTACTCATTAGGAAGAGAATGCCAAGCAAAGCAGAACATCAGGGCAGTGTTGCAGAAATCCATGGTCTGCCAGCATTCTGAATTCTGTGCAGGTTTCTGCCCTTCTCAACATGATGAGGAGAGATTGCAGAAAATTCAAAAAGAATAAGGATAGCAACTGAAAAACCTTTCTTATCAGGAAGCTTGTTGCTTGTGCATTCCATAAGATTAAACCACAATATTTCACCCAGTTTTTAGTCTCTTGCAAATAGGAATTTAAACTACTGCTTCCAAAATATGCCTAGTTTGATACAAATTGCAGTATGAATACAATTAATGTTATTTTCCAAGCAGTTTTTCAGGATGCAGCTGAATCAGAGCTTAATGACATCAGCTGGCTAGGTTCCTGTGAACTGCAGTGGGCCTGGAATCAGGCATCCCAGAACAAATTACGAGAGGGTTTGGGTTCTTACATAACAAAGCAGCAAAAAATAAGCATTGTGCAATTTTGCCAAATGTCCATTGGATGCATTCTTCCCTAAAAATCCCAATTCTTTATGCCCATATCCCAATTTATAAGGGGGTAAAAATGGCTTTTTAAAAAACCTTTATCACTCTTCAGATTGTTCTTATTATTGCCAATATCTGGGTGAGATATTCTGGGAGAATCCAGTAGTAAATATGTAATAAGGAGTAAGATTGAGAAGGTTTCTGCTAATTTTTTGTGTAAGAAAACATGCAGCATCTTGAAATGCATAAAGAGATATATTACACAACACTATTTGCATTAAGCCAGTGCTAGTTACAATAAAGTTTTTGCAAATCTCAGCTGCTCTTCATGTTATCTGCAAATAGGGTAGTTTTTCCATTTTTTTAAAATTTGCAATTTAAACTTGTATTTAAATCACTGGCAGGAGATATTATTTTTAATAAGTATAAGCAGATGCCTTCTCTTGCTTTTGGCAACTTTAATGTGAGGGGGGAAGAAAAGATGATTTACTAATTAATGTTTTTGCCTGCTGAGACACCTTACCTTAAGCAAGCCCTGTTTGTCATGGTAATGTAACGAGCATTTTGTCCTGAGGACTAATTGGCAGGCTGGGTGGACTGTGACATTCAGAAATATGGAACAGAATTCAAGAAAGTAGAATGCAGCCAGAATTTTAGACACTTCTGTGCATTTAATATGAGGTCATCTCAGTGGCTTTTCTTACTGTTTACAGCTTCCAGGTATTTAAAATTCCAATGAATTCTGCAGGTTTTCTTTTATTTCTTTCTTTTTTCCCCTTCCTGTTAGAGTAAGCATCTGATTTAAAACCAAACCATTTCTTTCAGAAGCCACTTAATATTTTTTGAAACGGTGGTAGAGTGATGGAAAATCGATTTTGGTTTCAATATACTCACCTTTGAATGTTGTACTACATTTGGGTTTTTTTTTCCCCTTTCTTCCTTTAGTTTACTGAGAAATTTTATAATTGACTGTAGTGGGTTGATACTGGCTGGATGCCAGGTACCCATCAAAGCCACTCACTCCCCTCCACAGCTGGACATGGGAGAGAAAATATAATGAAGTGTTCAGGAGTTGACATGAGGACCAGGAGAGATTGCTCATCAAATACCATCATGGGAAAAACAGGCTGAAAGTAGAGATATCTAATAAGTTGAACTTATTGCTAACAAAATCAGAGCTGGAAAATGAGACCTTAAAAAACACCTTCCTCCCACTGGTCCCTCCTTCCCAGCTCTATCTGTTCCCTCAATGGCATAAGGAGACAGGGAATGGGGGTTGTGATCACTTCATCACCTGTGCTTTCTGCTGCTGCTCGGGGAGAAAAGCCATTCCCCTGCTGCACTGTGGGGTCCCTCCCACAGGAGACAGTTTACTGAGAACTTCTCCAGCATGGCTCCATCTCACGAGCATCTCCGAACTGCTGCAACCTGAATCCATCCCAGGGGCACCAGTCCCCCTCAAACCACTGTGGTGTGCGTCACTCTTCCACAGGGTGCAGTCCTCCAAGGGCAGGCTGCTCCAGCCTGGAAGCAGGGTCCTCCTCTTTCCACTGAGCCTTCCACCAGATCATGGCCTCCGCCAGACATCCACCTGCTTTGGTGCGGGGCTCCTCCATAGGAGGCTGCAGGTGGATCTCTGCATCCCTGTGGACCTCCAGGGGCTGCAGGGCCACAGCTGCTTCACCATGGTCATCACCACAAGTTGCAGAGAAATCTCAGCTCCAGCTCCTGGAGCACCTCCTGCTCCTCCTTCTGCACTGTCCTTGGTGTCTGTATGTTCTCACTCTGCTGTTCTCTGACCGCAATATTTTTTTTTTTTTCTCTTCTTCTTAACTATGTTAGCACAGAGGTGTTGCCACCATTCCTAATTGGCCCAGCCTTGGCCAGTGGCACACCCATTTTTTAGGCTACCAGGGGCTGGCTCCGCTGGACATGGAAGATCCTTCTGGCAGCTCCTCACAGAAGCCACCCCTGCAGCCCCTCTGCCACCAAAGCTTGGCCATGCAAAACCAGTACATCAACTGATACAGGA
Source organism: Pycnonotus jocosus (assembly GCA_013400435.1). NCBI lineage: Eukaryota > Metazoa > Chordata > Aves > Passeriformes > Pycnonotidae > Pycnonotus > Pycnonotus jocosus. Next base: position 278,771 of record VWYP01017919.1, on the reverse strand, counting down.
CTCTATAAACATGCACATTATTTTGCATGGTTTCCAAAGGAACTTAGTGAGGAAACTTCTCTGGGATAGCTTGATTCTGCAGGTCGTCACATGTTCCTGCCTAGTATGGAGACTGTGATCTGAAGCTGACATTACTCCCAGTCCATGTAACTGAAGTTTAGGTGTTACTGGTGTTATAAATATTGTGCTCCCACTGACTCCATTGTGAATACTGGTTCATTCAAAACAATTGAATCTTATTTAATATTTGCTTAAAATTGTGCATTCCTTTTGCTTTATCTAGACTTGTCCTGCCACTCTTCTTCCTTCATTCTCCATTGGTTTTATGTCTTTACTTGTCTATGTACACTGTTCAGAATTAGAACAGGTTGTTTGGATTGTGACAGTGCCTGTAAAGTTCAGTCGGCATCTGCACTGTTGTGCTGTGTGTGGCAGAAAAAGAATGCTACTTTTTCCCTTTAGGAATGCTCTGACAATTGTGTCCTGGAGGTTACTTATCCTAGCAACTGTAGGCTGGACACACATCTGACTGTTTTATGCTGCAATCCTGTTATGTTTTGTGATAGCACATTAATGACCAAGGAATATGAGTCCAGAATACATTGCTTCAGCTTTAATGATGATATTGAGATCAAGTTTAATCCCTGGTAAAATAAATTTGAATTTGAAAAGAACAAGTTTGGTGTTCTTTGTGCTTTGAAAAAGCTGAGAAATAAAAAACTCTAACAAACCCGAAGCAAACCAAACAAACCTGTTGTGCTAAGAATCCACAAGCCATGAATGGAGAAGGGGTAGTTTGCTCACTTGGGCATAGACATTAAATCACTTGTGCTCTCTCCAAATTTGGGCCCTCTCTTTTCAGAATGCTCACAGTGAATGCAGTAAAAAAAAAAAAAAAAAGTTATTGAATAATTTCAAGTTAATGCAGTGATTGGCATAAAACTTGCTAGTAAAAGTGTAGCCATGCTTCCCGCTTGTGTTTTCCTATGCTGTTGGCATATTTTGTTCAAGTATAATCAGTCCTTTTTGTGCACAGATACTAGCCCTTTCAGTGTTTATAGTAATTAGAGAGCAAGTCTAAATTTACCTCATCAGTGTCAAACAACACTGAATACCTATTAAGCTTTTAACATCATGTCTGTAACACCTGCAATTGATAATTTTTAGGAAATATATGGGTTTTACTGTGTTTCTAAGTATTTGATTGTTTGATCCTGGTTTAGACTCAGTTGTGAATAGTTACCCTGAATGACAAATTAAAATAATACAAATCATGAATAGACCTCAGATGAAACTATTTTTTTTTAACTAAAATATTTGCTGAAAATTTAAGGTACAGGTGAAATGCTGACAAGAAGGGAAAAATTTAATGCTTAGTAAAGTGATGGGTTTTAAGTTACTAATAAATGCTGGTATAGTTAATTTTTGCAAAATTTTGTTTGTGGAACTGTAATTTAGCTGGCTGTTATGCCTTGTTGCTTTGAAATCTAGCATTGTTAACATAAATTGTATCAGCATACTTACTGAGACAGCCTTGTTTGGCAGTGATAATTTATACCTTAACCTGTAGCTATGATTTTTGTGAAGCAACAGGGGCATGACAGAAACTATGTAACATTAGACAGAAGTAAGAAGTGGACCAAATTTGAAAAGTTGCCTTGAATTTACATCTCCTTAAAATAGTATTTTAAAGCATTATATGAGATCCTGGCCTACCTCATGTGCCTGGGTGCTTCAGCATCTGAAATCCTGGGGATTCAACAAGCTCTGTGTTAGAGACTGCTATGAGGACTGCTACAGATGTGTGGACATGTGGGGATTTTTTAGTTTTCTTGGTTATTTAAGTGCTGTTCAGATCATAAAGACATTTTTCTGTCCTTTAACATATTTTAATTTTCACTTTTTTTTCTCCCACCATTTTTCAGTCTGTTATTGTGCCACTGCCATGAAAGGATTTTGAGATATGTCTCTCTTTTAGGTTGACTTGGCATAATGGGTTAGTGGGAGTTAACAGTAAACTAATAGGTTGCATATGTAATATTTGAATTCTCCCCTATTCACGTGTTTGGTTTGGGGGTTTTTGTGGATTTCCTGCTTACATTAGTTAGGAAATATGTAGGTGTATTTATTCAAGGTCCTAAGTTCTTTTCAGACAGTATTCAAAGTGTATTCAGTAAAAGGAAATCAGCTTCACTTTTTTAGTCATCTGTGGGCTTTGAACAGTATGGATTTTAAAATATAATGTAAGTTAGCAAAATCCACCATAGTCCATGGAAATATCAATGCCTCTTTGATCACCAGGCTTCTTGAATACTCTTTGTGAGGTGTGGGAATTTGCAAATGGCGAAAAAATTGTTGTTCGTCTGGCTATGATTATGATGCATTCTGCTTTGTTTTGGAAAGCATGGAGTCAAAAAAATGAGTGTTCAAGGCCTTGGAGGATTGATTTGTGTATTTCAACAGAGATTTAACCTAGCTGAAGACAAAGGGGCTATTGATAGAACTAATAACAATGATGTATGTGTCAAAATAAATTTACAAAACATTTAGAAGTATCCTTGTACATTTTTATTGGATTAATATCAAAAATCTTTGGTTCAGAAAAGAAGAAAATCTTGCTTGTGGTTTTTTACGAACTGCTGAAATTAGAAAGACTTGGGTTTTGGAATGTGTTTTATCTGTGTGTTTGATAACAATTTTGAATCAGTTGAAAGAAGGGGTAATATATTAGTTTATCTGTATTTGTGTTCTTGGTAGGAAAAAATTGACACTGTTCCTTCTTTCTGTTTTATCCCTTTTTCTCCCCTTCTGATATGAAAGAAATATTTTTTATTAATTCCTTCATTAACTGCAGAAGTTTAGCAGGGCTCTCTTGGGTGAACTGAAGTTTGCTTTTTTCAGACACCTCCATGTTTTTGGGAAAAGTTATGAAACTATGAAATGCTTCTACTCATCCAGAAGGAGGGTACAGATGAAGAAAATCCTCTGCACATTTTTATGGGGAGACTTTTTATAGAAAAATGAGAAATTATATGTCTTAAAAATTATTCAAAAGACTGATATAGCAAGTGCTTATATTATCTCAGAGATTACCTTGAATGCTTCTGTAAAATTTCAGTATGTTCTAATGGGAAGTTATATTTAGTATTTTAGCATTTTCAGTGTCATTTAGAACATTAATAAATTTGGAAACTGTATCAATTGCTTCCCAGAAATTGCAAAATTACTCTTTCAGTTGAGGCTTCCAAGCACATAATGTTCTGAGACTAAATATCAGTATTTACTGATAATAAACCTGATAAGAGGCAACTTCAGTGGGCAAATGAGAGGAATAATGACATGATAGTGCTAGAGGTAAATGACTTAATGAAAATAATTTTTCAAGAACACCTTTGTTCAATTTGAAAAATGTGATTCATTCAAATAAACCAGTTAAGTTACCAACCAGAGATGGTATTAGACTTTTTTTTCTTCTGTAGTGTTTTGACACAGGCAAATGGCATCTGATGATTACAGTGGCAAGATTGCTTTTTTTCTTTAAGACAATTTCTTCTGAAACCATGGAGAATTTAGTTTAGATTGTTTTTCCACCTTGTTGCCAGAACATTTTAAATGACATGAATGGTTAATTGAAATTACTTTTTGTTTCTAAACCTTCTACTTCTGCATTACATGTTTACATGTTTTAAAGGATTTTATCTTTGAATAGTGTAGCACTTTTCCCATCACTGGATTCAGTGTGTTTGAGTTTGGATTCTTATTTTTTGTTTTCATAAATTGGAGTTCTATTTCTGATCCTTTAAGGGCTTGCTCTGAGTTTCAAATCAATGGTAAATGCTACGTGACAATGTTTTCTCTACCATTCTTTGAATATTAAAAATGCATTATCTAACATAGTAGAGTCCTCTGCAAGAAGGTCCCAGGCAGACTTCCAGGCCAGGATTAATTCTTCATAGTTGGCTAGTTACTTATCTTTCCTTCAGTGATTTGATTCTACTTATTTAAGAGATATTGTAGTGTCATGAGAGTGGATACCAAAAGGGATTTCAGGAGATCTAGTCCCTTCCAAAAATGTGGAAGCAAGATCAAAAGTAATCCTAGGCCAACCCTGATAATTTTTTTTTTTTTTGTTGAAACCTTCTTTTTGGAAATGCTTTGCAGAATCTCTGGATAATCTTGTTCCAGCGCTTAACTGTTCTTTCCTACCCATTTTTATTTTCATACCTAGTTACTTTCTAAGATGTTACTTTCTGAACATCAAATCCCAGTTGCATAAACAGCATTGGAAACTTAAACCTGGTATCTAATATTTCCCTCTTTGTTAAGAATCATCTTACATAAAATGAAGTGTGGGAATGTGGATTAGTTTAATTATTGAGGAGTGGGGTGGTGGGGATGCAGAGGGAGGGTGTTCTCACAAACCACATACTGAACATCATGTTATCTTTTATGCACCTCTAACGTTCTTTAGCATTACCCAGTATTTTGCTGAGTGCCACAGTCAGATTGTCTCACCTGTGAGTTTGTCTAAGGTTGCTCCTTCTGACTTTAAAGTATTATATTTGTATTTCACAAATCCTTTGGGATTACATTGGTCTTTCTTGAAGTATCAAAAAGATGTTCCTTTACCTGATTCTTAAAATACTCTGGATGAATTACTGAGTTCTGCTGAATGAAATATATTTAACATCTCTAAATGTATTGAGCTCTCTGATTCTGACCTGTGTTCCTGCAGACAGCTGTTCTTACATTCTGGTGGAAAGGAGCATGTGGCGTTAAAGAAAGGTGAGGTGCAGATGCAGAACAGGGAACTAACTGGCTGCTGCTTGCCCTGCAGGACTTAAATGATGGGCTCTGCCAGTGTTCTTCACCTAAGATGGAGATTTTTGAGATGCAGCAGAATGTTTCAAAATCTGGTATTTATATATTAACAGATTTCTTTTGACTGTCTCTGGAATTGGTTAACTTCCTGTGCAATACAGCAATTACATTTCACTGAAGTAGGAAGAAGTACATGGGGCAAGATTTAATCTCAATAGCCCTATACAATTATGAAGCCTTAGTGCCAAAACTCTAAAGCTCAAAGTAAATAAGTAGTTACAAGGCTACCTTGTACTCAGTTTTTGGCCTGAACCCTGCCCTTCTTCAGTCCCTGAATCAGATGTTTTTTACTAAGGCAATTGGCCATAAAATAGTCAATAAATAATTATTTAGTGGAACCCTAGAGATGGGGAGAGACATTTCACACTCTTCAGGATATGAAACTGTGTTTGGAGACAAAGCCAAATCCAGAGATGTGCATGTTAACAAACGTAACTCCTGAGAATGTAATCCTAAAATTGAGACTAGCAAGTGATGCAGACTGATGTTTTGCCAGTTCAACTGTTACTGATTATATGGACTAGATCAGTACACCTCAAGATAAATCTAGTGATATAAAACTGTTTATCATAGATGCAAATTTTATTCATTAAAAATTCCTCAAGTGGCAGCAGAATGAAAAATGCAGTTCTTATGGGAAATAAATAACAGTGGAAATAATTATATAATCATTATATCAACAGATTCTGCACTGTGTATTTTCATGCAGGAAATACAAAAATATGTAGGTGGTGACGTTGTTCATGAGGCATTATGTAGGAGGATAAAACAATGTTAGAACTAAGAAATGTGTGAAAATGGCTTGGCTGTACTTATACTGGGGATAATATAACATGTAAAAATTGCAGTAGTAAGCACATTTTATCATGTGTAAAAATCGTTTTCTGTTTCATGCATTTTTTTCAAAAATACAGTTGATTTGTCTCAACTGCATCCATCCTAAACCATGGTTTGGATACCAGCTTGAGCTTAGGGGTGGGAGAGCTTTAGGGATTGTGTAGAAAGCCTTTAATATAAGCCCCAAACCATTCCTGTGAGGACATGGGGCAGGGTGAGCATACCATGTGGCCCTGTCCTTGCCCCATGTTCCATCTGACCCTATGCCATCTATAGCCAAGCCCCTGACTTGTCCCCCAAGATACAGCTAGAAAATCTTATATTCCTACCTAAGATTTATTTAGGATTAATAAAACCTGGAAAGAAAATTTTTGTATCACAAATTATGTGGCAAGGAGATGAATGCTCAAAATATTTAACAAATTCTAGTGGAAAATTTAATTTTCAAACTGACGCTTGTACAATAAGCTAGTAAACATGGCAATTGATCAATAGAAAAGAAAAGATGGATGATTAGAGTGGACCTTAAGAGTTACCTCAACTTTATGGCCTGTCATGAAAAAACCAAAACTAAACTGCTCAGTATAGATTTAGAAAGTACATGAACTATTTTGGTAAAGTTTGTATTAATAGAGCCACCTACATTGTCTGTAGAACTGCTTTTAAAGTAGGTGCTGTAGAAGTGTTAGCCATTGATAAACTGGACAAACTTTTTCTTTAGGCGACTTAATACCTCCCACAGTGAGTATAAGGAGTTATCTGTTAACATAATCTTAAAAGATTATGTTTGAAAGGAAATATAATTTGCACACAAATACTCAACTTTCCTAACAGATGTAAAGTGGAAGAGAAAGATGCTACCTGTATGACAGAATAATTTGTATGATACTAATTGGAGACTTAATTTTGCCAGAGAAACAAAAGGATGCTCAGAAAATGTGGAGAAAGTTGGATCTGAGGGACAGCTGTGCTTACATGCTGGAAGAATCTTCACAGATGTGAATTTATGAAACCCAGTTTAATGGCAGCAAACCAAAAATGCTATGACTCATACAAATTGAAATCTGCTTTACTTATTCATCAGTTTAACAGGTTTTTTTTGGACATGTGCATTAGTTAACAAAGACATGGACTATATCTGGTTACAGTGAGTTACTGGAGCTCTTTCTGAAGAAATGCTGCTGATTTTGCCATAGAAATGCAATACTGGGGCAAATTACTGAAATTTTAAAAATCTATAGAATATAAAAAAGATCCTTAGGATAGTTACTTTTCGTAATGCACTACCAATACTTTTTCAATGATGAGCAGCAGTTGGAAAATACAAAATTAGTATATACTCAAGCTTCCCATCTGAATATTCAAATGATCTATGATTATGTAACTGGACTATGCTATGATCTACCTTTTAATAAAATTCTTCTAAATTTCATAATGGTTTATAATTTTTTTTTTTTTATTTAAGCCTGCCAATATATTGAAAAATACTTGAAAATAATGGAATTATAGAATAATGTGGCTCCTGACTTCATGCTGGACAGTTTCTTTTACTGGGCAGTGCTGGACCTCTGCTGTCTTGTGGCAGAGGATTGCTGGAGCCCTCAGCAAGTTACATTAAAAAAGAAAAAAATAAGTTGTATCAGTATATTGCGGAAAAGACACATTTATTAGAGGTCTGCACCAGACATTTTAAATAGCTTCACATTTTGATTGTGCATCTAATTCCCTAGTCTTGGAATATGACCTATTAAAGTCCTCAATCCAAATATCTGCTGACCGTAATAAAATCATATTTGATTTTGGTGCCAGTAAATTCTGAAAAAATCCCAGCCCATGTCTCATTTACCTGTCCTTGTATTTTAGGTAAAAGCTAAATAGTGCAGGTTGTTTCTATTTTTAAAATTCTTGTAGTGTTCAAGAGCTAGTGAATTACCATCCTGGTTTTGACTAAAAGAATCAGACTTTAAGAATATATGTATTTTATTGGCTTCTCCTTGTAAATTTTTTCTATTCATCTTGAACTCAGACTTTGCTGATCTCCCCATGCCCATGCAAAAATAATAATTCTGTTTAGTTTGTTCTTATCAGATGTAAAGGACAAAACTTGCATTTTTTTTTTCCTAGCAGTACATATATTTATTAACATATTCTATTCAAACATAGTATCTAGAGGAAAAAAATCTAGAAACTGTCATCCCCCAGCCTTATACAGCAGTTAGTCATGGATGAGGAAGTTTTCTTCAATGTGTGGAGCTTCATGAGTACTGAGTGGCCAGCACAGGACATGAATAATAGCTAAGCTATGCCTCTTTCTCAAATTAGTTTCAAATGGAAAAGTTTCTTCCATTAGCCGCTGATTCTCCTAAATTTTGCAAGAATTTAGTGTTCAGGAACTTTACCATTGGGTAGAATGGGCTAAAACTATCCCTTCAGTGTAGGAACAAATGAGACTGAATGAAAGGGCACAAGAATATCAAATACATGATATTAACTTTGTAGATGCTTTTTGGAAACCAGCTACAACCTCTCTCCCTTGCTGTCAAAGTTAAGAGTAGCAGCGTAAAGCAGTTCCTCCACTCTTGTCCTCAGACTCTGAAGTGGCACTTCTGTTCTCTGCTACCAGTGAAGTCTCTTATGGCTTCCCACTGCCTGAAGGGCAGAAGTGGGACATACCTTTGACTCTCAAGCTAGCATTCACTTTCAAAATTAAGCCATCTTCTTTGTAGTAATTGCTGTTGTTTAGCTCTCATGATTTGTCTTCCTTCCTGTATGTGATCTTCCTTCCTTCATCGCTGTCTGTGGAGTGCAGGCTGTCATTCTTGATCCTCTTCTTCAGTAATAAAGTCACAGGACGATTTTGCTTGTGATATGTTTTTACCTACACTTAGTATGCTGAATTGATACTGGTTTTCTATTTGAAACGAAATCTTCTTCTATCCAAACTGAATCTGTTTGTCTAACCTCCATGGTCAGCTGGAATTTTAACTGGGAAAAAAGATTTTTCTTCTAAGCCTCTTTTTTTAAAAAAAAAAAAAAAAAGTATTGGCTTCTGGAGACCTCAGACTGATGAATACAAACATCTTCAGATCAGACTGAGTAAATCTGGACATGTCTTCTTGTAAAATATTTCCTTTATTACTTTTCCTCTCCAGCTGTGCAGCAGTAATCCAGACTTTGCCAAATTATATCTGTTATTGAAATACTTTCTGTTTTAGGAAAGTGCAATCTAGTCCCACTCATACTTTTCATATGCTTTTCAAAATTCTGCCTGTTACTTCCACTGTGGATATTTTTTCTTCGTTTACTTCTCACAGTGTAAGTTCTTCAAATGTCTCAGATTTACAAACCCATTTGACTCCAAATTTCAAAGTAGTTAACATTGGAGTCTTCACAGCAAGGTGTTGCTACATTTTCCTGGCTGCTTAGTGGTGACGGATCTTGTTCCCCTTTTGATAAATTTGAAAATGAGTGCTTGTTTGGGAGAATTTGTTAAATGCTCTGTTAATACTTGGGTACTCAGATTCACAGCATCATCTTTAACTTTTTATGCACTGTTTTGCATGTGCTTATACGCTCATTTAACATTTGTAACATCTCTTCCTTTGATGCTGTGTCACTCTGGGTTTTTTACTTGGGTACTAACTCAAAACTGCCATGTAATTTTGTCTTGCTTAGGATGTTCAGTTTGAAATATGAACTGAATTTTCAAAAGTGAATATGTTCATCATTTTCTAGTATTTCAAACACATTTTGAACACTAGATTATCTAATGTTTAATATTTTTACACAAAAAGTGCTAATTGAGAAAGATTGCTGTATGACAGGCTTTCTTGAGTAGTAATCATTTAACTAGAAACAACAAGTATCACTCACAGTATTTGAAAATGTATTAACCTCCATGTTATACAAGTTTGCATGGGTATGTGTCTGATTATTTTCTTTTTTCTGTGACTGCTGTCGAAGCAGAAATAAAAGTCTTGGATAAGAACAGGAAAAGGTACGTATCCACAATAATGGTACTGTCTTATCAAAAATGCTAAATGCAGCAGCTTTTCAGCTCTCAAACAAGAAATATATTTTCCAAGTCAATAGTTATCTTTTGACATAGAGATAACATTAGAAATTCAGGTAAGTGTAATGAAAATGTAAAGGTGATTGAGTACAACTATTGTTTGCTCTACTCACTGCCACAGGCTAATTCTGGACTGTAGCTCTTTGTAGAGAGGTTTCACTCATGAAATTTTATTTAATTAAGGTAAGGTGAGGCATAGAATTCTAGAAAGAAATATTGAACTTCAGGAGAAAGCAAAAGAAATACAGTTCATTTCTTCACAAGGAACTGAAGACATCTCTAAACACTGCAATTCTCACTACTCTTACTGGCACAGGAAAAGTAAATGGCTGTGGTTATATTTAAGCACATTACTGTAGCATAAAGTTCTGTCTTTTCATTAATCACATTATTTTGAAAATAAACTAGCAAAATATTGGCAGAGCTTCACATCAAAATCTGCACTACAAAGTTGATAAGGATGTTTGAACATCACTCCAATTAAACCTAGAGAAACTGACATCTTACTGTCTCCCTTTCTTAGGATTTAACTAGACATGAACAAGCATTACTGTTTACATAAATAAGCTGGCTTTTGTTCTTATGCAACACTTGCATATTCTCAGTAACATATAACCTCCTGGTGTTCTATTTCCCCATGTCAGTTGGAAGAAGTAGTTAATAATTTTTTGTTATTGCAGCCCTAATAAAACTGTTTTAAGAAGTTAGTGTAGAAGTTTCTCCATAAGTGGCATGAACAGTGACTTCACAAGGAACTTTTCTTGGGAATGACAATATATGATATGAAAGGATTTCTAGCACAAACTATACAAAGGTTTTGTGAGAGAGAGGGTTTAGTACACAAGCCCAGACTAAAAGCTGCTGATTTGTTGCCAGATTACCAAGGATACAGAAATATTTTGCATGCATGTTATCAGACTGCATGCATCGAAGGAGTGAGTTTGCTGAAATGCTGTACCAAGATCTGCTCATAGCAGTTACTAATTACTGCTGGTTTTGCTTGTGGGATATACCCTGCAACTTTCCATAAGTTCTTTCTCTCATACAAAGTGAAATTTAAGGTCTTGATGTTTTTCTGAGGATACAGCGTTAGTGTGCTTTTCATAGTCAATCAATGTTTTTTTCCCTTAAGCTTCAAGGCATTGAAAAGAAAATTTGTGTAATCACTCAAGTAACAAAGAGCTTCAGACTCAAACAAATTCTTTGAAAGGAGACCAGGAGTGTCTATTAAATGCAGAAAAAAAAAAAGGAAACAACAGAGAAATTAGTAGCATTTTGTAAGAACTAAATTTGCTTTATGAACTGGATTTATTTTATGCTGGGAAGTAAATGAATGAATGCCTCTATGTTTTTCCTTCTTTTTTTTTTTTTTTTTTTCTTGAAGTAAATTCCAGCTTGTCTGCCTCAAGAAGTACTTTTCTACTGACATTTTCCAAACTTTCTAATTGATATGATGCTATTCTGGTTAAGTCCCCATGGTAACCTTTTCAAAGTCTTCAAGTGGAACAGCAGCAAGATTAAGCTATCATTGATATGGTTAAAGTTCTTCAGGCCCTTCAGCATCATGGAAATAGAACTACATAAAAATGCTGGTGGTGTGATTTGCATTACCTTTTTTACGTAGACTGAGTGCTTTGGTTTCAGACAGATTCTGGGCATTGGATGTGGACAGAAAAGAAAATCAATACCAGCTGTCAACACTTAGCATTATTTTGAAGTTTGAAGTGAGCTAAAAAAAAATATTCTTCTTTTTAGGATGAACAGCTGTGCAAGAAATAAAAAAAAATTGTCAAAGCAAAAGTGCAAATTTTTTTAGAACTCCAGTTCCTACAGGCATAAAACTAAAACTATCTCCCATTCATTAACATCTGTTTAATGTTTTGTTACTTAGTGTTCATCAGTAAACATATTTTTCACTGTACTGTGCAGTTTTTGTGTTTACTATTGTTTAATTAGGTTTTTCTTATATCAATGAAAAGGTGAAAGCTTAAATAATGTTTTACTTATGCTTTAGTATGTGTTTCTGCCTCTAATTAAAAGGTGCTATTATTTAAACCAAGCAAAGCTATTTACAAAATATCTTAGCTTTTTCTACAAAAATGTAACAGTTTTAACTGTTAGTTCATAATGTTCCACTACATAATAACACCACAGGAACAACAAAAGGATTTAAGCTATTAGCTTTAGGCAGCACCACAGAATTTTTAGTGCTACCACTTGCAAGTGTTCTAAGATTACTGAGCAGACCACTGAGATTTTGCACATTCAATTGCAATGTAATTGACCCTGTTTTCAGCAGTGTCTTGGACTAGATGATCTCCAGAAGTCGCTTCCAATCTCAGTGGTGCTGTTTCTGCATCATACAAGTGAACAATAACCAGGTGAAGTTTCAATATGTTCCTTTGGTGTGCTGTTTCAGGGAAAGGTGTGGAAGGAGAGGCAGTGGGCTAACTCTGTGTTAAGGACTGTTTTAATTATCTAGAGTTTTATGATTATGTGCTTAAGTGTCTGTTGGGTAAGACTCAGGAGGAAGGCCAGTAAGGCAGATGCCATGGTGAGAGTCTGTTATAGACCAACCAGGTGAATAGCCAGATGAAATGCTCTGTAAACAGCTGGCAGAAGTCTCACAGTTGCTGATCCTTGTTCTCTTGGGAGCTTCAGTTTACCAGATGTCTTTTGGAAACAGCAAACAACAGAGAGCAAACCGTCTGGGGCATTCCTGGAGTGTGTGTGTGAGAGAGAACTTCTTGACACCATTGATGTGGGAGACAATTAGGGAGGACACCCTGCTGCGTCTGTTTTCTGTGACCAGAGGGCTGGCTGGTGATGTGATGGTTGGAGGCACTCTTGGGCACAGTGATTGCAGAATGATAGATTTAATTATTGGTGAACAAAGAACTTGGTCTTCCAGAGGGCACACTTTGCCCTCTTTTGGAGACTTGTTCAGAATCCCTTGGCAGGCAATACTGAAGAGCAAAGGAATCCAGGAAGGCTGGATATTCTTCAAGAAGGAAATCTTAAAGGCATTGGAACAGGCCATCCTCTGATAGTAGAAAAATCTTCCTATAAATACATTGGCAAAAAAATTAGGGGTAAGGAGAATCTCCAGGAAACACAAAGTGACAAAGTCTGTGGTGCATGCAGGAGAACCAGCATCAGGCCCAGACAGAATGGGTTTATGGCAGGCAGCTCCTGTTTGGCCAACCTGATCTCCTTCTATGAAAGGGTGAATGAGGGAAAGGCTGCAAATGTTTTCTTTAGGAAGATTTTAGGGTCTGGAAATCAAGTAGGTGTTGTGATATGAAAAATCTGTTTCCATACTTAGCAAATCCCTTTTGGGGCGGAGTAATGTGCAGTGCCTTAGCATATTGGTGTATCATCCCTGGGGTGAACTCTTTGACTGTTTTTTTAATTTATCGAGATCCTTATTTAAAACAATGGTTTTCTGCCACTTCAAGAAAGCTCCACCCACCCAACAAAAGAAAAATTAAGTAGGCCTGATTTGGACACTGAGACAGCTCTAAGACAAAATCTCTTGATGTTTTGTTACAGACGTGTTCATAGCATTTGAGGTAATATGAGCTGGCTGCAGAGTTGCTTCTGTCTGCTAAAACTAAGTCATAAGAGGAGAAAAAGTTCCATAAAATGACAAATATTTTCTTCCTACTCTTACATTTTGCAGTTCCCTTGTGGAATGTACCCCATCTGACATAAAAGCAATAACTTTATTTTTGACCTATCTTCTTTCTCTTAAGCCCAAACTTGTGTTTCATAGTTACTACACTATATCAAACCTGATTTAGACTGACAACTCATGGAGCAGAAAGCTTACCTCTGAGAAATGCTGCTTATGTAAGTAAAAATTTTACTAAAGATGCTTTCTGTGAATTAGGTCCAGAGTATTAGGTAAATTGAAGAGGTTACTGAATAATTTATCTTTAAATTTGTAGTTCATTAACTACATGTTCCTTCATAAAATTCATGGCTATTCTGAGTGAATTAGATAAGAAACTAGTACGAAGCAAATGTTGCAGGCTTTTAGAAGTGTTTTCTAATGGAAGCATAGAAATAGAAGTGTAGAAGTCTTAACACTTCAAAGTATCAAAAAAAATATTATGAGTATATAGTTGTCAAGAAAAAGCACATAGTTATTTCTCCCAGGAAAGCAAAAAAAAAAAAAGTCTGGCTTCAAGATGATGGACTGTTCAGCTGCCTGCTCCTGTTTGATCAGAATATTATGTATGAGTTTATTTAGAACTTTCTTTGCTGACACAGGGTAAATATATGCAGCTGTTTGGGTGTTTTGTGCATTTTTTTTTTTTTTACATCCTAACTTCAGTTCTTAGAGATACACTACATGTGCTTCTGACCACAGTTAAAATAACTACTTTCAAAAGAGGGACATATTGCCTTTGCTTTTAAAATTTTATTCCTATGATTTATACTATACTATGTTTTTTCTTAAAATGACCATTGGTGCTAGATTTAAAAGCTGTTTCATTCTTTCATAGTGTGACCAAAAAAACCCCAAAACCAAAGGAGCTCGGGGGGAGATAGTATTTCCTTTCTTTGTAAGTGAAATAGTCAGATATAATCAGAGAACTATGTAGATAGGTTTTTCTTTATTTTTTTTCTTTTGCATTATAAACATACTCTTTATGATACAGAACTGCTACTAAAGAGAAAAAAAAGCAGGTAATGTAGGGTTTTTCCCAAATTTAGGGGATTTCTTTCCAAATGATTTAGATTCTCTCACAGGATTTCTAAGCCAGCCCCATCCTTGGTTGCTTTTTTTTTTTCATTATTTTGTTGCCTCAAGCAGCTTGTAAGTAAAGACCAAAGTGTGTCAGAGGAAACTTTTTAATGGAACTGAGGGATGGAGGTGTTACCTCAATCTCCTGCCATTTCTACCCTATTGTAATTATTAAAGTTTTTCTAATTGGCATCATTTCTGCTAGGAGACTGTTGGTATTAACACTTACCAGCCACTCAGTAGTGCATAGGAGGTTTATGAGGGGTACCATGCTGTGCTTTGATAGACCTTTTCCAAGACACTCTGTTCTTCATTACTCTGTGTTGCTTATTCTTATGCCTAATACCCGCTTCAAGACACTCCAGATACTTGTCCTGTTTCAGAATATTCTTGAGTTTTCAGCATTTATTTTGATTTTGTTTTGTTTTTCTTTTAGTAGAGGGGAGGATTCTGCTGTGATCTCTCTTTGGATATTGCTACTTAATCTTCAACTTCCTAGCTGCATTGTGATGGGGCAGATGTTTGTTGAAATCTTCAACAGTCTGTTTTCTTCAATCCATAAAGGTGATCTGCAAAGAGGAGTGTGGGGAACATAGTTTCCTTTTTACAAAAAAGAGCAAGAGCAGACTTTGTCAGGTAGGGGGAAGGAAGACAAAATGCTCTTTGTATTATTTCAGTAGGGTATTAGTCCTGAAGTAAACATGGTGAATTCTTATGTGTCCTTGAGAAAGGTGATAATCAGGTTCATGAGGACAATGATTAACATGAGCTGGGTGATTACTCTACATGCTTAGACATCCTGCTCCAGGCTACCTGCAGATTTAAGTCAGTATGGCTGTGTCATTTATGCTTACTGTACTGTTGTGATATGTCAACTTTCTGAAAAAAAACCAAGACAACTTTCCAACAGAACTAGGGGAATTTCACTTGCTATTTTTATGTAAGGATGCCTCACATTTGGGATGAAGACTATTGGCAATAATGTAGATAGGAAGCAGAGCCCCTTGGCCTCCAATATTGACTGCACTTTTTGGCTACCAGTGGTTATTTTCATTGCTCAAGGAATAATCAAGAAAGAGTGTAAATTAAAGAAATAGCTTGTGAACACTTCTGTCAGTGGGTTGTGGAGTCAGCTTGGACTGCTCTGAGTCAGTGCTTCTGTAGCACTTATCTTGCCAAATCCTCTTCACATGGGAGCTGTTTGTTCTTAGCGGAACAGATAATCTAAAGTCCTAAGCCTCTTTTTCTTCCTTTCGAAGTGACTACACAATTTGTCCTTAGTTTATACAGGAGATTAACTTAGATCCAAATACCAATGCCTGTCTGCAACACTCACTTTGTTGATAAGGCCTAATGATTCCTCAGTTCAGTAAAAGAGCCACAAACTATCATATGAACCTCTGGCTTAAGAAAAATACTATAGATTGAAGAGGACTCTAGTTTATGTCTTATGAGCATATTTATAAGCCTTGTTTGTTTCTTTTGCATCATTCCTGTGTCCAAACAGAAAGTATCCATATTTCATTCTCCTTGCAGAAACAAAAGGGGAGGGAAAAGAAAAAAAAACAGAAACAAGTCTTACTTTCAGAGTAATTGTGGGTGAATAAAATATGCTCAAATTATCTACTTTGTAACTATTTGAGAAAATCGTAACAAAGTTCAAAATGCATGTTCATGTTTTTGATAACTCCAGAAGAATACTATCTGAAGATATAATACACAGACTTATTAACAGCTACAGTTTTCTTTATGTAAAGAAAGTGTCAACATTTTTATGCTGATTTCTTGCCATCTGTGCACTAATGAAAAAGGTAATTTTGATATGAAGATTGTATTAAATATAAAGTTTATCTTTTCATGCAATGCACCTTGATATGGTGGCTATGATGGATTTCAACTAAAAGACCACATCCAAAATCTGTCTGAAACACATTGATACCTCAAAGTACCAATAAGCTTCATGTGGTTATGCAAGTCACTTTGTATCAACTCGATTAAACATTCCATTTGCATTACTACAAAGAACCACAGTAGTCTTTAAGTCTGACCCTTGCAGATATCTAAAAGGATTTTGTGATGTACCATGAATGTCTTTATATGACACTGAACTATAATATAATATTGTGAATACCCACTCTACATACATTAGACGTTTTTATGCTTTATAGGCCCATCAGCCCATGTATTCTTTTGTATGTCAAATGTAAGCTGTTACACATGACATCAGACTTTCACTGCTTTGGTGCCAGTAAATAAAACACTTAGGTCTACAAGAAGCCTGCTTTGTTTCTATTTTTTTGTTTAAAATGGCAAACGGACAACTCTCCTCGATCTTTAATGAGGACAGCGCTCATTAGCAGCTGCTTATGCATCTCCCATCTCATACCTCATACCATTTCTGCCATGGCAGAAGCATGCACCTGTGCAGGTAAGGTTTAGGTTGTGTGCTTTGGAGATATTTCCAGCTCTGACAGCAGAAGTCACCTGTTTGTCCACAAGCAGAATATCTAAAAGCTTTTACAAGCCAAACTCTCCTCATATTTCTGTACTCTGAACAGATCTGCTTTAAGTGGGTCAGCTACAAAGCTTCTCATTGCCTCCTCCCTTAACGTGCAGTGGGAAGAAAAGGGAGATGCCTCCTGCTCCGGTGATTACTCTCTCTAAGCTGAAGGTGGTGTTGCACCAAGCAAACATTGGTAGCCAGTGGAAGGTGTCAGTATGGCTTTTCTGATGTCTGCGAGTGAGAAACCTTGCTGACAGCAGTTGCTTGTTCTTTGGTGATGGGCAGCGCCAAATTCATTCAGAGATGTATGTATTTTCTGTAGTTTTTGCTGAGCTTTCTTTCATGTAGGTTTTCTTTGAGCAAATGATGGCAAATAAAATTGTCTAGCAAATGACTAAGAGCTAGATAGCATGATACATGTAAGCATTTCAACTGAAATAGTGAAAGTAATAAAATCAAGCTGAATATTTTCCCCCAATGCATTTTATATTTCATAATTCATGGTAGACATGAAAAATTGGGCTATTAGCTTCATATCCCAAAGCTTCAAGAAATATTTTGCATATGTTGAAACTAAGCTTATGTGCAGATCAGTTAGGCTTAATTATTCTTCCTGCAGCCCAGACTTTTGTCTTTCTTAGGACTCATAGAAGACTATGTAACCACATCTTAGAGCATTACAGATTTTGTTTAATAGCAACAAAAAAGAAGAAGCAGATACATGTTGATCCATAGGTTTATGCAGATGAACAATAATTTGTTAAAGTAGAGTTGGACCAATAGCTTTTCCATGAAATCTATTCCATATTAATTATACATGTTACTTACTTTTGATTTATGAAGTCTCTCCATTTACAAAAGTATTGCCCAAACTTCTGAAAAATTGAAAATGCCTTTTGAATTAAAAAGGCTATTTTGACTGTGTTTTGAAAAGCTCTCTGAAATTCATTGTTGAAAAATAAATTTAATTCTAACTCCTACATGTCCAGAGAATGTTGGACAAAAACTTAGTACTGCCAAAAAGCAGAAGAGCAGTAGGCTGGAAAAAAACCCCAATGGAGTTGTCAGCTATGCCTCCCTGTTTTCAGTTAGTCTTTCATCTTTTGAAGTGAGGCAAAAATAGTACAATGTCATGTTAGTGTCTGAAAAGGAGAGCATGAAGGCAGCCAGGCAGAGCAGTGCTGGCAGCCGTGATTTTGGCTTTGCTTGGTTTTTAATGATTAAATGACAGTTTATGTTATTGCTGTTTACCAGATTTATAATATCTATGCAATGATAATATTATTATTATATTATGCAATTGTGTGTAAGTAGATTAAAACCGAATGATAATAACAAATGCCTTGTTTGTGAAAGAAAACATAGCCCTATTATAACTTTGCACTATTCAATTTATACTTAGCTTAGCCTAAGAGATTTTTAAATGTTCATTGTTTGTATTTTGGATGTTCCTTCCTTTTCTTCAGAGGTGTACATGGTGTTTCTGCATCCTCAAACTCAGAGAAGAATTGAAAGACAGAGTGGACAATTTATAGTCTCATTCACACATATTGGTGTCTTTCAGATAACAATATAATCTGGAGGAAATTGGACATAATTTATTTGTTCAAAATGTGTTTTGGTAAGCGACAATTCATAACAATTCACAAAGAGAACAATTTACTGAAAAGGACCCTTTTTTGCATAATTAGGATAAACAGAATGGGAATATTAACATGAAAAAATCAAGTTCTTGGTAGAATTTTGAAGGGAACTTCCATCATGGCCTTTTCTGTTTTTATTACTTTTGTATCCACCTTTAAATAATGTCTGCAATGTTTCATGCATGTTTTCTTTTTAATGGACCATGCATAGAGTATGTGCTAAATTTAAGGTATATTTTCACATAAGTTAATATGAAAAACAGAGGATGTCTTTTGAAGTGCTGAAAAAACAGTAATGTAACTATAGCAGGAAAGCTTTTGCTCATTGCTGGTGATCTCAATCATGCATTTTGAGATTTGTAAAAGGAGTGTCTGAGCTTGTTTTCTGGGACAGGTTTACCTTTTATGGTTTGTATCACCATTCTGCCAAGGTTTGGCAGAACACTTTGCTTTATGCCTCATCTTCTGCTTGCACAGTACGCACACAGACCATACATCAATGTGCAGTTCATGTGCCTAGGTGAAAGGTGCTGTAAAAATCAGTGCAGAAGTATTATAAATATCAAAAATGCGTGTGCTGAATTACATGGGAATTAATGAGAGAACCAATTTAAAGGAATTAATCTATGACATAGGCTTTCCTTCCTCAACTGCATCACCTTCAGCACAAGATCTGCCACTAATCCTTTTTCTCATAAGCACAGCAATTGCTGTGTTCTAGTCAAGTGATGGCTGGGTGCATTTCTAACGTATCAGCCCTTGAATTTGTGATGGTTTTCATGGACCAATCAAGTGGTGACCACTACTAACCATCCTCTCTCACCCCCAAATTACTGATATAAATGCAGATTTATTATACCTTTTAAATATTTCAGTTTGGATTCTCTAAGATAATCTTGCACCAAAAGTGTGGTGATATTCTCAAATAGCTTAATTGGTGCAGGTTCACAACAGTGAAGAAACTCTAGAGACAAAACAATAGAAAACAGTATAAATATCTAAAGATTTGTCACAATACTCCAAATACTCCAGATGACACTATCTTTGCTTTGTCACTGAGCTGATGGAATTAGCATGCAAATCACATTAAATTGAAATGCTTTCATAGGTGTTTTGCAAAGGCCTCAGTGAGCTTTCTAACTCAGTTAAATATCAGTGCTGCTTTCATGCGTAGATCAGGTACCTCACAGCTCTGACCTCTGACTGCACACTGGCTTAGTCTGAGCTTATAAAAAGTCACTCTTTGGGGGAACCATTTGACCATAAAAACAAAGCAAATCAGGTAAATGGAGGAAAGTTTTGCAAATGTGGTGTGCTCTGCTGCTGAGTGCCATCTTTGGAGAGAAATACTTTGTGCAGATATTAATGGTTTTCTAGACTTTTCCATTGAGCAAGGGAAAGAGAATGAGCTGAATATAAGGGTTTGTCTGTTGTGAATCCCTCTTTGTGGTTTTGATATGAGCATGGTTTGTATTCTGTGTCACCAAAAAATTTATGGGAGGAGCAAAGTAACCATTTATAACTGACAATGGCACGGTTAGAAATGTAAAAGCTTTAAATGCCCTTGCATGTGAGGTATCCATCCTCTAAAAGAAAACACTTTTTCTTCTCATTTGTGGTTTTAGGATTAATAACAACAAAACAGCATTAATGGACTCATTTCAAGTCCACTAAATTGCCCCCAAACTGATAGTATTTTCTTTTTAATGGAGGGTAGCTTTAAGGCTATGTAAATAAATATGCAGTCATATTCACCTGTTCTGGCTGGGCTCCTCTGTGGGCTGCCAGGGAATCCTGCCCCAGTACAGATGGCACGACTTCTCACCTTCTTCTGGGATGACCTGCCTATTTCCAGAGCTGTTTCTTGCACTTTTCCCCTCATCCCTTGTTGCTCTACAGGCATTTTTTTGTCCATTCTGAAACACACTTTCCCTGAGGTGCTCTCTGGGTTGGCTGTGGGACTCAGCCGTGCCCTGCTGTGGGTTGGTTGGAGCTGACTGGCATGACTTGCTCCTGGCATGGGGCAGCTCCTGTCTCTCCTGCAGCACCTTGGTATCTGGACAGGGACACCCAGAGCACAGATATTCTTACAGCAGCAGAATATCACCTTATGTTGTATTCTGTGATTCTTCTGAAAAATCCAGCAGCGAGAAGGGAGTCTGCCATTTCAGTCATGGCCACAGATGGCAGACTGGGAGCGACTGAAGGTGGGCTACCCGTGCTCTCCAGCTGTGCTTGCTGCACTCCATGAAGTTTCCCTCAGGCTTTGCATGGTGTGAGTTTTAGCTCAGTTTTAGCTGAGTGGCACTCTAACACAGAAATCTTTCAGGGTTAAAAGAGAGGCTGAATGATGAGAGTGTGGGCACCGCTGCTGTGAACTCAAGTGTGGGGAGAACATCCCTCAGAACACAGGCTGTGAGAACAGCAATGTCTAGTACTCAGCTCTGAAATGCCGTCCTCAGCCTCAGCTGAGTGCAGCCTGGGCATCTGCTGTGGTCAGCAGCTTCTAAGGCATACATAGCTATTGGCCAGGTGACTGTTTCTTGAACCTGAAGCAGCTTTATATAAAGTGTGTTAATTTCTCTATGACCTCCAAAAGTCTTGAAAAAAGAGATTTTCTTACCTACTCTTTTTGCTCTTTTTTATTTGACAGACTGATGACTCATTTATCTGACAGCAAAACTACAACATCTGAAACTTTTAAAAAAAATCCATATGGAGTGCTATGCCTAATTATGGCAGTTACTAAGAAGCTGATAACACTTAGAACAATAACTGGTAGAAACATTCAGATTTCAAATTGAAATATTTCAAATTGAAGAGTGTTTTCAGTTGTGGTTTACTGAAGTGTTGTACTTCTTCATTTTATAAAACTTGAGTTTAGATTCAGATAGAAAGCTGTGGTGGTTTGAAATGGACTGGCATCAGGACTGAGGTCTTGGCTTGAAGGGCTTCTGGTGGTGAGATAAAGACCAGGAGGGCTTGAGAAATTGGAAGATGAACAATTCCTGTTCTCTTTCTTCTTGGTGTTTAAAAATGTAGAAAGTTCTGTGCAATACCAAGAATATAAAAGGAAATTCTCAACAGTCAAGGCATTGCTGAGTTGTTCGTTATGATGGTGTGCACACTGCCTCCTCCTCTTTTGTTTCTTGCTTGAGTACTAGATATCAGTGGTGGTATGACTGGCTGTCTCTGGCTTGAGCTGGACTCTGGGAAGATACAGAACACGGTAGTTAGGGCCATAAGCCTTGATGAACAGCTGAGGGCTATTTGAGCTGGTGCCAACCAAACTACAGCTGGTATGTGAATGTGACTCTAACCAAATTATCTTACTCCATGAATAGTGGACAGAGCCTGCTGAACTCTTGTGCATGGCAGAAGGCTGCATGCCAGGATGTTCCCTTGAACTGGGACACCTCTTAAAGTTACTGCTTTGGGCTGAAACTTTGAAATATTTTCTAAATGATATAAAGGATTGATTGTACACATATAATTCTTTAGACAAAAACCATTGGCTAAGTCCGGAATTAGGTCTGGGTTCAGAACACCTTAAACTCCCTCAGAAAGGAGTTTAGAGAGGGAGAGGGTCCATTCTAAGTTTTGTCTGACCCTCTTCCCTAGACTAAAAAATGAAGTGTACCTTGCCATTGAGTCTTGTTAAACCTCTGAGACATTTACTATTCAGCTTTGTAAAATTGCTGTTTCATATCAACAAACTTATTGCTGCTTCTCTCTTACAAGTGCAGTGTGTCGCTGCATCCGTGACATCCACACAGCAGTAGCATGTGCATCCTTACAGGGCCTCTTGTTAGGAGTTCTTGTACAGTTTTTCTCACTGACAGCATAGTAAGTGAAGACCTTGTGGAGTAATTCAAGGTCTTACATGCACAGATTTAGGATTTAATAGGAATGTATCATGTGGCTTCAAATAGAAATACATTCATACGTTATCTTTGAAACAGATTCCTTCTCTTGGATTTTGGAACTGTTAGGTTCTTTGATAGAAGGTAAGCAATCTCTTCCTGTTTGGGTTTTCAGGGGTAAACTCTGTTTAAAAGGATTTTAATATTTCAATTATTTTGTTAAAATTAATATAATAGATATTACTAAATACTTTATATTGTTATTATTTATACTTTTTGATGCTATTTATAATCATGTATGCATAACATATATAATCAAATCATGGCTGTGGTGAATAAGCTGTCCATATAAATCTGAATGTGTATGTAAAAGGGAACAGTTCATATTGAAATGTAATTGTAAGAATAAGCAGATACATGGTATTGTCATTAGCTTACACTGGAAGTCTCTTTATCACATTTTGTCTCCAATTAACTCATTTCTTTCAGTCTTGTTTGCACAGAAAATGCAAGTGTAACTGTAAAGTGCTCACTACTATCTAAATGTGGAGGCAGTGGGAATTCCAATAAGCCTTGTATTGGTATGTTTTTATTTCCATAGCTGTAGTGAGTGTTCTCCGTTTCTATCTATTTTGAACCTTTGGCATGGAAAAATTTGTCATATGTCAAATTACAAATGACAGTGTGCTTTGGATTTTATTGGCAGATATTCTCTCATTCTATCTGCTTTTACTTTTGAGATTTTTCCTGGGGCTGGTAAATTAAAGATTGAAGCTGAGAGTCCTATGATAGAAGAAAAATGTGTTCTGGTGTTTTAGGTGAGTTAGAGAATAAGAGGCAATGAAAAGCTATTAAAACTCAGAACTACATGTGAAAGAATGCATCTTGTCTTTCTGCTGATAGATCCTCCTTTTGCCATCAAATAATTGGCTTGGATAGAAGCTACAATTTAAATGGATTAGGTGGTGGCACTCTGTACAATGGCTGTCTATTTGGAACACAATGCTAACTAGGAATGCAAATTTTTGCCCTGCAATAATTGCCTGACTGCTGTCCCTGACTGAGCTTTCTGCCCCTATATTAGTGCATACGGCCTCAAAATTATTGATTCAGAGCAGATAAGGGTGTGAATCATCAGCAGTAGAGAAAGTGTGGCATGAGGGAAAAACAGTCTCTAGTTTTATAAACCTTTTACATAAATAATAGAAATTATCTCCCTCAGTGGTAGCTCTACTAAGTATCTTTTTGATTCTTATATACTGATGGTTTCTACCTCTTAGTTTAGCTACCTGCCAAAGCAGTTCTCAGTTGCTGTTTTATCATGGCTTGGAAGTCCTGAAATAAAGTCAGAAATTAAATATTATTTTTCCATTGATATCAGTGGGTATGATGTTTGCAGGTAAAACCTGGACAACCTTATTATTCTTTTAAAGCTCTGAAGTACCTTGACGTTCCTTGTGAGACAGGGCAGAAGCTCTGGGTCTGTCTCTATCTGCCAGTGGAAGGTGTAGCATTCAGGATCTGTAAAATTCAATGGTGTCTGTTTGGAAAAATTATTAAAGAAAATTTGAAAAAGTCAGGTTTTTAGTATGCAAAATTACTCATAGAGCTTGTTCTGCCAGAGTATTTCACTTTCATTGTGGGGACACTGTTTGTGTTGTTGCAAAAAAGTTATAAACTACCTTTGTCACACTAAGTGATTGTGACTGGTTGAAATTCAGAATTCTCTAACACAATTTTACCAACACAAACCAAAACAAAACTTGAAATAAAATATTCTTCCATTTAATTTTCATAATTCTGAATTAAGAGAAGCTCACATTGGTTTTATACTATATAAACGATTTAATACTTAATATTTATGTTGGTATCTATTGGCAACTTACTTTACAATACATACAATAGAATTGAAATTAAAAAAAGTTTAAAACCCCCAACCAAACAAAAAACCCCTTTTTTCAACAGAAGGAGCAGAAAGTGGGAAATTGTTACTAAGAGGAGGTGCTCAACTCTAAATAAGAAATACAATATTAATTGAGTTTATTTTATGGAAGCTCATTCTTTGATAACTGCATCTTGAGGGTTTAAACCTGGGTTTCTTTGAAATTATACATCATTATGCATATTTATTTTTGTACTAGAAAAACATTAAATTCTAAAATGTCTTTTTAAAAATAATAAATGTCTGCAAAAAACTGTATGCATTTACTTGTTTAGTCTTTTTCTACGGTCATATTGAAATTATCCTTCTGTAAATGAGCACAAACTCTCTGAAGATTTTGTGAGTTTATATTTGCAGTTTTTGGGAAAGGTGTGAAGTGCATTTTTTGTCCAGGTGTACCAACTTGCTGTTTCCTCTCCCTGCCCTTTATGCTCCTTTTTCTTTTAAGGATTGTCTCTTTAATAATTTGGATATAAGAAGCTTGTGTTGTGATTCAGTTGTGAAAAAAAGTGAATGGCAACAATGTCTTCATACAGTTATAAAAAGACCTGAATTAGCACAAAGAAAATGGAAAACTTCTAGCTCAAGACCTGAACTGAAATGATGATTTCCTGAGAGGATTCAGTACTAGTCAGTTCTTTGTATTTAGGAGAGAGCAAGCCCTCCATTAATAATAATAAAAAAGAAATCACCAGAAGTTTTTATGCTATTCTTTTCTGGCAGTTTTTTTTTTTCTCTGATTCTGAAGCAGTTCATCCTGCAGTATATGCACTCCATAGTGTTCATTAGCTGGCTCATCATCTGTCAGTAATAGATTTTTGTTTTTTTCAAGCACCTAAAAGAAACAGCAGAAATCAATCTACACAACTACAAAATCACAAATAATTGAGTTGGAGCAGAGCTCAACCGTCTGTCTACCAGTAGCTGTCTTTATTTCAAGATATTGCTTGGAAGATATTTCTGTGTAGTTTACAAATTACTGTACTTGATTTGAGGGTGTGGGTTATAGTCTTTACCTGAAAAATCAATGACATGGGGGATACTTAACTATGTGAGAGCCTGGCAGTGTCACAACTTGAATTCTGGAGGGCAGAGAAGAGTTCTGTTTGCTGTTACTTTGGATGAAAAGGGCTGAGACTTTAGCTGAATTCAAGGATGTATTACCAACAGCTAGAAGGCAGATAGGGCAATGAGAGTTTGAAAGGAAAGAAGAGTAGGCTACACTTGGAAAAGCAGAGAGGCACAGAGAGGAAAAAAAATTGCTGAAATTGATGCTCAGACAGATAGTGGCACACTTTTAAATGGAATTATTGAAAAGACCAGCTGTATGTAAATATTGGGGTTGAATTGCATTTAAAAAAAAATTCTGCATGTATCTAATAATAGCTGTGAAACACTGAATCACAAATTTGGAAGAATTGCTATATGTTACAGTAGGAATTGATAGTTTCATTTAACTTCCTGTCTGAGCAAGCATCTCTATATTGCTATCACTCTTAGCTCAATTACATTTAATTGATTGAAAGAGTTTATGAACCAAAATTAAATCCAAAAAGAAATTTGCATGCTATTAGGTGAGAGGTTCTGTTGACAAGTACAAAAGAATTTATGAATTTTATAAGCCCTTAACCACCTTGGGAATAATTCTTTATTATGACTGAAATAAAAAGGAGTTCCATGGTAACATGTGCTGCAGTATAAGCAAACCATTTTTAGTGGGTTTTATTTTATTCTTTGCACAGTTATTTAACAATATCACTTGATCATGTAGCTTGCCTAATGAGCTGAACATTGAGCCTCAAAATAAGAAGGTTTTTTAACTGATAAGCTACAAGTATAATATATGCATAAAAATAAATTACAATATATGCAAAAAAAAGTAAACCTCAAATCTGGGAATTCAAAGCCAGGACAAACAGAAGACTTGAGCAGTATTCTACTCAAGGACATACAGGCAAGAGCTTAACTATCTTGCAGCTTTAAGCAACAGTAAAGGAAATCTGGAGGTGTCAGAAAGTTATAAAATACGAATAATGTAGGTGGAGTTTATAGAAATCTAAAATCAATTTCAATTGGATGTTTTTTTTTAATGTGTGTGTGACATTTATGTGTATGACTAGAGAGAAGATTATTGAATCAGAAAGCCTTTTTGTTTATTGAGCTGTTGGGGCTGATGTTAAAGATACCTTTTGTCCAGTAGAGTGGAAGAATGATGTAAAATATAAAAACTGAGATGTTTTCTACATTTTATTTTATTCTGTGTCTTTTAAATTATGGCAGACCTTTTTCGAATTCAAGTTGATTGTCTCAGTCTTTGCAGTCTGTGTGCCCTAGGCGCAAAAATTAAGTTGTTTTCAATAGATGAGATGATGATTGCAAGTACTGACAGACACCACAAGAAGGGAAAGAGCTTTGACTTGCTTATAGTCTATCCTTGTGAAGCGTGGATTAAATGTATTGCTTTTTCTGTATTTATTTCACAACTTTTACCAAGTTACTAATAGTAGAGTTGCATTGTCCTTTGTAGGTGAGTGTGAGTGAGCTATTCCCCCACTGCCTTGGGGCTGCACACAGAGCACAGACCTAATCCTGAGCTGAAAAAGTGCGAGTCTGGCTATGTCGTGTTCTTGCCTTGTGTTCATGTGGCTCCTGAGCTGCTTGGTACTGCAGAGCACAGGCAGGGCCTGCTTGTGTGGAGTTTTGCCTAGGTACATTCTCTTTCTTCAGTGGCTTATATATAAAATACATATATCATTTCTCCATAAAAGGTTACTCTGAGGACAGAGGAAGTACATGTTGTGAGGTGATCAGACTTGGTCATTGCTGCCAAGATTGCCCCCAACCAAATTTTTTTTGAGAGATTGTGAAGCTCAAAAGGGCATTTGCCCTTCTCAGATTGTCAATCATCTCTGCTGAGAAGTTACCATCAGTGCCCTCCAAAAACCTCCTGGGAACAACCAAGATGTCCAGCTCCTCCTGCTTGTTTCTCTTGCTGTTTGTGTTGGTGTACAGGTACTTTAGAGAGGCACCCTGTGCTGATTACCTAGGAAAGGCAAGAGGGTTTTCTCCACAATGCTGTCCTGTAGACACACCCTTACTTATGCTTGAGGTGGGCTCATTTTAGTCCTGTGCTGCTGGTTAAGAGGCCTCTTGTGTCTGATAAACCTCAGACAGCTTTTGCTTGCTCATCTGCTCCACCACTTCCTCACTTGATTGTTGATCGTCCTTTTGCACCCCTGTTGGTCTTAGTTTATAGCAAAGATGCTTTTGCCTCATTTAGTCAGAAATAACTTAAATATACTGCTGTGATGGAGAAAATATGGATTTGAAACAAAAATGTACAATTTTAGAATTTTTTCAACATTAGTAATATAAAATGGAATTACTGGATAGACTTAAATGATACATTTAAAAATAGTTACATAAAATAGCTTTTGAAGATCAGTGGTTTGGTTCTCAAAGATTTTGGTGACATAGGGAAAGGATGAACAGATGATAAAGTTCAGAGATCTAAATATTGAAAGCATGTTTTTGTGTCTGTGCACTCTGTGCCAGCTTACACAGCTATGTAGATTCTCCTCAAAAAGTGTTTCTATTTTTTTTAGTTGATTTATTTCATTATTGATTTCATCATAAAACCACTACCTCATTTTATTTCTTCTTCCATGTATGAATTGTTTTCAGTTGTATGCACAAAAGCCACAATATATATAACACTCCACTGTCATGCATCATGCTAGCTGAGCCATTAAATGGTTACTAAGACTCTCAAAAGCAGTCACACCCTGCCAAACTTTTTGCAGTGAAATTTTGAAGACACTAAGGATGAGAAAACATGACCTGAATTTGAATAATATGTTTAAAATAGTATAGTGTTATGCATCTTTAATAACTGCAATTGAGATTCTTGCAACAGCACTGAAAGCTGTGCTTTGCTCCCAGTATAGGTAACATAAAGATAATTTTCAGAACTCTCATGTGCTGCAGAAGCTGGAGTAACCATCTATTTTAATTGTCTAAATTAAAGTTTTGTCTCACAACTTATTTCTGTACTCATTTTTCTCTTTGCCTTAAACTGTTTACCTAATATAGTTTATTATTTTTTGGTTTGTGTGTCACGCAAAATATTAATTCTCTCATACTCTTTTTTTTTTTTTTTTTTGCCTTTCATTGATCAGTGGAATCACAAAAGGCTACTGAAAGGGCCCTTTAGGGTGATCTAGTTAAAGTTCCTTTCACTAGATCAAAAGCCTGTCTATGTCTTTCACATCTGTCCTCTACCTTTTTGATAATCTTTATTCTTCCTTTTTCAGTGCAAATGTTTAACCCCTTCCTTCAGAGACTACATTCCATAACTTCATTTGTTCTTTTCCACACTTCACTTTTTCATCACTACATCTTCTCTTGGTATAAAAATTAATTATTTCTGTCTAGTCAGAAGAGGGAATGATGCTGTAGTTTTTAATTCTGCAAGTTAAATTTTAAAAATCTAGAGAAATTAAATGCTGTTAAGTTTGTAATCAATGTAACAAAACTACTGTGAATGTTTTAATTATATGAGCCTTGCTGTAATGTCTGAAGTTCTGAAATAAACTTCATGTTAATCACTTATTAATTATATTAATCTGATTTTTAGTGCTGGAGTCATGGATTTGACAGCATCTGAGATGACATTAGGAGAGCATTAGTGAGGCTAAGAGCTAATTATTGTTTTATGTATGTGCTTGGCAAGGATGCAAGAGAAAAGGCAGCAAAAGCAGTTTTGGTACTCAGAGCAGCCCTCGGGGCACTGCACTGTCCCAGCTGCCTCCATGTGAGCTGTAGAGGGACTGAGGTGGGGCCATCCTGGTGCTGGACCCTCACTCAGGCTTTGGGGCAAGGCCAGAGAGAGCTCAGCCCTGTGTTTCAAATGGATTTCAGTAGATTTCAACAGTGTGGCTTACTGCTTTACCAGTGTGAGGAAAACTTATTTTGGATATGAGTGAGGTGTTCTGGTGCAGTAGTCTTGTAGGATTATTGGTTTGCCAGCAATGATATTCAGTAGTTAAAAACAATGGGAATTACCACGCGTTTTTTGTATATTTTGGCACCAGTTTATCTTTTAATTTCTGTGTCTCTGAAGGCTATCAAAGGACATGCACTGTGCTGCTTTTGAGCTTTTGGTAAAAAATTACAGTTTTCTGATCTGGTTTGGTATATGTAGTCCTTGGAATAACTTGGACTCTAGAATAAAGTCTAGATTCCGTATTTTTCTATGCATACTGTGGAAAAAATTCTGATTTGCACTTTCCAGTTGGTTGCTACAACTCCTTTAGATGCTTTAGACCACACAGCCAGGGATCGTCTCACAGGATAATAAACCTAACTGACATAATAAAAAAAGGAAATAAAGTAAACCACAACCTCATTTTTGGGTCAAATTGATCTCATGATTATTTGTAATGAACTTTCTGTGTCTGAGGATTCCCTGCATGTATTTTATTTGGAAGGTGCAGTTAAATGTGCAAGTGATTACTATGTGGATTCATAAATATAACAAAAAATTTAGAATTTTAAGTCTGTAGTTTGATAAGAAATCTAAAATCAATACAATATTCCAACATCTCTTAAGAGAGCCCTTTTGCATCAACTTTTCTTCAGACATGCCCACAACTACTTTGGTATGGAGGTTGGACTACTGCTTAGGAATGAATGTCAGGCTTTCAGTGATGTTATAGAACTAATTCCTAAAGTTAAGCCAAGGTTTAAGTTCGCTTCTGGGAGTTTAAAAATGTTACCAAGGACAAAACCAACCCAGAATGGAACCTGATCTCCTCTGCACTATGTTTTAAGCCCAGATGGAAATTAGGCACCATTGCAGCCTCTTGCTCAACCCACACCTCTCTGCCCCTGCACTATGGTGGAATGGGGAGGAGAATCAAGGTAAAACTTGTGGATTGACATAGGAACAGTTTAATAATTTAAAATAAAGTAAACCACAACAATAATAGTGAGTTATAATAATAATGATAATAAAAAGGAGAAAACAACTGATGCACAGTGCAGTTGGTCATCACCTGCTGACTGATGCCAGAACCCCCTTCCTGAACCCAGACTGGCCAGATTTCTGGATAATTTCCGCAGGAGTTCTATACCAGACCTGACATTCTATGGTGTGGAATATCCCTTTGGTCAGTTTGGGCCACTTGTCCCAATTGTGCTCCCTCCCAGTTTCTTTTGTGGACCTCCTCACTGGCAAGGCACGAGACAAGAAAAAAAGTCCTTGACTTGGGATAAACATGACTTAGCGAAAACCCAAAATATTAGTGTGTTTTCAACACCATTCTCATTTGTAATCTGTAATCACCACTGAGAAGGAATTAACTCTACTAGCTGAAACCAGGATAGTGATGCACAAGTCTGCAGTTCAGTTTGCATTAGGCTGAAAAGTATAGAGAGGGCGTTAATAGGTTCAAGACTGCTCCTGAACCAAGTGTGTCATGAATATCCTGATATCAGACTATCTATGCTGGATATGTAGTATTCAGAGATTAAATATTTTTATTCTTTTACCCGTTTATGCTACCTTAGAAATCACTGCTGTCTGCTGTCTAATCTAAGTAGATTTACTCAGAATTTACAGTCTCCATCCTCTTTGGTCAGCATCTTTTTATATTAATGCTCAACTTTCAACAGTAGTTCTTATGATGACAAATCTATAAAATATTTGAGATATTACTAGAAGCACCATGGTCAATCTCTGGTGGAGGCAGTTTTAGAGTGAGGAATGATTAAAATGTTGTGTCTGTGTTTGTTAGAATTTGTTATCTTTGTCATACCAATCAGATCTGGGATCTTTGATGTTTTAGGATTTCCCTAGATGCTACCTTTATTTGATCTGTAAATGAAGATTTCTTTTACAAAAGGGTTTCAGAATATAGTGCTGTTACTTAAGGGATCTATTCTGGATGCAGGATTTTGGGGGGTCTTGCCAAATGTTATGAGTCAATAAATATTTTTGTAACTTCAATTTTCAGTATTAGACTTTGAAGAGCCTATCTAATTATCTTTAAGTAGGATTATGTATGAACAAATAAATCCTGGTAAAGGTGTGTGTGATGACCATAAACTAAAATGCAAATCTACAGTTTCAAAGGAGATGAAAAGATAATGAACATGGATCTTTCCTTTGCCCTCCTTGTGATTTCCTCCCCCCTTTCTGCTTTGTCTAACACATAAATATTTCAGTGTACAAGTTATTCCTTATATTTCTATTGCAACACCATGTGCTGCAGCAGGATGTGATATGGTAATGATGGAAAAAAGAGGCATACAGTAAACAAATATGTCTCTAAACCTTCTCCTTCAGGACAATGAACTCTTCAGCTAAGTTTAACATATTAAATGTATTCAAGACATCAATATCCAAGATGGTAAGTTAGTTGTAAGGGGGGACCATATAGAAATACAGTTTTATGATTTTGTGTATGGAATGCAACATCTTTAATTTCTGGAAGTTTATGGATAGTTTAGCTTTTGATAGACAAGGAGGATATGTGCTGTGACAGTCATGAAGTACTTAGTATTTAGAAGCCCAATGCCTAGTCATGCTAATATTTATTCCCAAAATATCAAAGGAAATGCCTTCACTGACTACAGTAGACTTTGATTCGTGTCTCTGAGAAGATATAGGGTGAGAAAAAATGTCAGGACTCTGCAGCTTTCTGGAACAGAGAGAAACTCCAGTCAGTTTTAAAATCTGTATGCTCTAATTTTATCTAGCATTAGAGTGTTCCAACACATCAAAAACTTTAGTTCTTTTGGTTTTATGTTTTGGTGTGTTTTTTTGTTTTTTTTTTTTTTTTAAATTTTAATTCTCTCAAATCCATTTTCATTTTTTGGTTCTTATGTGTCTGATTTTAATATTGTTCTAATTTTATAGCATACATATAGTAGTATGTGAATACTAAAACTTGTTTATAACAAAAGAATATCTCCTTTCCCAGTCATATATCAGATAGAATAAATAAATGGTTTTATAGCCATTATTCACAATTCTCAGAGCTCACATATTTCAAATCTGCTAATGACTGCTGCTCTACTTTCTTTTGTGGCACAAATATGATTTGACAATAAAGACACAGAATGTTTCTGATCAAAAGGAAAATGACTGCAAAGGAAAATAAAATGTAGATACTGTTAATGTCAAACTATGAGTAAATTGGACAAGTACAGAACATCCAGACTTGATTTGCTTTAAAGTGTCTAAATCATGAGAATTCAAAAGCTCTATGTTTTCATGGCCTTTTCTGCTTTCTTTATTCCAAAAGAAATTAAAGTATGGCTGATTTTTCTGGGAAAATATGACATGAATTCTTAAGACAAATTCATATTTTTTAAAACAGAGAAAAATTAAATAAGACAAAGGCACATAGTACATTTTAAATTTCCTTAATTCCTTCAATCCAAGTCCAGTGGAGTGCTAGATCTGATGCGATTGCTGCACACAACTGAAAGGAAGTATCATAAAACGTGTTCTGCTTTTCCTAATTATGCTGCAACCAGTCAAAATATAAATTGGGAAATGTCACATTGGAATAAGGTCCTATTTCACAAAGCACTGGAACGTTCACACTCATTGCTGTGTCACCCACTGTCTTTTGATATGCCAGTTCACGGTTTTTTAATGAGATAGATATTTAGTTGCTTCCATTTTCTTAGAAAATTTCAGCCTTAATGTTTACAAAATGCATAAGTGCTTTGATAAATAAGCCTTTACTGAAATTGCTCCCAAATCATTATATGGCAGAAGATCCTTAGGAAAATACATCAGTTTAGAGTGGGATTGAGAACAAATTGTCCTTTTTCAATGGGTGGAGAAATAGATTTAATTATAAACGATGAAGCCAAGAAGTCTTGGCTTGTGTGTTTGTAAGGTAACTGAGTACCATGGAATTAGGTGTGGACTGGCATTACTGCTCTTTAGCAGTGATTTCTTCTAAGAAACTCCTGTCAAAGCCTGCTTTGATCAAAGAGTGTGGCTAACTTGGATTTCATTTGTAGATAAGGAACTTCCATTTCTGTTTTGTCTATTCATTGTGTAGAATCAAAAACCTGTATCAAAATTCTAGCTCTCTTCTTCCAAATAACTCCTAAAGGAAACAGTGGGCTATAGTCTGTTAATCAACTTATTTTTCTATGACTTAAGTATTTTTTAGAAGAATGCCAGGATTTTGTGAATGGCATAAAGACATTTCCTCTGGTTTAGAAAAATAAGATTTTAAATTTGTCTTAGAGTCTGGCTGATACAGTTAGAATCCTATACAGAATAACTCTGGAGATGCTGAAAAATTATGAATTAAATAGTGGCAGTTTTGGTATTCTTTCCAAAATACCATTCCTTATTTAAATTACATTTTATAATTTTGTTTCACAGCAAATACTCACATTTTGTTTGGGTGTTTTTCCACAGATTAAAATACATTTTAAAACTGTAAAAACCAGTGCAGAAAATACCATTTATTTCCATATAAACTTACCCCAATGTTTTTGTTTTTTAAAATGCATGTAGAACTTATTTTTTATTACTCCTTGCTGAATAAGAAGACCTGTGACCTATTTTTATTATATCTTCTAATGTTTTGATTGATGAAAAGCTGGACTAATTTCTGTAGTTAATGAGAGATGAAAAAATTTGCTTGACATGTAGAAATGCATAATTTTTTGTCACTGAAGGGCAGACTAATATTTGTATGCATTGCTTGTTTTACATAAACCTACAGTTTGCACTGTAGTTCCTGAATTGCTACTAGCAAGAGCTATATAAAATAATTTTGCTTTTTAGCGTGAAAATTAGTACTTAGAGTGTATGTGATCTTCTCAAGAGGAATGAAAAATGATGAGGCCTGGAGCTTCTGCTGGCTTGAAGGGGAGAGGATGATAAGATTTTAATAAGGAGGGAAAATGTACTGGTGTTATTGGAGTGCTGGTAGCTACGTTTTTATGGAAAAAAATTTCCATATGTTTCATTTATTTCAGTACTTTTCTTGATTTCTTTTTAATTGAATAGAGAATGTACCATGATTGTGTTTTCTTTGGACTTTTTCCATTAATTATCTGCATTGTTCACTTGGCAGATCAATAGTTCAGTATTTCATTTGTTTTCATTTCTTTTACATTGTTTTTTAAGTGAAAATGGGTGAATTCAACATGCTTTAAGAACTGACACAGCCAGGACATCCACAGCTGTCTATTTTCTATCTATTCAGATTAGACAAGAATAAAATATTTGTCTTCAAGTAAGTTGTGTAACAGAGGGTGAACAGACTCCTGTGAAACCAGTCCATCTGTCATATAATGCTACATTACTGTATTACATCAGCAGCCTATTTTTTTAAATGCCAAACAGAATTGATACTGAAAGCTTTCCATACTGTAATACAGTTAAGAGCCCTTTCTTTTACAAGAACATGATATAAAAGTCACTTGTAAAAAATTATTTTGATGGTAGCAGTTTTACTTCTGTATTTAATGGAGTTTAATGACTCAGAGCAATTTCAAGGACTAAGAGTCTTAAAATGAAGTTTTTATACAGTATTTTTCTTCTCTAGGTGCTGAAATATTAACTGAAGATGAGCTTGCCTCCTTCAGTCTTCCCTCACCACAGGGCAGAGAGCGATGCACAAATCACCAAAATACTTATCATTGTCTTCCCTAAAATGTTATTTCTGTCAATGTAATTTGAAACATTTCTTGTAATTACTTTTTCACTCGTCAGTATTTGAAGGATCACGATATTGTACTTTTTAAGAAAGGTTTCATCCTTGGTCAACAGTAGCTGCTTCTAAAATGATCTGCTGCTGTAATATGGCTCTGTAATGTTTGGGATCATCTGACAAGTGAGGAAAAGAAATTCCAACCAGACAAATTTAGTTTTAAAACCATTAGTAACAGATGACATAAGAAAGATGTACCAATTTAGGAAAAAAAATTTCTGTTTTTTCAGAATTTAGATTAAATGACAATATTTTGGACTAAATGTAAATGTTCTCCAGAGGAATATAACTTTTTTGTTAGATGGATGAATACATCATAACTCTATTACAGCTAATATTTTTGTGACTGTTTTTGTGAAGGCAAAATGTACTATTGGCTACAATTCACTTTTTTTATCTGAGTTTCCTATGTATAAGCTCATTTATTTTGTTATTTTCCATCTCCTACAAAAATGTCTGCATCTGTTTTCTTCTTTTAAATCCCAGCCTGTGTACTGACTAGAATCTGTCCTTTAATTTTTTTTTCCTGTTAGATTTTGACGTTTTACTTTTCTTCTTCTTCTTTTCTTCAAATATTTTGGCCACTTTTGAAATATTGATTTGGAAGGCCCATTTGGGATCTCAGGTTTGCATTGAACTTCTCTGTTTCTGAAATGTACAGGGAACTTCATTTTTAGTGTCAGGACCATCATATTACAAACAATCAGTATAGCCCAGGAAACAGCTTGGCTTTGAAACACTGTATTTTTAAAAAATTGTATTTTGCCTAAAAAATACTATTTATAGCTATGGTAGTACAGTCTAGAAGCTCAAATCTTGGCTGGACAGATTAATAAAAATTATTTATAAGTTTAGCTGCTTTTAAAATATATATATTTTATTCTGTATGAAGTATTTCTGCAGAAATCTCTCTATTAATAAAAACAGTCTTTCACTGAGGCCTCCTTCATCAAGCTGTGTTTTCTTCTGGTGTCCATAGTGATGCTTCTCTTTCCTCTGTCATTCCAACTAAAGTTTCATACATGTAATGGAAATAATTATTTCACTGAAAGCAGAAGTGCAATTTTCAAAATTATCATTGACTTAGGTGGTTTTGAAATTTCACCATCTAGTTGGGTTTTAACTCCTTTGGGTAAGATTTCTCTGGTTTTGTTGTGCAACAATAACATTCAAGGTTTCAGAAATGTGTAGTTTTAATTCTCATTAATAGTTTCTAAGTTCCAAGAAAAACAGGTAAATAAAATGAAATGCTTTTCTTTATCTATCTGAAATTTAAACATGAGAACCATTTAGTTAAAGTAGTAATTTTTGCATCAGTTCATAGCCTTTTATATTTTCTGTATCTGATTCTGACATTAACTAAATATAGAAAATGCTTCTTAGCTAGGAAGGGCCAGAGTAAAAATAAATTATAAAGTATTAATACTATGAAACAATTTAAAAACATATCTGAATTATTTTTCAAGTTGTTAGTTAAAAAATAGCCTTTTTTTCTTGCTTAAGATATTAAGACTTTAACAAGCTTGTTTGAAATTGCATTTTCGGGAGGGCTAGGGAGCTGGAATTGCCAACTGCCTGATTTTTCATGGACTTTACTATAGCATCTTCTATAACCTTTTCTTGATTTCAAAGCTGAATCAGTATGATATATTCCTCTAAAGTTATTTTGAGTTGTTTCTAGCAACTACTTCAGTCTGCTCTGCACAGTCCAGCTATATAGCATTGATATACATTCAATGAACTGGGTGTATATCTTACACATCCAGATGTAAGATTCTTAGGTGAGATAAAAATTTAATTGAAAAAAGTGGGAGTAATAGCCCTTGCAGTGTTATAGATTTGTTGACAGTGCTCTGACACACTGAGTTCTCAAAAGAATTACAGTGATAGAAGCAAACTCACAGAACTATTTTTCTGAATTAGAATGAAGAACAATTGTTTGGGGGGGTATGGATGATGGGATACAGTATTAAGAAAATGTTTTCAGATCAACTTATCCAAAGAATAACAGTGATAAATAACTGTAGAATGATGGAAGAAATAGAAGGTTGCTGGCAGATCTTCTGTTTACTCAGTGTATGAAGCAGAGAAAAAGAGTGGTGCAGCAAACCATGAGCTCAAGACTAGCAGCCCTTAGGAGAAAAGATAGTTACTTATTGGCATAAATTACTACCTACAGAATGTACTATATGGTATCTTCAAGATTTTCCATTCAATATTGTAGAGTTTTTTGTGAAAGAAAAGGGATTACACTTTATTCAGTCTTTGCCTAGAGATCACTGACAGCTTTAGCTTCTAAACAGGCCACATGATTGCAGTTTAATGACAGGAGCTCCAAGTATCCTTTTAAGTTGTCCTTCTTTCAGAAAGTGTTATGATAGATATTTGAAAAGCACAAGAACTACGTGTATGGTTTGTACTAAACTACAAGAACCTTTAAAATGAAATGCTGTTTTTGATGAGTCAGCATTTTAGTTACACTAATAAGACAAGATCGTGCTTAAAATTGTCATTCAAACCCATGGTTTTAAATTAGCCAAGTGTGCAGAGCCTATCTTATTGATGCAAGTCACTGATGAACATACAGGGTTGATAGAAAGGAGAAGCCCAGTGGCACTGCTCATTTAATTAGGCCTCAAAAATAATTGTACAGAACTGGTGTCAATTTTCAAATAAATTCAAAATAGCCCTAATTATTCTTAATAAATGTCAAAGCTTTGCCCTGTGCTCACTTATTGTAAGCACAGGCTTAGATACATAGTAGCACTCTTGTTTAACAGCCAGTCTGAAACATGACCTGTTTGTTGAATCTGAAACAGTATGCATGATTAGGGAAAATAAATTTGAATGTTAATTAGAAATTCACGTTGATAACTACAAATGGAGCCATAAGAGTAATGACAGATGATGATTCAATACAGACCTTCGTGCTACATGTGAAGCCAGAACACTTTTTGCTCTCTGCAGGTATTCTGTTTAGGGACAGATTGTGAACTATTTGCTCACACCAGTGTCTTCATATACAGAAGGAAAGAGCCATGAGGCAGAGGTGCCAGCATCATAGGTACATGTAGAAAGTAAGGCTCTTCAAACTGTCTCCAATGCATCTGTTTAATATGATAGGGAACTTTTGTGTTGGTTTGTTGTTTGATTTTATTATGTCAAATAATTATTTCAGCAAATAGAGGCTCTGAAAAGAATGAGACCAGTCATTCTGGTATTCTTTTAATTAAGTTATTCTATAATTTAATGTTCATCAGAGAGTACCTAGGGCTGTTTCCTGTATTGGTAGACCAGAGATGCAAATTGCTGTCTTAGAAAAACTCCTGACTGACTGCTTTTATATCAGCAAGCTCAGAGAGTTTGTGCGTGACTGTCATTAACAGTTTGGTTAGTCTTGCATGTTCAAGCCATCTTTCAGCACTGGGTTTTAGTCAAAAGTATAAATGTACTTTTCTGAACTTCTGAATGTTTTAAACTTGGTTTTCATACCAAGTAAGAATAAAGAGCTGAAATAACCCAATTCTGCATTAAATGGAAAATGCTAAAATCTTTGACAGCAAAGATACTAAACCATCTTGTTTCTACACATTTGATTTAGAAAAAGAGTTGTCAGCATTCTTTAACTGAGATTCTTTATTTTACTTTGGTAAATTTGCCTCATACACTGGTAAACTCAAGGTCTCCCGTTAACCTTCAATCTCCAACTCCAGGTTTATTTCCTACTGATGGGATCTGGCAATCAGTTTGCCTGTACCTGTGCTTGTCAGTGAAGCAGTCAGAAGAAAAGTGGCCCTTACACTGTAAGGAACCTTGTATGTGTCTCCTACGCTGCAAGTTTTGTTCAGCTCGTGCTGCTTGATGTACGTCTCTGCACAGGGGACTGGCTGAGGGAAACTTCCTCCAACCTTCTGGCCAGCTGCACTGATGATCTGTAAACACTCTGTACAGTGTTAAAGTAGAGAGGGAAGAAAATGCCTAAGGAAGCATGTTGCATACTGTAAGAAATGTGCTGTGACTCTTTGTACTTTTTAACAAGTTTGTATGAGGTTTGTAGCTAGTTCCACTGAGCTACTCCACCCTTGCATTTGTGTAAAAGAAGAAAAAACCAAAAATTAGCAAAATGAAGAAAGCTGTAATGTGGGTGGACCCCAGTACACTCAACATAAAAACAATCCCTGTTCCAGTGTATAACTGAGTACAAAATTATGCTTATTTCATTTTGGTATTCCTGAGTACAGTCTTAATTCCCTGGCACTGAATTAATTTTTTATTTTTTTTTAAGTAAGAGAAATCAATTTAAATCATCTGTGTATGCCTAAGTAGGCCAAGGCTTCAAGTTTTTACCACGTATCTCTTGAACTAGCTTAGTGCCAGATGAATTACTTTTTCTAGTATCCCTGTGTCTAGTAATCATTTTTATGTGGAATTCCTTTAGGCTCAGTTTTAATGGAAGAAAAAACCTCTTGTCCTGCACTAACAAACATTTTGTTTTTCACTGTTGTTGTGTTTGAATTAATGAACAAAAGAGAACCCAGACCAAAACCAGTTTTTAGGATGCAGTGATGCTGAATTATGGTTCAAGTTGGTAATTTTTGCAACATGTGCAGATGAGCAGCAATGAAATTCTTATTTAGGTTTGGAAGTTTAAAGATCAGGGTTTCCCCCCGCGAACCACAAACCGTATGGCACAGTGACACTGAGGGACCATAAAAATTCTGCTCTTAGGAGCTGTATTCCTTTCACCCATCTGTAAGTAGCTGAAGGACACTGCCTCTGGTGTGTTGTCAAGACCTCCACTGGTTCTGCTCCTGGGGTAAGTTGGGCATGCCTGCATTCCTTGCTCCCAGTGTGTTTGGCACAGAGTCTGTTGCCATAGTTCAGTGGCTCCTGTATCCTGTAGCCCTCCTATTTCAGGATATTGTTATCTGCTTTCTCTTTGCTTTAGAGAAGATGCAATGTCACTGTTGTCATAGAATTAGGCTTTGAAATAAATTTTACAGAGTCTTTATGTGTCAAGATGAAGGCTGCAAATTACCTTCACAAGGAGACAAGTGAAGTTTTAAATATTAATATTGTATAAGTTTTTTTCTGAGTTGCTTATGCATCAGAAGTTTAGTGAGTTTTTTTCAGGATTAGAATTACCTCACTGGTAAAGAAATGGCACATTTTTTGGACAAGACTTTTATTTAGCAAGCCTTCTGTAGGATCTATGCTGCACTGAAATGTCTTTCTAGCTATACTTTCCCAGTTAATGATGTATAATGATGACTGAAAAGCTAAAAGACATGCTTATACAACTTCCTCTTCTCAAGCATATTGACCTTCATTTGCAGAGTGGTCAGGAGCCTAATTATTTGTGGGTTTGTTTGAGTTACTTAAGAATGTTTAGGATTAAAAAGGATCCCACTGCAAGATGAGAGGCAGACAGGTTTAGCTAGGTAAGAGAACATGAAAGAAAAAGGTCTGATTCTGAGGTGAAATGAAGAAGCTTCTATTTCATTTTTGAACATTGGGTCAGGTGGCTCAGAAACAAACAGTGGTACATCAGGAAGGAAAATTATTATATCAGGCAGCAGCATGTGTTTCCCAGATTAGGCTTCTTGAGCAAAATTAGATTAAGATTTTCTTTCATCATTCTAATTAAACTATTCTGCCCTTTTCATCGTCTTAGGTCATTGTTGATGAATGACAGAGGAGTGCTGCTTCCCAAATATAATTAAGTTTGATGGTTTTCAGTGGAAGAGGTTATATATTTGCTGAATTTAAAGCAGCTGAAACAGAAACAGCAACAGCATATTTTGAAAGTCAAACTGTGCACCTGCATATTTTGGGCTGGATAGGTTTGAATCTTAAATTTAAAGTTTTTTTCTTTTAAATTGCCCTTCATTTTCTGGAGTTCTTATGTTTAAGATTTAAGAAAACCACAAGCCACAAAGAACTTCTTAAATATCCATACAAGAGGTCAACTGTACCTAATTACGGGACTGCTGTTGTGTTGTG
Organism: Pycnonotus jocosus; assembly: GCA_013400435.1. Classification (NCBI taxonomy): domain Eukaryota; kingdom Metazoa; phylum Chordata; class Aves; order Passeriformes; family Pycnonotidae; genus Pycnonotus; species Pycnonotus jocosus. The sequence continues at coordinate 237,520 of VWYP01017919.1, read as the reverse complement.
TGTTCAGAACATTCCTGCTCACCTAGGAGGTAATCTCTGCTCACTGAGTTTCCAGGCAGTTCCCAATGATGCTGTCTGGAGTGTGAGCTGCCTTTTGCACAGACAGAATTCACGCCCAACACACAAAAATAATATGAGCTTGATATAAAGGGGAAGGTGTAATTTTGTGGTGCAGACATCTTAGGATGAGTTCACTTTGCTAATCAAAACCAGAGGACTCTTACAGAGCTTCAGCCTCTCTCTGATTTTACACTGTTTAGATTCAATTCTGCCCAAGAAGAAATTTTAGGAGAGCATATATAAATGTCTGATAACAATTTGTTCCATGTACTCTCAAAAGACTAACTACAGACAGCACTGGGCATTTAATATTTGCACTTATGTTCTTGAGCAAGCAGTAACTGTATCTCTCTCCCTGTAATACTGTGTTCCAGAAGTGTGATCTGTGTTTTAGTAATCCTTATTATATTGCAAATATACCTTTAGCGTGTTGCCTTATGTACAAATTGACTTCTAGAATCTGTCCTTGTGTAACATACATTATTCCCTCTGCTGTTCTAGCAATATTCTCACAAGCTTATTCTACATGTGTGGAATTAATTAATTATCACCAAATATGATCAGCAAAAATGTTTACTTGAATTTGAATGAATTCTTATTTACTTAGGGGCAAAATAAAACAGTTTATCAACTGAAGTTAATAGAAACCTTTGCTTACTAGGTGGATAAAAATGTGGGGACAGATGTCACAGATAATGGCTGACAAGCATTGATATGCTTGACAATTTCTTCAGAAATCTGTTAATAGCCTTTTGTATTTAAATAATTAAATTCCATTTCAGATGAATATTGGTTCTTCTCTTCTGTTACTTTTTGCTCACTGCTTAATTCTGAGCAATAGGCTGATTTTTTCACACCTTGCTAACAGCATCTACTTCTGTTAACTTTTTAGTTTGGACAATGACACTGGATTTGTACTCCTTAGGTTGTTAATATGTGATCTATAGATACATGGAACATGGGAACCTCCAGGCACTTTATGTATAAATAGCTTTTTCATGAGCAGTCAAGATAAATGATTTTGTTGTCTTTTTTCTTTTTTTTTTTTTGGTATGGGTATTTGTTCTTTTTCCTAAGTACACCACTGCTGACCCCAAATGCTGTTCCCTTTCCTGGCTCTATACAACTCCCTTATTGGGCCAGTTAATGCACAGCTGCACCCAATGCTGGTTTGCTATTTGCTGATGTGGGACATCTGACTTTAAGGGGAAAAGGGGCATGACAGGATTTCTTCAGTTATTCTGCTTCCACAACACAGCCCAGCCACAAACTTTTAATGAATTTGTATAAGGGGTACAGAAGTGACATACAAACATTTTTTACACTTTGACTAATAAAAGAGTATAAAATTGTCACATAGAGTTTTTCATATGGAGCATGTTGGGAATTTAAGTAAAAAAGAAAGAGTAATTGTAATTAATTTCATCATAGTTTCATTGAACATTTTGAGAAGTTAAATATTCAAAGAAAGAAAGAAAGATGGAAATTATCAAATGTGGAAACTTCAATTATGAGATGGGAAAAAAGAAAAACTGGCATTGTAAACAGTGACTCTACTTAGATATTCTTTGTTTTCCCATGAAAGGGTTTTCTGGTCATAGTTCATACGAAAGTAAACATTTGAGTTGGGCCCAATTTATAAAATGTATAGTCCAAAATTAGCCTAAAAATTGAATTGGAAAACTGAGGTAATGTAAAAAATATATACATGAGAAAATCAGGAAATTAATTTAAAATATTTTTATACCTACTCCATTATAACCTAATGGAGTCTTACATTTCTGGCTCTGCTGTCTCCAGGAATGCAAAATTACAACATATTGTATTTTTTCCCGCTTCTCCAAAGAAAAGGAGTTTTTGCTTTGAACTTAAAAGCTCTACTTTGTTTTGAACATTCTATTTGAAAACTCTATCAGTCCCTTGAAAGCCTGTATGTGTCTATTTTGCTTTTATGTGTAGTACAATACATTAAAACAATCAAAACATGAAGTTTAATATCCAACAATGTTTTTTGACAAGTTCTTTTAGGTACTTTAACTAAATCTAACTAAGTTGCTCTGCATTGCTGTTTCTTTCTCAAGAGTCCTTGAGTACATGTATTTTTTACTGTTTTTCATTACTAAATTACTCACAGTTTTAGCCTGTTCAATAAAATTAAAAAATATAGATTAAAGAAAGAAATCAAGAGTGGACCTGTCATTCTGAGAGATTGATCTAGGATTTCTTGCAGATTAATTTTAGGAAATAATTTTCTAGATTTATTTGTTTTTTTTTTCTCATTTTTTTATTTAATTTTTTTTTTTTTAAATTTCTCTGTTCAGATGGAAGATGTCATAGCCCGCATGCAAGATGAGAAAAATGGGATTCCTATTCGTACAGTGAAAAGTTTTCTTTCCAAGATTCCCAGTGTCTTTTCTGGTAAGAGAATTCAAAGTGAATTTCATAACATTTTAAAGTTTTCACTCTGCCTTATGTGAGGGGATGGTCTAGTGGGAAACACTTTTAAATAAGTATTCTTGAGAATTCCTAGTCTGGAGGAGACATTCTTTATCCTTTGAATAGTTTAATTATAGAAGTTTTTGATGTTTCTCTCGGATTGGAGTGGGTTTACATAGAGATGTTTTTTCTCCTGAAAATTAGGTGAAGGGAATACTTAATTTACTACAAAAAGTTAATTATCTCAAAATTACAATATTTTTATGTCAGGTCGGACCTGTTTTTTAGCCAGCTTCCGTAGCAAATGTGAGTGTAGCATATTGGCCAGTACATGAAGATAAGAAATTTCATAGCATCAGAAGAAAAGAAAAATCCTCACCACACTCTGGAGCTGATGCTGATTAGGGGTTGTGACGTTTATTACAATGTTCATGATCTGCTTCTGTAGCTCCATGCCTCTTCTCGAGAAACTAAGGCTGAGATCTTTGTGGTGATTTGCAAGACAGCTGTGAACTTTATAGCTGGGCCAGGACAGTACAGTCATAGGCACAAAAATCTGTGTATTTATTAATTAATTAGTATATATTTATTCTGTTATTTACACAATTTTATGATTTATGCATTTACGTATGTGGCTACATACTCCAGTGAGTATTGAGTTCCTTTGAAATAGATGCCATTGTTTAACCTAATTTTTCCATAATCTGTAAGAGTGTATCCTTATACAGAAAGTATTTATACAAGTTTCTACTGTCCAGAATACCAAGAAGAATTCTATATTTTAATTTCCAACCTTTGGAATGTTTTTCCTAGTAAATAACCGTGTCATAAAGAAGGATAGAATCTTAATAGTGAGCAAAACAGCTTCCTGATTTTAGAAAATAGATTTTAGAAACTTGCAGAAAAAATAATTAATATTAATTGTTAATCTCTGACTTGTGTATTATGAGTTTTAAAATAGACTCACCAAAATGTCTTTTTCTTTTTTTTTCTTTTTTTTTTTTCTTTTTTTTTTCTGCTGGAATAGACATCACAATTTTAAATGTTGAGTTAGAATATATATACAGTTATACATAGCAGTTACTGGTGTACCAACTTTTCTATCAGTGTGTTAACTTTATTAGCTTCAAAGGGAAATAAAAAATCATAAGGCAGTTAATTTTTTTCTCTTTTCTGATTTTTGTTCTCAAATACCAGGGAATACCAGTAACTTTGGCTACACATGACTAAAACTCCCACCAGAACAGCAGAGCTCTCATTTTAGTTCAATTGATCTACTTTCCTGTCAGTTCTCTATCTTGAATGGAACCTGAAAGCTTCAAATCTATGTCCTAAGTCACTAATTTCATTCAATATACTAGGAGTTTATGTATATGTAGCAAACAAATATCAGCTTCAACTCAAAACTGTTGATTGCTAGGAAACACGGGAATATTGTCTCAGGATTATGAAGACAATAATGCAAATATATTTTACAAAAACTTATCATACTATTAGTACCCACAAAAGCAAAAAAGTAGATGCTCTTCAGTTAAAATATATATACTTATACGGTTGTATATATTTTTATATAAATGTGTGTGTGTATCTGTGCATAGAAGATGTCTTAGTCACATCCATGTCTCCCGGATTATGCCCCATAAATACTTTGCAATTGTTTGGCGGGGTTTTTTTTT
>VWYP01017919.1:202785-233289 GCA_013400435.1 Pycnonotus jocosus | reverse complement strand
TATTTGTTTGTGGGGTTTTTTTTTTTGTTGTTTTTGGGTTTGTTTTTTTGGGGGGGGTTGTTTGTTTTGATTTTTTTTGTTTGTTTGTTTGTTTTTTAATGGGAAGAAGCAAAACAGATAACTCTATAACTCTACTACAGTGAAATCATATTCCTGTAATCACTTAGGAAAGACTCTATGAGTCCTTTAAACAACTTGTAAAAGCTGAAGATGTCCATAAATTGTCTGTAGGGATAGATTCTTATGTGATATAGCTTTAAATATGTTGTTATATACATTTTTAATGTACTTTTATTTCGTGGTATTGCTTCTAAAAACAGCAAGTGAGAAACTAGTTGAAAGAGCAGTCACTTTTTGTTGCTGAATTACTGACCATCTCTAAAGATGACTGCATTAGCAAAATCAGCCTGAGGAGTGGTATTTGAATTTAACAGAATGTTGTGATGGTAATAAATAGGATGATGTAATCATACTATCTAATTTACTGAGTCATTCCTAAAATGTTTTCACAAGTAAAATATCAACAGAGAGAACCATTTGAAGTACAGATATTTCCCTATATACTATACAGATTTTTCTGCTTCAGAAAAATACAATCCTGAGTTAAAAATTATTCTGCTCTTTGAAATTTTTAAAATACAAGAAATCATTTTGCTTTATGTTGCATGTATTCCATACATTCATAGAGACCAAATAAAAATTTGAAATTTTTAAGGCTCTAAGGAAAAAGTAGGTGTGAGGCTTTGCTCCTTCTATATGGTTATGCTTTTTGATGAACAAAAGAAGGACTCACTGTTGTTGTCTTCATGCTTTTGAAATGTTTTGAAGGAGTGAAGAAGCAAATGTATATAGACATCTTGCTGGTCAGCAATAATAACTGCATGCAGGTTGTCATGTGCATTCTTTATTAATGTAGATTAGAGTATTAGGAATGAAGAGGAGATGATTTTCCTGGTCCATGGATCATCTTTAGACCTGGAAATGGATAAAAAAACTTGCTTGAAATGATGAATTTAGGGAGTCTGACATATGAATCATAGAGATTAGAAGGAACTATAAAATATAATTTTTATTTTTGCGAAGGAGGGATATAAGAAAATGCAAAAGCTTTGCTGTTCACTTTGAAGCAGAAAGAATCATTTGGAGTTTACTGACAAAGCAGTAGTTGAGGGTATGTTTTGTGAGGTGGTGTGGGTGGTTTACCCAATACTAGTGCTGAAGGCTTCATAAGCTAATCAGAACATGGATATGTCATTAAGAAGATGCTGTGACGTCTTGTGGTCATTCTTCATAGGGCTTCAAAGTGTGCAATACTTGGGTGAGCTTGATGATGAATAAAACCTGTGGAGAATGTGCCAGCTGAGTGGTGGAACATGAGAATTTTTATTGAAGCTTGAGTGTGGAACATGAGAATTTTTATTGAAGGAGCAGGAAGAACTATGAGAAATGCAAGTTCAGTTCAAGAATAGACACAGAGGGAGAATAAAAACTTTTCAAGAAAATCGTGCTCATACTACTTATTACTGGGTGTTTCTGATGCATGGCTCAATGGTTTTGGAATGTAGTCACAGCTTGAACCAACAAAAACAGGAGAAGGAGATCAGTAGAAAGGTGTGTTATTAACACCTCCAATGTTAAAGAGAAAATGAAAACATTAATTTAGATTTCACTGGAAAATATGATCCATGTGAAGTCTTTAGTTTTTTCTCATTCCTGTAGGTGAAGCTGATATGGTATCATTTCCTTATAAATATTGTGTTTTCCCATTTTTTAGAAAGATTATTGCCATCATATCTAATTTTTGTTAAATGCTTTTCCTGATCTCAGAAAATGCTTATTTCTCTTTTACCTGGGAAATCATGAAAATATTGAGATATTGCATTTTGATTAGCAAATGTATTAACATAATGATTAATTACCAGTAACAGTATGCTTGGTAAAAAATTAAAGAATTTATGTGTTTGAAAATAGAAAAAAATCCAACTTAAAAAGCAGACTGGCAGTCTCAGTAGCCTGGACAGATGTAGTGAGAGACTCCAGAGGAAAGCAGTGTTATAATAGCTCATCATACAAATCAGAGGTGGGTGAGCCCAAGAAATGAGTCACAGGGGCTACCTGCAACAGCGTTGCTCGTTATACAGAGGCAGGCAGCAAAAAGTGAAGAGCAGTGCAGTGAGAGTTGGATGACTCAGGGGACTAATACAGGAAAGAGAGTATCATCTGTCAGTAGTTTTGATCTTTTCCAGTTGAGTAATGAGTTGTTAAACTCCAATGACTTCACAGTGCTGTGTGTGAAATTAGTTGATTGGTTTACCCACTTCACTACTGGAGATTACCAACACGAAACACAAAATGAAATAGAAGGCTCTGCTACTTGGTTTGACAAGATGCAAAAGCCACGAGGCATAAAACTTCGATCATCTGGTGCCTTTGGAGCAAAGTAATGTTGCATTATAGGTATATAAAAGGATTTTGGAATTTCTATTTTTGAAAGATCTTCCAGAGTAAATGAACCATTTTGGAGAATCTAGGATTCCCATCTCCCAGGTCTTGAATTTTATAGACCTTGTTTTTAACTTCAGTGTCTCCCATGCTGGGTTGATGACAGGTTCCTGCTTTATTGTTCTATCCATTTCTCCATCTCTCTTTTCTTGCATTGTCCTAAAGTGTAATTTAATGGTAGAATCATTGCTGATTTCTTTATGCCAGATGAGCCTCTCATTATTTGCCAACCGAGCCTTAGTGTTAAAACTGCAAGCTCACTGCCTTGACGAGGTTCCACTCTGAGTGAAATCCTTCGATGAAAAGCTTGCTGTCAGTTCATGAAGGACAGAAGCTGGATCATTCCCTCTCCTATGCCCTCTCTGATGGGTAGATTGGAGCAGGGACTTGCCATCTATACAGTTTCACTTTTCAAAGCAGAATTTTGAGAACAAAAGATTCATAAATGTCTATTCCCAGAAACAGTTTGAAGTTATACCACCAGTCTCTTGCATTTGTTGTTTTGTCAGTGACGGATTAGCATTCAGATGTTTGTGATCTTTTGGGAGTGGATATTTTTTGCTCATGATTTTTAGAGACATGAGCACTTCTACTCACTTGGATTGACTAAGTGGAGCCATAAGATTGGACACACAGTCATTTCCAATTTTGATGTAATTAAGTGACTAATGAGTGATGATTTGGATTCTTTACAGAAAACCGAAGTGGATATTTGAGTGCTGTCTTCATCCCTTCACCTCCTGTTTCTGTTTGCTTGCCTGTCTTGACCTTGTGACTGGGATGGTAACTAAGGGTGATCCTAAGCTGCTGAAAACTTGACAGAACTTTTGTATCTTATGGAAAATCAGATTTGTGGCAGCTTTGCCATTGAGAAGTGCAGAATGAGCATGCTGTGGTGGGCTGGGATCATATAAGATGAATGCTCTGCAGAAAGAAATTAACTCTTTCCACTATCATTAAAATAGAATCATAAAATTGTTTGGGTTGGAAGAAATCTACAAAATTATCTAGTTCCAGTCTCCCTGCTATGGGCAGGGATATCAGCCACTAGATCCAGTTGCCCAGGGCCCCCTCAAGCCTGACCTTGTACACTTCTAGGGATGGGGCAGCCACAACTTATCTGGTGAGCCTGTTCCAAGATGATTGAGCTCTCCATTTCCATTTTAAAAAATATAATAATATCATACCTTTATTAAGTTACTATTGGAATAAAGAGCTTTTGAAAATGTGATGTTATTTTATACGGAACAGCAAGTACTAATTTAAAGGTTACTGTTTCTCCCTAACCAAACAACATAACAAAAAATTTTATTCTTATGCTTTTTGATTCAGTGGCAATTGCCATTGGGAGCATTAGTTAAAAGAAGGAAATAAAGTGAAAAAAGTCTGAGGTAATTTTGCAAAATTGTCCTAGGAAACTGAAATATACTGAAAACCCATTGAAAAAGTTTTACCCATTTTAAAGTAATCTATGTGCAAAGCAATCATCATAAATGTCTGTTCCCTTAAAATATGAAAAGATTATTTTCACAGACATTTGCAAAAGAAATAGGTATAGAAGTCCTGCAATAATGGAAAAAAAAAACCAACCCAAAACACCTTAATACCTATTCACTTGTTGTGAGATGGAAAATTGCTAGGAACATTCATCCTTGAGGTTTGTCCACATGAAATACACAGCTTGAATTAGATCATCTCATTTCCCAAATGCATACTTCCTCCCAAACTCCTGTTTCCAGAGAGTTAGCTCTGGGCCTTGTTGATCTGTGATAGAAACTTTTTGCTACCATTTCCTACTATGTTGTTTTGTAATGAAAATACTTCCCTCTCTTTGCTGTGCCTTCTCACTAATCTCCTTGTGTATAAGATTTTGCCACTGTTTTAGGTGGAACAGGATTGCAGTGTGAGATTGAAGTGTGAGAACATTTAAGAGGAGTATGGGAAAACTTGCTACATTCAGCAAAGCCAAAAATGTACCTAGTTCGCCACCCTTTACTCACTGGACTCTGGATGTGCAACATTCATGAAAAATGTGGGGTGAAAAGGGAGCCCTGGATCAGCCTCACATAAATCTGAAATTATCAGGAATTCCACAATCTATCACAGATTCAATTTCAGTAGTGTGTCATTTTTTCTGTTAATACTGGTTAATAATTGTGTTTTGCTTTTCTATTGAAAACAGTGAATAGTACTTTGAGAAAACAGAGAAAATAGCCCCATCGAACACAGACATACAAACATAAGTATTGCACATATTTGTGCCATTTGTATGTGCCCCTGGAGGCAGTGCAGAATATATCAGCTTAACAGAAACCCTCCTAAGCTGATATAAGCAGCATCTGTAGTAGTGATAGCTTAACTAAAATCTGTTATGTGCACAAAGCCCTGTAGGAAGAAAAGACTAGATTGTCTAAAGAAGAGTGAATGTACAGAAATATGTTCAGGAGTGCTCTGAAAATGGTTTTCTTTCCTTGGTATCTCTTGGAAATCTCCTAAAAAAACCCTTACAGATGCTCCATAGCAGTGATTAGAACTAGTGGAATAAGTATCAGTGAGAATTTGTCAGGGATTTGTGTTTTAAGTAATTGTTTTAGTTAGGGAACAGACCAAAGCAAACTATTTAACTCCACCAATTTAAGAGACTGTGACTGCAAGGCTGTTTACATCACGTTGGAAAATTTACACAGAGTAATTTGAGGAAGGCAGAAGAAAAGTGCTTTCTCAGAAGAAAGGGTTGGTACTGTGTCTGCCATCACTAATTTCTGAGACAGGAGGGAAATTTGCAGCTCATGTTAAGAATGGGCAGAGAAAGCATGTAGCTGAAGACAAATGAAGTCCATCTTCAGCATTAATAATATTGCCACAATGTGAAATCGGCTTCATGGTACTCCTGTTAAGTAGTCTCTGGATACTATTTCAGCAATGAACTACCACTTGGACAAAGGAAAAGAAAACCAATCTGTTTCCTCTAAGTTCAGAACCCTTGAGTCCCAAAAAGTATCCATTGTCTTGCCCAAAATCAAAACTTTGCAATGGTACATGGGATTTTAAATGCTGGTTTGTAGCATGCAGTATAATGCACAGCATACTTGTAAAGCTGGGAATATGTGGTAGCAGGTTTGAGTCCTGAATGTATTGTCAATTAGAATGGAATAAAATAGTTACAGGGAATTTCTGCATGCAATGCTGTGGTTAAGCAGGTACTGTAATTGTTTTATAAACAGAGACAATAATTATTGATGCAATTATATTTTGGAGTACATGCTGAAAAATATCTAATTTTTGTATTTATGTGGCGTTGTACCCTACTGTCTGGTGGCATGTTTTTGGTTGTGTGATGATTATTAACTGTAATTTAGCAAGCACTGTAGACATGTGATAAGTATTTCTGGTACAGACACAAATAATTTATTATTTACTGGCATCCTGCTAGGTGTAATACACTGTAAACAAATTTTCTTTTCTTTTTAGGATAATCCATGTGTGTCTGGAATAGCAGTCCCATTTTCCCCTCTTAAATGATGTCTAACATTGACTCCTTTTGTGACTTTTTGAGCAACATAATTTCTTTCTACTTCAGTTTTACTTTTTTAGTAGATAATTTTCTATCATTGTCTTTAAATCTATTGTTTCAAAGGAATTTGAAATATTTAAATTAACTTCATGCAAAAAGAAAGTGGTTCTGTATTTGCAGATTTCAATCTTCTATTTTTACAGGCACATACATATAGTTGGCCAGCAGTTAAAATAATCAAACTAAGTAAAATCGTTCCCTGGAGAATATGGCCCTTAAGCAAGAAATCAAGTTAGAGGGGTTAACAAGATTACTTGTGATTTAGATCCCAATTCTGTTGGTTCCAGCTATGAGGAAAAAGATATGGTCATTGCACTGTCATCAGAAGATTGCAGACTTATCTTTGCAAAAGGAAGCAAGGAATAAATTGCAGTAATTGTACATGTTTGTATTTTTGTTGTTGCTGAAGTTATCTATAGGGTAGTTTTGCATGGTGCTGAAGAAGTCCTGCTGCTGTTTTCTGTCAGCTGCATTTCTGGAAAAAGTAACATACATTAAATTTGAAAGTCTCCCTCTTGGGAAGTAAAGGTAATTTCATGAAGCATAATGTGACTGACAATCTATCACTATGCAAAGAAAGGGTCCATTGATAGTAATCAATTTTCTACAAATCATCAAAATAATTTTAAATGGAATTATGATATCAAGAACAATTTGTTAACAGGAAATAAGAGTGCTGAAATGTGCAATGAGAGATGCTTACAATGCTCCACACATTTGACAAAGCCTATTATACCCCTGAGCTTCATAATAAAGGTCAAAAATTGAGTTTATTGTTTAAAAACCTACTTTCTAGCCTATGCAGTTGGAGAGTAAGCCTTGATGTTCCAAAACCAGCATGTAAGCTGGCTGTAGTTACCATGTTTTCTCTTATCCCAACCCCCCAGACTAAGCAGTCCCTGAGGCCGGAGGATGTTGGCAGCTTTGGAGGCACAAAGCCCAGTGTTCCTGCTGGGTGCCTTGCCACACAGCATCTGTGTCTTTCTGCCTTAAGGATGGAAGACCTCAGTGGGGATACTCTTGGTTTACTTGTTTCCTCTTCTCAGGAGTAGGTGCTGCTTCCCTGCACAGCTTTCCGTAGCAAAGGTTAGACCGCATTGGGAAACAGGCAGAGCTGTTACAGCGACTGTCAGGGAGTCAGAAGGAGCAGGATGGTGAGTTTGGTGCCTGAGGAACAGAGCAGAAACCCAGGATCTTCTGGAATCCAGGTAGATGGCGTAAAATAATGACTTGTTGGTAGGAAGGAGAACACAGTCATTGCCAAAACTTGGTTAGTGAAGCCAAACTAATTAAAAAGCATTGAGAATATAAAAAAAAAAGACAGGGAAATTGGTATTATACTCCCCTCCCCAAGCACACATTTTGTAAGATAATATTTTTTATTAAAAGGCCTGGTAACGTTTGAATGTACAAACAGACACGTGGGACTTTGCATTTCTTTTCTTCAGAGGCAATTATCATAATATGAGTATTCAAGGCTCTCATGGATACCAGCACCCATGTGCCTGTCTGATACCCGAATTCTTGCCTTTTGAGATTTTATAACAAAACGTGAGACAAGTAAAATGTGGGAGCAATTTAAAGACATATAGAACTGAGTCTTCATGTCTGTATGTCTGATGCTTTGCCTTTTCATCAGGATCATCTTCTTGTAAGTTTTGGACTTATTATGGAAAGGAGCTTGCAGGTCTTAATAAGTATACAGTGAAATGCTCAGTTGTTTTCTGAGCTGTATGTCTAGACCAGGCAATATGTTGCGAATAGAGAAAAGGCATTGAGCCAAACCTGCCCTGTTTGATCACACAAATTCCACCTTCTGCTTTTCTTCCCTCTACTACCCCCTCCTCGTTTTTTTACCCTCTCCTCATTTTTCTAGTTGCTTTAACCAGTAATCAAGTTGAAGTCTCATTTCTTCCATGAGAAAAATAGATTTTCTTTGTTCTCTATTCACTTGTTTTCTGAGTAGTAGTATTTTTGTGTTCCTAGTACCTGAATTTTAGAAGTGGATGTTTTTAAAAAAAATTTTATCAAGTCCTTTCATACTTACAAAAGCATCTGTTCAATAGAACAAATCAGAATCTGTCTTAATGAAAGGTAGAGGTGGAGTGACTCATCTCCTTGGCTTTTGCGCCAGAGGTCAAATACAGTTTTACAGAAATATTTCGGCCTTGCACGTTACTTACATCTTTTCAGACTGTTGATATATCATCTAAAACATTTATCATGAGTACTAAAAAGACAAACCACGAAGATGTTGTTACCGTGGTCAGCATTTGCAGAGGGACCCCCATCTGTTCTGCATGAGTGATAAGTTGGTTGCTCTGGATTGGAAGTAGGTAGAAAATATGGTTGTGTTAAAGAACATGTTGCTCAAGCAGGATTTATAGGCTAATCTTAATTTTGTGTCATGGTTACAAGGAAGCTTCCAGCAGGCATGATGTCTGTCCCCAAACTCTAGACCATTTAAAGGCCAGTAACTGAGTCTATTTTCCAGAAAATGAATGGAAAACTGGTCATAGTAGCAGTTTACTGTTCTAGGACAGTTTCTGAAAGTAAATAGAAGAGTGCAGCTTGTCTCTCTTTTTTTCCTCTGTCTTAAAAATACATTTCTTCACATTTAAGAGGAAAAAACAAACGGTCATCCCCAAACAAATGGGACATCCATCTCTCTCCATGTGTTGGTCATAGCTCCTTTGGACACCAATGCAAGGGACAGGGAACACAGTCCAGTGTACTGAGCAGGTACAATTCAGCAGTGGTTGGTTGACCTGAGCTCTGTCACACCAGCAGAAAGGCAAAGTACACATGAATTGGATGATCTAATGTATTGTTAAATTTCATGTGATGTTGCTGAGATCTAGGACATTAATTATAAATTACCTCTGCAATGAGTTAAATGACCTCTGTAATTTAGTCACAATTAGTAGAACTCCCCTCCTATTATTCTAAGGGATGATATGCCATGTTTAATCCAAACAGTCACTTTGTTTTGGATTTCGTTGGATATAATTACACTTTTGATTATTCTTAAACCTTTTACTTTTAATCATTAATGATGGGATGTAAAATTAAAAAAAGCATTTGGAAAAGTTTGTATGGATACAGCAATATTAAAATGGAATTGTATATTAGGCAGAGGAAGACCTTATAGAGCAATTAACAGGCTATGAAAGCCAGGCTATTGTAGGAGGCTAAAGGGAAACCATTTTCAGTGAAATGCTAAAACTGAGAATAAATTGAAGATGAAATAGCCTTTTGAAATGTATTTTAGTAGAACCAAAATAAATTGGCAGAGTAACAAATTTAAACTAGTGTACTAATTGGAAAGTCCCAATAGAGAAATGGAGAACACCTGATTTTAGAAAGCAGAAAGGAACCTGTGAGGTCTCAGTTGCAGGGAAGAATTGAAACAGACTTCTTAAGAGGAAGAGGAAAGGCACCATTACATCTTTTAATGAGAGAAGGAACAGCATTACCCGGCACTACCAGTTTAAAGGTTACAAAGTGCCTCAAGGTTTATACTATTTGATCAAAAGCATTGCAATTTTTTTTTGGAAACAGTATCTGTTTGGATTATTTGGGAGCAGTGATTATTCATGTAGGTGTCAGAAAATAGGAAAAGACTTCCTCAGTGTACCTAAATTATTAAATGTGGAATGAGTCATTACTTCTTGTGGAAGAAGCAGAATTTTATATGGAAAGTGTGTCTTAACTTTTGAAAAAAATTAGTTTTGAAGGACATTCATGTTCTATAAATGGCTATTTGAATTATGGCTATCCAGGACAAGGTGTCTCTAGACATTGTCTTTATTCTCTGTAACAATCTTACTATTTTGTAAGAATTAAGTATCTACTTTACACGTTTTAAAACGTAATGTTATAATTGGTTTCAATTGAAAACTCACTGCTTGATAGCTGAATTTTTTTTTTTAAAAATGAATTTCCTTCCAATTTTATTTCCTTTAGAACAGTACAGAAAGCAAAATAAATATTGATGTTACAGGGTGAAATGTCAATTTAGTTCTTCTGTATATTACACCTATTTTAGATCAAGTCATAATTGTTCATCTGAGAAGTAGCTCCCAGTTTAAGGGGTTTGTGTCAAATAGTTCTGGATCCTTTGTTATAACAGATGAGATAAAAATCTCAAATTCAGTGCATTTGAAATGTTCTTCTGGCACATTTCTACAGCCTGGATATTCAGGCCACTCCATCAAACTGAGACATCAATATTTGCTGAAGCTCTGTGCTCAGTTTGTTACTAGTCAAGCCAAAATAGAAACTGTCTGTACTATCTGTACTCAAAAATGGAATCCTGATGTGCAGATAGATTTAGTGAGAGATCTAGAAGTCCAAAAATAAGAGAAAGAAATAAAATATAATTTTATGAATAATAATGTTATATTCTGTCCAAGACACCACTTACAGGTGCAGATAATTATTTATTTTAAAAGTTTACACATCATTTGTTCTTTAGCAAGGGAGATATTCAGTTTAAATGCTGTATTTTACAGTGGATTATCCAAACAGAAAATTTTATTTACAGAAAAATAGTGAACAGGAGGAAATAGGGACACTGCACAGATTAAAAGCAAGAGTTTTAAGTTTTGCATTAGCTTCAGCAAGCATGTAGACAGGCACAATACATGGCAAAAAGAAAAATGGAATATATTAGTTGTAACGTTTGCAGAAGGTGTCCTCAGTCAGCTGAAACTCTTCTCAAATCAACAGATCTGTCAAATAAGAAGGAGATTATGGCCCTGGGTCTCAGATCTAATGAAGATCTGTATCACTATTGAAAATCTTTTGGAAGTATCTTTTCTACCATTGTTTAGGGAAGGAAAAAAGTTCCTCTTGCTGACCTAATTAAAAAAAAAAAAAAAAAAGTGGTTTTCATCTGTGATTAGTATTGACTTCATAAGAAAGGAGAATAAAAGAAACAGTGTAAAAAATTCTGCCTCAAATCCAAAATGGCTTTTTTTTTTTTCCCCTGAGTATTACTGTTTCTAACATGAGATTTTTCTATTGGTAAGTGAACCTTGCAACTTCATTTATTTGAAAAATTTATATACACAAAAATAATACCTAAATATCTTTTACAGGAAGAAAAACTTGGGTAAAATCCATGCACATTTGATTTGATCTTTCTTCACTCAGAATCTAAATCACTGAACTGAACATATAGCACAGCACCAGTACATGAAGTATGTGTTTAAGCAGCTATGAAAGAGCAGTCTGGTTTTTATGGTTACGACTGAGGAGTCTGAAATTGTTAATGGGCTACAAATGAGGCAACACCCAGCAAGGTCAGAGAAAAACAAGGAAGATGCTCCCTGCCCCTGTCATCAGGGCCCTGGGCTACTGCTCTGCTGGAGGGGATGAAAAATCCTGTGCCTGCTCCTGCTGCTGCCAGGAGCTGGGTGCCCACATGTGGGTGCTTAGTGCAGGGTTTGGACTGAAGAGCAGGGTTTGGAATCCTCAAACTGTTCTCACCAGCGCTGCCTGGGTGCTCTCATATAAAACAGACTGGGTGCCCTTGTATGAAACAGACTCCCTCTGTGGCTGCATTAGAGGCCCAGTTAATTGTCTGAATTCTGGCAAAGAGTGGGTGCACCCATTAGGAGTGAGATGTTGCCTTGGGTTTCCAAAGGTGTTTGCTCTGTATCTGCAAGGTCACTCTCTACAGTTTCCAGCTGAGGGTGTTTATTAAACAGTATCAACCCTAGCACTGAATCGCATGAATTGTCCTTTAATGACCATTTGTAGCTGCAAAATAATCCTGTTTTCCCACAGCAACTTCTGTATAATACAGCAGACTGAATGTAATTAGCATTTCAAAAACTGTAAAGGACATGCTAGGAATAGAAGTCCTGGAAAAGAGTAATCAGTATCATATACATGCTATATTTTTTCATGACCTTTTTGTCTGGCAGGTACTCAGGGTAATATATGGTTATAGCGCAACAAAACCAGAGAGAAAGCCTGAAGTTGAAATCTTCTCATTGCTCAAGTTTTCTGTTTCTATTCCCTCTTACCTGCTTAAATAACAGCAAAAAAAGAAAAACCTGGCAAAATGGACATTAACATTAATAAAAAAGCGTGAAAACCCATTTAACTTGTTCCCAGCCATCAATGCAAATGATACAAAGAATTTTCATACAAAGTAAAATCAAGAACAAGCCTGATGTACTTGGAAGTCCTGCCTGAATTCATCATGTTAAACACTGACCTTTATCTGTATGTTTCCTGTATCTTGCATGGCTTTTATAAATAAATAGTCCGAGGGTCATTCATTATTAAAGAAGTACTTGCAATAGATAGTTCAGCAAGCTAACAATCAATGTTATTAAGGCTGAATCTTCCCATTTCAAGAACATGAATGTTTGCCTTATTATAGTTATTGTTCCTTAATTATGTTTTTTAAATAGTATGAGTATAGTATTCCTCTTGTAAATGCACCACCCGCCCAAAAATAAAAACCCCAAAACCATGGTGTTGTCAAAGGCATACTAGCATAACCTATGGCTCATAAGTGGGGCTTAAAATTAAGTCTCTTGGATTTTCATCATTGGCTTAACTATTCTCTCTTTGTGGCAGCAGTATTTTCATTTGGCCTCTCTGACATTTACCACGGCTATAAAGCGAACTGTGTACTCACTTCATCATAGTAATACTAAGGGACCTAATGTTGCTGGAGTTCTTCCATATACCATTGTACAAATTGTAAATCAAATAATTTTCTGTAATTCTTTGCAGGGCATTTTGTAAGTTTTACATCTTTAGGAAATCACACTCACTTTAGTAGTGCAGCTTTGGGGACAAACTGAGCATTGTTGTTTCCCATGCTGAAAACCTTTTTTAAGCAGTGATCATTCTTCTGTCAAATCCTTTGCCTTGTGCCAAATATAGGTAACCAGCTTTGGTGCAGGCAACCACATCAGTCAAACCCAAGGCAACAGCAGGTCCTTCAAATAACATGTCCCTCAATAACCTCACCCCACTTGTTTGTGCATACCTACTTGTCTTTCCTTTTGCTTTATTTTCAGCATAGTTACCTACCTGGCATCTAAGACCCTCCTTGTCTGGCATCCCAGAGATCTGTCCTCCCTCAGCTTCCCTACACACAGAGAGGAGGGAGCACAGCTTCTCCTGAGTTTTACATACGTGACTTTAGTTACCAGCATTTGTCTACTTTTCCTTGTGAAGGCATCAAACATCAAACAAAGTGTTTTTGAAGGAGGGAATATCATTGCATTGCTAATGCCTCTTGTGAAACAAATGTGTTTTATGTCAGAATAGTCTGAATGATTCTTCATTATAGAGCATGATTATGCCCAGTTTAGAGCATGTTTTCTTTAGTTTGCACAAAAAAAGCAGGAAGGTGCGTGGGAGATGATCAGGACAACTTCTTAAACAATATGAGGAGTTGGACTCATCCCTTTCACCTGTCACTTAGCAAAGGTGCAGATGAGTATAAAAATGTACAATATTTTATAGAGAAGTTTTATGTTAGAAGTAAATAGCTCTAGGTGGTTATGGTTTTGCCACAATTTTGCATGCATGCTGACCTTAGAAGGAGTAAAGAAATAGACTTTAAGTTTCTTAAGCAACTTTAAATTGCCATTTTTTTTCTCTAATTCTCAACATATGTCATAGCTGAGAAGAATTTGAGTCATATTTTAATATCTTTTTCAATCACCTCTTGAAACTATGTTGATTTGAAACTTTTGGAATGTTTTTAGTGACTGTAATGGAGTTACTTCAGATTTTCCCATTGCAACTAAGACAGAGAATGATTTTATAATATTCCCTTTGATTTATCATTCAATAAAGAGAAATTACTTGTAAGCATAGCACCAGAATTAAAAATAGATTGGAAATTAAATCTTAAAAGGACATGATTCAAAACTGCCAAAATAGTAAGTTTGCTCTTACTCTTATTTTCAAAGAAAACATCTTTTGGAAGCTAAATTCCAGATACTTCCCAAATGTTTTCATCCCTATTGTATATAACTCACTGTCAGGAAACTGATGTAGTAGTTACAGGAGCTGTGATTTTACAAATACATTTTCCAAATGGTATTTGCTATATAAAATTGCAAGAAGTGTTGATTTTCAAGACTCATCTGTTTTCTTTACTACATGGTAAGAGGAGAGACAACTCATCAACAAGAGAGAGGCACGATATGAGATAAGGAGAGCTATCACTGCTATCATTATAGTGTTTATATTGCACAATAAGAATATCTTTGAATTTAGTTAAGGTTAAAATGGAAGTGGTGAGTTATTAAAGATATACAGTAGAATATTCTTTTTTTACTTATTCTGATAATGATTGACAAGCTAACACCTTAAGAGAAAAAGGCAGACAAAATTTTCTCTTCCTGTTTTATCTCTCATGTCTAAAACTATCAGTTGAATAGTGCTCCATGAGTGGTGAGCTCCTGAGTGCTCCATGTAGCAGATCCTATGGCTCTGTCCTTTGGTCTTGTCAAAGAGATCATAGAATCATAGGATAATGAGGCACATCCATCTTAGTTCTGTTCAAGCTTTCTAGACCTCCTTAATTTGGAAGAATTAACCATTAAGAGAATTTATAATGATATATCTGGCAAACCAGTTCTCTGCTGTGAAATGTTTTCAAAGCCACACTTTTTCAGGAGAATTTTTTTGACATTGCCATTATCAGAAAGTACTGAAATACTGAGGGTTTTTTATTGTTTTGTTATTATACTCCCGTTAGAAGCTGTCATATGAGTCAGAAAGATGAAGATGAAAAATTCTGTTTGTTTTGTGCTAAGAAAAGGGTTTTGTTCCTGTTGAATAACACATTTTGATAGCATTAAAGGAAAATATTTTTAATTTTTCAGTTTGTGCAAAGCTTTGATGTTTGGTGTTGGGGTTCCACTTCATATCAAAATGAAGTTTGAGAGCCTCAAAGTGTGCTGCAAGGTAAGCAACTCTGGTGTCTCAGGTTCTATTGTGATTCCTGAAGCATCCTTTTGAAGATACACTTTCGACTGGAGAAACCCAAAGAATAACAAGTCAGGGATTTTATTGAGCAACCACTGAACATGATCAATACAGAAAATCTTAGTTATTTAGTTATATTGTCACATCAGAAATGCTGAATTTAGGGATTCTTAGCAGAGGGACTAACTGTTCCAACACGTTCAAATAGCAATTAGTATAAAATTTTTACATTATAAAATGACTGAATGAGCTCTGCAGCATCAAGCAGCAGAGTAACTCCTACCTCTGCCAGATGATTTTCCTTCACTGATATGCTTGGTTTGGTGATCATCATCTTTACTAAGTTTAGAGCACATCAAATTTAGGCATCACTAAAGCATTATGTGTTTGTATTTGCCATGTGTGTAGCAAGAGTTACTTGTGGGGGCTTCATCTTAAGAACCTGTGCTCAGGGCTGCAATTTTCCTCTATTTTCTTTGTGTACACGTTCTTGTTGGAAGAACAAGAACTTGTCTACCTTTGTTAGCCTACATGCTAAAAACAAGAAAACACTAACTAGCAAGGACATCTTTCATAACACAAACTAAATGATAATTTTAAACATGTGAGAAGGAAAAATTGCTGAAAGATAAAGTGTATTAACAGTAGTAAAACCTTGTTGCTTCCTTTGCCTGAGTGACAGTCATTTTTAGACTGCATAACATGTGAGGGGAAAAACTCAATACTATAAGTAAGAAAGAAAGACAGTTTTAAAGTTGAATCTATAGATATTTTTTAATATACTCACCTAAACTTGTAAGCCATCACATTCTTTACAAAAAGAAAAGGCAAATAAATATATCTCATCAGCCATTACTTAAAACCAAGGAATGTTCCAGAAATGGCAATGGCCAGAGACATACTCTTTGTTATGTCAGTAAAAGATGAGAGTAATGAATTTGAGATGAAGAAATTCTTCTGATGTTTTCTGGCTGGTATGACTTGCTGCTGTGTTTGTGTGCTGCAGGACAAAAAGAGTGGTTGTCTCTTGCTTGAGAGCAGCATGTTTTACTGGCTGTTAATGTGGCTAGCCTGTTCCCATCCATTGGACATTATTTGTTGAAAACAGTGCTACAGCAGGCTTTTATTTGTATATTGGTTGTTGACAGGAGCCCAGTTTTATGCTGGTTCAGATAGAATTGGAGTAATAGAAAGGGGGACTAAACCAGCCTAGTATATCCTTAGTTTCTAAGTATAAACCTGCCTCATTCAAAGTGAAGCTGAAATTTGAAGGGAATAAGCTATTTAAGACTTCCCTTCTATGTGACTTATATTCACCCTACTTTGCATCAAGAGAAACTCTCACCAGTCATATTACCACTACTTCTCCCTGTATTTTTGGAGAGGAGAATGATTCTGTTCCCAGGCTATCAAGGGGAAGTGGTCTGCATACTGCCATAATCAGGCTATTTGCTAGTCCAGGTACAAGCACCCTTCTCTGCTCTACCCTGATTTTTTATCTGACAATAAGGTAGCAGGAGAATTATATTAATTGCTGATGCCAGATTGAACAGGGTATATTTATCTAGGAAGAAATACTTTAAATTTTTGAATTATGGGGTTTTGTTCAGGTTTTTTTCCTATTGCAGTGGAGGGCAGCTAGTTTTCTTTTGTGATCTCTTGATGAATTCATTTTAGCTCTTTTAAGGATGTAAGAAGATTGAGCAAGAACATGTTTTCCCCAACATGTTCTTCTTTCCCCCTCTCTCCCAACCTTGAGACCATATTTCATGTAGATGGCACAATTCCTCAGCTGACTGACAAATGTTTATTGTCTCCAGGCCCTCAATACAAGAGTTGTGTCTACTTTTGCTTTCCACTAGTTAACAGTAATCCTAGTACTGGATATCTATTTGCTTTATATTTCCTGATCCTGCCTTTTTCCCCCAAAGAGAATATATATATATCATCTGTTCCCACTGCAGTCAGTGGTTAAGGAAGGAATGGTGGCCATCAACAATTTTACATAAAACATGTACAAGTCCTCAAAAATTACATGGGGAAACAAAAGTCCAATAAATGGTTTGTACAGGGCCTGGGAAGGGGGCCAGGGCTGGTTTGGATTGGTGGCTGAATGGTTGTGTCATCACCAAGGGTGATTTCACATCTTGATACTATTTATTCTAACTCTGACAATGTAAACAGCAAAGATGCAACAGGTGCTAAAAGTAGTATTCACGTCACTGCATACTCCTAGGCAACAGTACTAATCTAATTTTTTTCTGCATTTTGTGAAGAAGGAAAAAAATAATGAACTACAGTCTCATCTTTACAAAGGGCTTCTGTACTCACAAGTCTAAGTTATGAAACTCATCCTATGTTCACAGTAAGACATCAGTTCTCAGCTGTTTCATCTAAAGAAATAAAACATTGAAATGTACATTAAAATAACATGAAGAATAGACTCCAGACTCCAGGACATGCACTATTACTTATTGCAGTAGTACTTACAGGTTGATCTTTTCAAAATACTTCTCTGTTCTCTAGCCCCTAAAATCCACAGCACAGTGTGAGGAACTATTATCTTTACTGTAGAAATAAATACCAAAGGTTACACCTTGGGCCACTGGTCCAGGATTGCTCAGAATAATGTCTTTTTTGTTATTCTTCTATTTGATAATGGATGGTGGAAATCTACTCTCTTCAGCTTTTCCATGTAAACTTACAAATGCTTTCCATGAGGTTGTGGATTAGTGTTATTAAATGGTTGCTCTGGATGTAAGGAATGTGAGGGTAGGGATGAGAGAAAACAGGTTTTTGCAGAGATTGTTTCTTTGTCCTAAAATGGAGACATTAGTGGTGGCTCTATGAACATTGCCTGATACTGATGGAAAGCAAAGTGCTTTGCTTCAGAAATGTATTTGATTAATGGGGTACCACGTTACTTGTCAAAGCATAAAGGTGGCTTTTGAATTCCTATAAAAATGTCATGGAGAAAAAGCCATTGCTAGCTACAGGGCTGCAATTTATATCTTACAAATGCTGATGTGAATGTCCCTTGGGAAACACAGCAGCAAGGGAGTGAACTTGGTAAACTGAAACGTAGAGGGATTTATTTGCACCAAGTTTTACTTGATTTGCTAAGTTCATTGTGATGGATGGAACCATAATATATAAAACGACAGGCATGTATACTCACATCTATGAGTATATGTCATTGAGCATATATCATACTTTATTTTCAATTTGAGATAGAAATATATTACTTAATATGGATTATATGATTAAGTTTATTTTAAACCCCAAAGCTGTTGATTGCATATTAAAATACTTCATGTCTATCTCAATTTTTGGTAAATCTCCATTGATGGATAAATCATGTTAGAGAATTTCAGTTGTCAGCAGAACTTATATTTCAATGAATATTTGGGAATTTTCCTCAAGAGCTAATAAATTTTACCATTATTGTGACAGGGTTCTTGAGATGCATATGTAAAGAGCTACCATGAGAAGAACTATGAGATTTTTATATCTTTGAGAACAGACCCAGAAATATCTGCTTCAGATAGTCGTGTAGCACAATTACTGATATTTAGAATAAATTAATTCATAATCTCTGAATAGTGATGAAAGACTGCAAATTAAAAATATGCTGAATTTGGTGGAAGTATTGAATTTAAGCAAAGTAATTTTTATTTCTAACATAGTTCATTCCATACTATATAATGTAAGTGATTTTTGTTATGCCAAGCAACTGAGCATACTAAAGTCTTGAAACAGTCCCGTATTTTGGGAAAGCTGAATGGAATTAGATTTTCAGTCAGAATAATGCTCAAAAATGTAGGTACTTTAAATTTGAATAACTTAATTTCCTTTCTCTTTTGAAAATGTAGCCCTGCAGCAAATTTTTAAAAGTGTAAACTTGGAGACATAGCAGTATTAAAATAATCATGGATCTGGAGGAAATATCACAAAAACATCCAGTACAGATTAATCAAGAATAGAAATTCATTTGAACTTTCTGTAGTCTATTGAATATTAAAATATTTCACATTTCAAATAGAAAAAAAAAAGTCTTGAGCAAAGTTTTGATCAGAGTCAGTGACATTTCTGTGTAACACTTGAATATTCGGATTAAGATTGAAGGTTTCTACTCAGCTTCAGCAAACTTTCTTGTATTTTATACTTTGTATTTATTACTACTAGTTGAAAAATAGCTGATCTGTGGTACAGGCTGAGGAACAATGGGAATAAAGAACTAACCCCCCCTGATGACTACTTTAGACAAACAAAGTATTTTTGTTCTGCAATTTCTTGGCATTTTGTTATGAAATTCACGTTTACAGACTTTCTGTTATAGCCTTTTTCCCTACACTGGATTGTATCTCTGAAAGATAAGTATCTTTTGCAACTTATGTATTGTAGATTTTTTTTTATTGAGAAGAAGTTTCCTGTTGGAATAGTTTCTGTATGTGTGAGAATGGCTGGCTAATGATCAAATTCTTGGGAAACTTGTGGTTCAGGAGCTTCTGCAGAGCATTACATTGTACTTTTGTACCAAGCATCACTAAATCTCTCTAAAAGGTGTATTTTTGTCAGAATAACTAAATTAAATAGATTGGGTTAGTCAGGAAATCTACACTGATCAAAGACAGTTTTTTTGGACATCAGTTTTGAGAGTCTTAAGTGAAGAGAACAGTAAAAGCATGAGTCACTGAAAGAGTGTTTTGAAATAGCAACAGTGGAAAAACTCGTTTTCAAATCAACGTTATAAATTAACTATTATTGTGTAGGAACACTTTGTGAGGAAGGACATTAATATTGTTGTTGGGCAAATGTCAAAACTGCAAATCACTGTGTCCTCACTGACTTTCTTCCTGGAGTCAAGACCCCAAATCAAGTCTAATATAATTTATATATTTGTTCCCATTAGCCCTGAATTAGGACTTGAGGATTTTCCCCTGTGAAAATCCTCCACGGATGTTAAAAGTGTCTAGCAGAAATTACATTGCTCCTCGCTTCCTTCCATTGCCATCTGTGTGTGGGTGTCTTTTGGAGGCCAGTGTGACAAGAATTAGAACAAGCATTTCTCAAGGAAAATATTGTATTTCTTAGATATATTAATATAGAAATATCAAAAAAATTACATCATTGCTTGAAGCATGGTCAAGAGTTTCACAAAGCTTTTCTGTTGAACATGGAGGATGTTTGGTTTTACACTTTATTTTCAAACTACTGATGTAAAATAATAAGAAAGCAAAAGAGTTTATTGTGGCAGAGATAAACTAAGGCAGTTTTTACTGTGCTGTGAAGATTATCAAAGTACAATGTGCAAACACTTGTTGGTATGTGTATGAGAGAAAAAACATACGCTTATCAATTGACCTGTTTTAACATCCAGTAGATACAAAAAGAAGGCTAGATGAACTATTTATGGCAAGTAGGAAATTTTTCTCTTAAGAATATGTTGCCAGTTTTCCAGAAATAATCTTGTGTGAATTTTTCAGAGTGAGAGTTCAAGACAGTTAGACAAAACTGGCTTTTTATATTTTATTTTAGGAATGAGAGGTCAAACTTGGCATAGGAGTCACTTATCCATTTCCTTCTCAGCTCTTCTTGTGGGTGGATGCTCTTACATTCATACCCTGCAGCGTTCTCCATCAGGATACACTTGCCAGTGCTGTTCTACTTCCCATTAACCAGACTGCACAGCAGTAGGGAGGGGACTCCAGGTGCTCAACTTCCCACATGGGTGTCCTACAGGGTTGTAAATAATTTATTTTCTCTTCTCATCTCCCGAGCTGTTTAACACAAAAGAGTTACAGTGCCAGTAAAAGGAATTAAAAGGGGCAACAACCAGAACACCTAAAAACTGAGGTGACACACAAGTTCAAAGGGCTGAAACTGCTTGCATCTGAGCAGAAACTTGGACTAAGCTGCTTCATGATTTAGAGAATGTAATTAGCAGACAGGAGAGACTGTTCTCTTCCATGTGGAGTTTCTCATTATTTTTAAAAAGAAATTACATCATCATTGGGAAAGATAGAAGATAGAAAAAAATGTTCTTTAAGCTGGTGACTAGGCACTCACCTACAAGGTGGAGCATTGATGTTGCAGAACAGCCTCTTTGCCTGTTGATTTACACAGTACTCACTGGTGGCTGGGAAGAGCATGGGCACCATTGTGCTTGGTGTTTGGAGGCTTCCTACTCTCAACTTGGCATTGGATCCAAGACTATTTTGGAGGATGTGATTTAGCTTGAGCTCTCAAAGGTAATGGTAGAGCTTGAGCTCCCAAAGGTAATCTCCCATGGCAGATGGAGAACATGACGAGTAGCTGAATTCTTGGCTGTTTCTCTTTCAACAGTACCCAAGTGTGTCTGCAGGTGTTTGAAAGGCAAAGAAAGGAATTGATTGAGAGAAAAAGGAAGGGGCATCATGATGAGAAAAGTTGGAAATCACTTATCTTCTTATCTTCTTTTAGCATCATTTAAGATTTCTGAACAGGAAATCAAGTAGTAATCACTGATAAGTCTCCTGTACTCCTTGTTTATCTCAGTCTTTAGAAGTTTTACTTGAAGAAAGCATACAGTAGTTATAATTTAGGTGTGCTTTTTTTTTTTTTTTTTTTTCCCCCGCCCCAGTTTTGGTTGATTGGTTTTTGTTTTGTTTCTTTTTGGAGGTGAGGATTTCTCATAAATGAAATTTCTTCAGGGCATTTTTATGGTGTTCAAACTTCAACTTATATTTTATGGGCTCTTTCCCTTATAAATATTTACATTAGCCTTACATAGAGGAAGTTTTTAAGGTTTTACATTTCATGTGCACACTGATACTCTATTAGCATTCATCAAGATCACAAAGCTTTACATAATTTTGAAAAAAAGCCTAAAAATTCCTTTGCAGTAGACGGGCTGTACAGGGCTTTCATGCAACTTAGGTTTTCTAAACAGCATCACTCTTGTCTTGCAGATGTTTAGCATGGAGCGATGTTCTTCAGCGAGATGCTAAACTCTAGGACTTGGGATGAGAGCCTTGGGATTGCAGGAGTTTCATCAGTGGTTACTGGTATATTGCCAATTATGCACAGCCAGTGTCATTTGTAAAATGGTCATTTGTGGCTGTCAAAGAGATCTAAGTAGAGGATGCCTTTTGGGAAACTTCAGAGATAAATGCTGCTGGAATGAAGCAGCAATCCCTTTTGCTGGAGGACACAGGGACCTGTGTGGATTGCCACTTTCAGAATAAAGAGTGGCACAAATATGCAGCCATATTTAATTATCCTTTTAGTGTTTATAAACCAGATTACTGCTCTGAAGCTTGGTTATCAGACAGAGTGTGACTCCAGGGTTTACATTGCTGGGATTTGTTGGTCAGCACCATTGATTTATTTCATATTGGTATGGAAGTGGAAGAGGTTTTTGCATTGTTTATTAGCTCTGTCACAATATGAATGTAGATGAATTTTCCTGTTGAAAGCAGAAAGTCATAACAGTATCAACAGTATCATGTTGGTCTTCACAAGGTTAAGCAAGCCAGAACTATGGATCCTTTCTGCCCTTGTAGGCTTGAGTATTTCTGAGGACTGCTTACAGCTGAGAAAGAAAGAATCCAACTCAAAAACAGTAGGATGATTCATTTGAGGGTTTGATTTCTGCAAATTCCTGTATCTACCTTCACTTTAGAGAAAAGTATATTTCAGATTATGCTGTTTTAAAACTAGAAAACTGCACTTACTTTTGTGCTTGAGTAGTTTCATTAAAATATGTCATATTCTCTCTACAGTTAGTATTATTCAGATGACATTTTCCAATCTGCATCTGGGTATAACCTTCCTTAACATAACTCAAACAAATGTGTGGCCCACCCTCAATGATAATAAATCAAAAGAGTAAGTTTCTGCATTTGTTTTCATCAATCATTCTAGAAAAACAAGTGGCAGAAATGTGTGTGAAAGTTGAGATGTAATAATTTCCTTAATCAAATTGCACTCTGATCAGCGACTTTTTTTAATTTTGAAAAGTCAACCCATTTAAATAGTAAAGTTAAATATGTAAGTGCATATCAGAAAGTTAAATATGTAAGTGCAATCAGCAGGATATTCAAATTATCAGTGTCAGCTCTGTTGCCGCTCATGATAAAAAAATTCTACCAAGTTAAATCTATAAATCTGTTTTACACTAATCCAAAAGAATACCAAAAAGAAAGAAAAAAACCTAGTAACTAAAAATATAGGGTGGAAAGAATTTCTGGGGTGTATGATCCTCTGGGCACTTCTGTAACCTCAGTCTCTGAGAAGAGTACCCACATTCTTCTCTCACCTTTCTGTGGACACTGCAATCAAGTGATGCAAAGCCTCTCTTTACTCAGCTGTGATACACATAGGGAAAAATTAATCTGAATAATCTAGTATAGGTACTGCATAATAATGTATTTTTCCATACTTTAGGCCAAATATAATGTAGCCATTGTTTTTGTTCCCTCTGCCCTTCTCCCTGTAACTATATAGTACTTGATTTCTTTGAGATACGTGCATGAAGAACTCATACACAGACTATTTTTCTCAGATAAAGAAAAGAAATTGTAAGATACCCATGCTGGTATAACTGTGGCAATACATGCTATGGTTTGTGATTGTGAAAACTTCAGGGAGAATGCAGATCATTTTTGTCCCGTTCACCAGTGAAAGGCCGTTCTTGCAGAGTCCTACTCTCCATCAGAGAGCAATTTTTGTTTGAAAACAGCTAATGCTGAAAGCCTGAGAGACCACTGCCTTTTACTATCTCCCTGCTCATCTAATCCACTTTCTGTGTTTCCAATGTCTGAATCAGTGGTGAGAAATGAAATTGCATGTTATATTTTTTAGTGACGATCAAGGATTTTGAAGTTTATGTCAGTGACTAAACTTAATTTCTTGATGTATCACCATGAAGAGATGGCGTCGAAGATGGAAGTTAAAATGACCCAATACCCTCCTCTCTCAATATAAAAAATAAAGATAAATAATGCAGATACAGTAGTTTTTCCTTACTAGTTTGGTAATAGTCATGTCTTAGGCAATGATATTTTCTAGTCGCGTTTATTAAAATATCTGTATGGTGAGCTGCCCTGCAGAAAATTCTTCAGTTTCTCATGGCTAGGTGATGGTGAAGCACTGAAGCTGAGCCAGCTGACCATGAGGCTCCCTTGAGGGCTCACCCAAATGATCTGGTGCTGCCTTTCAGCACCAAACAGGCCCAGCTGCCCAGATTTCACAGTGCTGGGCAAGCACAACCATGATGGTTTTGTTGCTCTTGAGAGTTCAGATTGCAAAAGCCATGATTGTCAACAGCAAAACTCTCTCTTGGTATCAGCAGTGCAGGGGAGCTTCCTGCATCGCTTTGCCTCTTCATTATCTGCAAATGCTCTGAGGTCTAAACATAAAAAGAAGAATAGATTTTAGTTACTAAACCAAGATATCAACAGAAAAGGACTATTTTCTTTGCAAGGTTGAACCTCTCTCTTTATGAAGTAAGATTTGAATTGAATTAAGTTTCTCAGTAGTCTCTTGGTTTGTGATTCTGATTAATAAAATATACTTTCTTGCAGCTGTCTCTTCTTCCACTAAATATGTTTCTGATTTTTAAGAAGGACTGAGCATTTTGAATTTTGCTTTTCTTTTGCAGTACTACTGTCGTATCTTCTTTCTGTCAGATCAAGACTTATGTAGCTCATTGCATCTATGCATAGCATTAATTTATAATTCCTGTGAAATTTTCTATAGGTCAGAACCAGCACCTTTTGAAAATGTATTCTGTAAGGACTTGTTTAAAATAGGTGATTTTCTCTGAAAGGTAACCTTAGCATTGCTCTGGCCTTTATGACTTCAACTTAGAAATTAGTATTGCAGAGTTCAGACAGCACACTTTCCTCAAAAATATTTTCTTAAGATGCTGTGACAGCCTCAGCAACTGCTATTTTTGGACCATTTCATTTAAAATTAATCACTTGTGGAATTTTCAGCAAGTACATTTCACAAAGAACATGACTGAGTCTTTTTCATTTGTGCATGAATAAAGACATGTTTTTGCCTATTTCTTTAAAGAAGATTAAAGTCTGTCTTTTTTGGACTTGAGTAAGATCTCATGAATTTTATTGCCTTTACCGGGATAGGTGCTCACTCTTGGCTTTCAGGCTCTATGTCTAAAAAGCCCCTTTTTTTCCCAAAGTTTTCTGCTTTTGCTAGCTTTAAGATATTATTAAAAGTTATTGCTTTGCCTTTGCCAGTTTTGTTTGCTTTAGAAATTGGCATGACTACTGAAAGTTTTCCTAGGATTTCAAAATTCAGTCGGCAATTTGACTGAAGTCTTCTTCTGCACCTTGCGAATCTAATAGCAACTTGCCTTTTTTGCTGCTTCCAGGAAGTGGGGTAGGGAGACCTGGAGAACCTGAGAGTCTGCTTTGACAATATTATAGCTGGGTCTTTGATATTACACATTAAACAGCATACAAAAACTGAGTATTTGAAACAGCTAACATTTTCTGTTTTGAATTGCTGAAATTTTCCTTTTCAGGTGAGTCCAGTACAAAGGTAGTGGCTTCCATGAAATTTGTATCATCTGACTAGCTTTTATTTTTGCTGGATTTCTGGTGGTAAGACAGAATCAGGTTTGAAGGTTAAAATTTTTCATCCTGTAAATATTAGTTCTTGCGTACAAATAATGAAGTTTATAGTCTTGGATCATAATTCCTATAGATGTGAATTGTTGTGTATGAAAACTCATGATCTTACTGGCCAATTTTTTTTCATAGCTATACTCACAGGAAGTAATATTTTCCTATTGTCACCTGTTTTCTTGCCTTTAAAAAAAATTTTATTTATTTATTTATGTTCCCTGACATAAGAAATTAGAGTAATGGTTTTGCTTTTAGAAACACATTTGCATAAGTAATGAACCTTAGAAAAGGGCACAGGAAGAATTAAGGGAAACAATATTGTTCATTAGATGTTAAAACTAGTAGCTAAAAAGACCTCTCAGCAAGCTCTACAAGTTAATACCTTTGTTATTTTAGGACTAGAGGTGGCCCCAAGACCTCCCAAAGAAATATGAACTGATACATTTCTCCCTCACCATATGACAAATCACTTGCAAGTTTGTTTTACTTGAGTAGCCTTCACACTAGAAGGAGAGTGTTGATGTTGATATTTATTCATCTGTCATTACCTCTGAAATCATCAGTGTGTTTGAATGCAATAGCTGGCTTAAACTCCTGTCCAGGCTTTCATGTGCCAGGGCAATGGCTTCAGGGTAAAGTGTGAATAGAGCATCAATGAACTTTCATTATCAGAGATAGCCATTTTCAAGAAAGTCCATTTCCCACTACTATTTATAATAAGCCAAAAGACACTGGAACATATGGAGGTGAAATTTCTGATGTGCAGACCATGTATATTCAAATCTGTGGCCAGGAGCTGAGGACTGAGGAATACAGCATGTCACTGTAAGAAAGTTTTCAAAAGAGGCAAAAAGAAAAAAAAGTATTTGAAGGCAAGAAGGAAAGAAGAGAAAACTTCTTCCCATATGGTACCTGAGAGCTCTGAAAGAAGACAAAGTTAAAAATCAGTATTCAAAATGTCATTCTGTTTTTCTAATTTTTGCCTTTGATCTTTGAAGATTTAGGAAAATATTTAGGGCTGACTAACTTCTCTAGTCAGCTGACAGAAAAATATAGCTACGCTTGGAATGGCGTCATTGAGGCTTATGAAGTTTAATCTTATATTAAACTACAATTCTTCCTTCAGTGTCAACCTTGTATATTTCATATGTATATAAAAAAAGGGATTAAAATTGTATTTATAAAACTGAAATATTTTTGGGGTAGGAATATCTGTCTGAAATATTTTGTATATCCCCAACAGCATGCAAAGGTAAATTGACTCATTTAAGGAATAAAGCCATGTAAATGCTGTGAGAAACTCTTCCACTGCAGTTTAAAATCTCTCAAAATTTAAACATTTAACATAGCAATGAAAACTGTTTACTCTGGACATGGTTGTTAAGTCTCTAGAGATTTTCACTGCCCTGTAATCAGCTTTGTAATGCATACATACATGGAAAGCTATGATATAATCAATGAGACTTTGTAAAATACATGATAAAGCTGTATTTATTTTTATTACTAAGTGTAATAAAGTAAAAGCTAGAAGGAAAAGTAAATTTCCTTTCTCTTCTGAAATGCCTTTTTAAAATATTGTTTTCATTGCCTTAATAAAAGCAAAGGAAATTATACAGTATGCAAAGGAAGAAATCTGAATCTAAGGAGTGACAGGGGAAATACATTCCACACTCTAATGTTATATATTATAGTCATTCAAGAGATTTTATTGTTTTGGTTTGGTTTATATTTGTGTAAGTTGTATAGATTTTTATTATTGTTTTACATTTAAGGTTTATAAAATAGTTTTGTTGTTATGCTTGGTGGGAAATGGATGAACAACTTAAATATTGGTTCTGTAAGGAAATATGTGATGTCTGTCTCTATTACATTGCATGTCTGAACTGGGCATATCATGAAACATGAAGAAAGTGCATGTAACAGCCCTCAGTGTTTCAACCATTTTCCCTCTAAGCCAGTGTACTTATTTCAGGTTGCTTAAATTATGAATGTGGTTTGGGAATTTTGTCTGCAGCAATGCTTCATAATTTATTTTGCAAATCATGTTCACAGTAGGTGAAGTTCAACTGTAGCTTTCTGTCTGAAAAATGAGGTTGACTTCAGCTTGTGGCATAAAGTGCAAAGTGTGATAGAAGTGCATGCCCAAGAGGAGCAGATGGGTTAGGAATTAGGAGGTGAGGTTGGAAGGATACTCAGTGTGAAAGGCAGGAAGAAATCTGGTATCAAAGGTGTTAGGAGGTAAGCAATAGCATAGGATTTTAAAATAAGGCAGGAAATTAAATAGAAAGAAAAGGATATGCAATAAATTAAGGGATAGAGAGAAAGGGAGACTGGAGTGGTAGGGAAAGCACTTTAGCACTGAGGGAAAAATGAGTTTTGTCAAGAGCTTAGCCAGGAAGTGGAATTTGATACACTTGTAGTCCACATGTAGGTAACTGAATATGCCGTTACTGGTAAACTAATTTCTAAGGGGGCAGGGAGGGGGTAAACTTAGATTAATAAAGTGTTTTTCTGTGTACATTTTGTGGTAGTGTAATTTTTCAAATGCAGACTACTGCTGCACACTTAATGTACTTCTATTACTTTTTAGAAGTCTTAGACTAAAGAAAGAAGTTCTGTGTTTCACTGCTAAAACAAAGCTAAGAAAAGAAACTAAACTAAAATAGAATGGCTAGTGGTTTTTTTTTCTAGACACACCATGCAAAACATGTAGATCTCTTTCATGGAAGAATAGTATGAATTGCCTCAGGGATATGAAGAATAGTGAGAGAAAACTTACTAATCTATAAATGCTTTTTCTTTCGTCCCTAGGCTCAGATATCGTTCAATGGTTAACGAAGAACTTATCAATAGAAGACCCAGGTAATTTCTTATGTTTTCTCATATTCAGATTCTAGTTTGTTTTTTAAAATTATTGGACCTGATTTTGTTTTCTGCTGTGGTGGAAGTGATGAGACAACATTTGACGAACACAGTTCCAATAGCAAAACAGATATAAAATCTTAGGAAACTTTACTAACAATCTGAGGATATTGATTACCCATTTTATTGCAGCAGGTACCAGGAAACAAGTATGAGAATGATAATGATAGTTCTTTGGTAGAAAATGTGCTTGAGTCTGTGAGAAATTTACTCAGCGTTATGCTAAATGGTTTGTTAAATTCATGCTGTTTTCTTACAGAATTTTTCAATATATAAAAAATAAACAGAACTATTAAAATACATTCTTGTACTGTTACCAAAATCTAATCTTGAATTTGGACACTTCTATGGCATCTTAAACAAAAAAATGAAATGCAAATAAAATCAGCGAAATGAGGAAATGTAGGAAGAACAGTTCATTGCTTGATCAGCTGGGTTGGGACATGGAAATAAGGGTTTGATTCCAAACTCTGCCATTGATTTCTTATGTGCCCAGCAGGAAACAGTTTGGTTATTATATTTAGCTATTATTTATTTCCTGGATTTGTAGAAACCTAATTACCTGATCAGAAATTTTCCATTAAAAAATGATTTCTAGTAGAAAATGCTGAATTGTAGGAAAAAAATATTCTATGGAAGTTCTCATTTTCTTTTGGTTAGAGGAAATATAATCCTCCTTCTTTAAAAAAAATTATCAAAAAAGCCTTTTTTCCTTGTTTTCTTTCAGGATTTTCTTCTTATTTACATTGTTGGGGGTAATTTTTGTCTTTATTTTTAAAATGTGTTTTTCTGTCAAATTAGAAATCAAAGTATGATCATTGCAAAAAGCAAAATCAGTGTATTTAAAATTGTGACTTGAGCAATGAGGAACTATCAGTACATAATTTGATATTTGGAAATAGTCAGTTCACAACATATTGACATGTTACGTGAAAGAGATCACTACGGTTTTGGCTAACTTTGAATGGTGTCGTATGCTTGCTTCCTGGATATAATGCAAAGGCTTCAAGAGACCCAAGTGTGATATGGCATTTTTTAGTGGTCAGCTCCAAAACAATGACCTATTTGTATTTACCAGCATTTGAAAGATTTTTAGGCTATGTTTATTTGATGTGGAAGCTTAACCTTTATCTGTCAAACCAGAACTGCAATACTGGAATAGGCTGTCATTCAGATTACCTGCTTGTTGCAAAATTTGGAATAGAAAAAGCTTCTACTAAACAGAAAACATGTCTCCTTGGTTCCTTATGTTCGTAACAAATTAAAATTAAACAAACACACAAACTACTAACATATGTAACCAAAACACCACAGTAATTTAACTGAAGCTGGGTTTTATCCCCTCAGATTACATGGATGGAAAAAAGAAACTACCCATAATGACAAAAATGTCTTATGTATTTTGGTCCTAGTCCAAAGTCAGCTATTCTGGAGCTGGTTAAATTCAGATCTTCAGAAAACAAATAGCCCTAAATGCTTCCTTTGGGTAATGCTCAGAATTGCCAGATGACAGTGAACTTGACAGATGGTGGGCAAGAGCTTTTCACGTGACAGAACTTCTGAATATGTTCTGTTTTTTCAAAATCCATAAGTGGCTTTTCATTTCAGTTCTGGATAAATCAATCTAGAACCTCGTGTGGAAAAGATTTCTGCAGTCTGTTGCTGCTGTAATTTGGATTTTCGGTGTCTTCTGATTGTTTTTAACCTGTGTGTCAGGGTTTAACCCAGCTGTCTTTTTCAACTACCCCATCGAGTCCTGCTGTTAGCTGAAGAAGAAAACATACAATCACGCAGAGGCAATTATATGCAGTGCTTTATTTGGGGTGCCTGGGACACAGGGGGTCAGTCCTCAAATCATGTGTCCCCAGCTTACAGGTGCTTGTGATTTTTATAAAATTA
>VWYP01017919.1:89221-202493 GCA_013400435.1 Pycnonotus jocosus | reverse complement strand
TTTAGAATTTTATTAACCCTTATATCATCACTGTTACAAATTACTTGTGAAGCTGATGCAGTTTTGTGATGCACAAGTAAATAATGCCTTGGTTTGCACTGAAAATTGTCATCTCTGTCTAAATCTGATATCAGCCACATACTGGAAGAAAAACATAAATTAGACCTTGGAGTGCATATTTTAAGAGTCCAGAAAAATGTAAGGACTATTTTCACACCTCATCTAGCAGTGCTGTGCTAGCAAGCAAAGCAGGTGAATTGTGATTTAAGGGGTAAGTAGAGAGATTCACACAAGGGACCTCATGTTAGAAGGGACCTCCGAAGATCGCGTGGTCCAAACTTTCATGGAGAGGCAAGTCTGGGTGAGATTACTGAGAACTTTGTCCTATCTCATCCTGAATACTGCCACTTTATATATATAAAAAAATAATAGTTTGAAATGCATTTTTTTTCCTTTGCTTTGTGTAGGGAATAAGACTCCAACACCATTTAAGTGGGAATAAAGTAGGCAGCTTTATGGACAGTGGGAGAACATAAGGCAGAAGGAGGCCTGACAACAACATTTGCTTCAGTGTGTTAATAAGTGTAAAGCTTTCACCTGGAAACAGCAATTTACAGCAAAAAATAGTAACAAGTTGGAACTTGTAAACTGCCAGTCAATAAAACCATGCAAAATTTTAATAAATGGAAAATAATATTCAGTGGAATATTTGAAAGATTTTGGCTTGCTGCAACAGATCTCCATCAAGAAAATAAACTGGAGATGATAGGTGGATTCTGCTAATTTGTACCAGATTTGAAGTTATTTCAGTGGAGCAGAGCTTGTGCCCAGAATAGCTGTGCACAATGCAATGTACAGTTGCTGTTACATTGTTTGCTATTCAATATGTACTCAAAAAATGTTTGTGTTTCAGCCTACAACTCATCTGTAAAATTTTAAGGAACAGAAATTGTCCAAGTTATTTTTAATGGGGAAATTTTATTCAGGCATAAATATAAGCATGATCTCAACCTGAAAAGAAGCAATTAACTGAGTGTACAGAATTGTAAGGGCTTGTGGTTTGGCACTTAGACATGTGTTGTTGAATTGACCATTACAGGGTAAGTGCTGACTCTTTACTGATGTTGCCAATTACTCTTAATGTGGAAAATCTACTCTGTTTTTCTACTTTGTGTTTTTATTTTTTGAAGCGGTCATTAATGACGTGAAATGCACCAGACTGGCCACATCAGATACTGAAGTTCCTTTAATCCTTAGTGGGAAAAATAGAACAAAAAAGGGTAGTTGAGCTGATCTAAAGGTATCAGCTCAAACTGGCAATCCTGGACTTGGTTCTTGCACTGATTTCTTTAATGCCCTTTCAGCAGACACTTGATTTCTCTATTCCTTAATATTCAACATCCTAATAGTAAATCATGCTGTTGTCTCCTAAAAGAGTAAGAAAAGTATGAGTTTTCCAGTTTTTTTCACAAAGAAATGGTTTTACTCATTTCATCTTCAAGTTATTCCAAGAGTAATTTTCATCTAGATGTCTCAGAAAATGCCTTTAAGTGTAGATAATATATTTAGACGTAATCCTTGTGTTCCTCTAAAGCACCTTTATTCCTGAGTGTTGCTTATTTAATTTTCTCATAGCTCCAAACCCACTGAATTTGGCTGGAGGCACTTCTTTATCAAATGGTTGCTCCAACAGAGCCACTGCAGCCACTCCAGAATGCTCAACCTCTGCAATCACATTGCTTTGCTCCAGCTCTTTTAGGCAGTCTGCTGAAGTAGTTTGCTACTGCTCTGGGACATCAGGAATTACACTGAAGTCAAAAAATATATACAACCAAATCTAAGTTTTAGCATTATGAAAAAAGACTACCTTGATATTTTTGCTCTCCTGTGATTTTTTAGTTTCAGTTCTCACCATTTAGAGTCTTTTCACATAGCTGGTGAAACTAATTTGTAACTAGATGCTCATCAGCATCCATGTGAGCTTTGGTCATTGATCCAGTGCAATAAAAAGGGAGAGCTCAGTAGCACAACATCTGTTTATGTTCCTTCCAGTTTTCCCTCTTTAGTAAAGTCTCTCTCCAGCAGCTGGTGTACTAGCAGTGACATTGAGAATACACAGTACGTGCTTGGAAGAGTTAGAAGAAAAATGTTACGGGTTTTTATTTGAGTTTATGAAAGTTTACTTGAAAAATTGTTCAGTTCTCAGTTTTGCCCTTTCCCCAGTTATATGCAGAAAGGTAGCAGCAAAGAGCAGGAGCTAGACAAGATGTTCTAAACAATTGTCATTTGGGAAACAGCACCAGAGAGCTGCAAGCAGAGGGGAGGTACTTCCAAAAACTGCTAACAAAGAAAAGAGTCTCTTATGAGAAGGAATAAAGAAGGGAATGGAAAGGTCATGCTTATCTTTGCAGTCTTTGCATTAATCAAAACCTGTGGAAGTGGAACAAGAGTAGAATGCTCCCCTTTTATTTTCTTGACTATAAAAAACCCAAAAAATCAAAACCACAACAAAAGCATTTTATACTGCCTGCACAGATATACCCCTCATACTGGGAACCCAGGGACACCAGACACTTTCATTTGTCATATGCCTGATAGAAATTCAGGCACATTTTGTTCAATAGCAAACCTCATGAACCTTCATCAATTCTAGTGTAACTAACTTCCCAACTTGCTTCTACTGGGTGAATTTGATCTGAGCTTGTCAGATCCTGTAACATTTCAATGGAATAATGATTTTAATCTCAGATGAACAAAAAGAAAGTAAAACAAAAATCTGTTTGAGAATGAAAAGTGTCAAAATTTAAGACATTGCTTTAGTGCCAATAATATTAACATTGTGATACTAATGGAAAAAATGTATGGGTTAGGTTTCCTACAAGCAGCATAGGGGTTACTTCCCTGTGTGTGGCAACCAGTGAGGTTCCAGGAGTGCAATGGTAAATGCTCGTGTGAAGAGGGTGTTTTATTTGCCCAAAGCCTCTAGAGGGATTTTGTAAATGGTGAACAGAAGTGTACTGTCTGCAATTGTTGTGACAGGATATATCAGATTTAATAGATTTCATGGTTTTTTCCACTGAAGCATCTTCCAGATTTGTATAATCTATCATCTTGTGTAGACTGCATCTGTTAGGAGTGTTTCCCAAGAGTACACAAACCTGCAGGGCCACCTGGAGTGAGCTGTTTTTCTACAAATGTGCCTGTACTGTTTGAAGAGTCTCATTTCCAGGTAATCACTCTTTAAAGTGATTAATATGTTCCTAGTTTGGCCATTTTATTTTGTCACATGTAGATAGGTAGTAGGCTACATCAGTACTGATTTTCAATTTTCTTTGATGGAGCAGTCATTTCTTCTGACCTTTTTGATTGTATGGCAGCTGGTTAAAAAAGAACAGTTTTTTGCACTTAATGGGAAGATAAAAATTCAGTATTGATGAGAAGTATGGTATCAGTATTATGACGCAGAATATGTTACCACGGTATTGGTGACACAGTGCTTCCTTCACATAGCCAGATAAGATAAAACTGTTAAAACTGTTGCATCATGCTAAGGATGTCCAAATGAAATTCCTCCTCTGTTGTTGTCTTAAGGACAGGCATTATTTTGCAAGATTTCATAAAAAACAGTGTTTTTTCACCTTAGCAATTAAGAAACTTTATAAACATTTGAATTACCTGGGAAGTATAAATGAGCTGTGTCTGTTTAATTTATAAATAAATTTCCATCTTGGAGTAATGAGTAAAGATGATGAGTATGGAATTTCCTGCTGTCTAGCATCATTTTCTGTACAGTAAAATGATTGTAAAAATAAAATGATAGTACTAGGTATTGGTATGATAAAATACATGTATTCTGTAAAGTTGTTTCTGTGAGCAACCCCTCTGATATTGTCAATAGAATACTGATTCAAAATGGATCTCTTTTGGTTCTAGTTAAGCTTTGAGCAACCTGACCTCCTGAATGGTGTCCCTGACCATGTCAGTAGAGTTGAAACTAGATGAGATTTAAGGTCTCTTTCGACCCAAGTTGCACTATAATTTGATGATTTAACTATAACTTGTGTGACATACACATTTTCTGTATAAAACAGATCTCTATTGGTGCTTCCTTGTCTCTGGTTAAAAGCAAGGCATCAACTGAGTTTTTTAAATTTTAGCTTTTCTTAATACTAGCCCTGATTCCACGGTGCTGACTTCAGAGATATTTATTTTAACAGGAAATAATTATTGCCTTTAGTATTAAAGTCTCCAGATTATACTCAGAATTGTTTTCAGTATTAAGTATAATACCTTTACATGACATTCGCTCCTTCATCCTTTGTTTTAATCATTAAAGGTGAAATTCCAACCTCTGCACAAAGTTGGAGGTTTTATTTTTAACTCCAATGGAACAAGATTCGACTAGGTGCCTTTTAAAATAGGATTAGGGGTAACATGGCCTTTAAGCTACATCTCAGGCTAAAATCCCAAATCTAGTTTATAAAACCTGTCTGATACTTAATTAGGTTTTGAAAATTGAAACAAACCAACAGTCAGCATATTCTTTACAATTCAGTAGGCAGCATGGGCTTTATTCCACTGAGGTCTTCCAGAGTCCTATTGAGAGAAAAGGATGAAAAGAAGAACTGACTAGAATACAAAATACTGATTAAAAAAATAAGTCTGAATAAGCCCAGTGATATAAAAAGTTTATTTTAAAACTACTACCTGATCAAGCTGATAGAAGCTGAAACTTCAGTTTCAGTAAGTTTTAATTTAAAGTAATTTAATTGGAAAAAAACTTCAGATGCTCTGTTGCACCATTTGAAGGAATGATTTTCATCCTGTCACAGAACAAATTAGGATATAGTCTAAATTACACAATTGAAATATTTACCCGTGAAGTTAGGGCAAAGAATGTTCTTTTAGGGAGAACTCTGATGACTTTTAGAAATAAAGCTAGTTCTTTAATTGCATAATTTGAATTATAATCACCTTCTTAACAAGTCGCTTTTTCTCATTTCTACTAAAGCTACTAGGAATTTTTGTGGTTTTCTTGCTGTTTGACAGCCTCCTGAACCTTTGTGATCATACCAAGTTTTGGAGATTTAAGAGGAAGAATATTTACTAATTCCCAATTCACACTGGCATAATTAATTAAAAGCAGCTAAATAACTGTCTAGAGACTTCATTAGTTTTCTGCTTCCTTGTTTGCCAAAGAGCTGTGTTATATACTAATGGAAAATGCAAGTAGGTGGAAGTGAGATTTTGAATCTGGCCAATTTAATTGAATAAAAGCAGTTGAAATCCTATTTCATCTTGCTGACAGCTGCAGCAGCTATTTATAGTCAAGTAAACAAAAATGTTTTGGTGTTTACATGTCATATGTAGTATTTGATGACTGGAAGGTTAGTGCGAGACTTTCTCTTGATTTTGTTAATAATTGACCTTAGAAGTGTTTCAAGTTTTTCCATAGCACATGTAGAAAAATACAGCTCTACACACAGAGGTACAGTGAGGTTCCAAGATCAGTCACATTAACTATGCAAGGACATTGCTTGCCATTTCATCTTGGACAGATTAATATTCCCTGGGCACTCTTTCGATTTTTTTTCAATATTCCCTTCCCTCTTTTTCTTTCTCCTGTCCCATCCCATTCCCCTC
Source organism: Pycnonotus jocosus (assembly GCA_013400435.1). NCBI lineage: Eukaryota > Metazoa > Chordata > Aves > Passeriformes > Pycnonotidae > Pycnonotus > Pycnonotus jocosus. The sequence continues at coordinate 196,850 of VWYP01017919.1, read as the reverse complement.
CCCTCCCCTCCCCTCCCTTTAAACTAATTAAAAATGTTAAATATTTGCCTCTTAAAATTTTGTAATTATTTACATTATCAAATATAACCACTAGCATGAAATGGAGAAAAAGAAAAGCAAAAATGTAAGAAGCAGCTAGTATAGCATGGTAAATGTGGAACAGAATCATAGAAAAGACCTCAAAGATCATTGTGTCCAACCATTAACCCGGCACTGCCAGGTCCATCACTGTGTCCCTAAGTTCCACATCCACACATCTTTTAAATGCCTCCAGGGATGGTGACTCAGTACTTCCCTGGGCAACCTGTTCCAATGCATGACAACCTTTTCTGTGAATTTTTTTTTCTAGTCAAAATCACCCCTTGCACAATTTGAGGTAATTTGTTTGTCCTACTGGTTGTTACTTGGAAGAAGAGACTGTCCCCTACCTGGCTACAGCCTCCCTTCAGGCAGTTGTAGAAAGTGATAAGGTCACCCTAAGACTCCTTTTCTCCAGGCTCAACGCCCCCAGCTCCCTCAGCTGCTCCTCACAGGACTTGTGCTCCAGACTCTTCCCCAGCTCTATTGCTTTTCTCTGGACATGCTCCAGCACCTCAAAGTCTTTCTTGCAGTGAGGGCTCGGAGTTTATTATGTGTGTGTGCTGTGGTTATGCTCCTGAAGTCTTCTGGTTTGTTTTCTATTTCTTTCCTAATAATTCATTTATTTCTGTTTGAGATTTGAGTGGACATTTTCACAGGGTCACATATAACACCTCTAGTTTTTCTTGAGCAGCACCAGTAACCTAGCAGCCACTTATTGGGTGTGTACAATTGGAGAGGGAAGATTCATATCTAAAATGTTTAGCATTTATCAAAATTCAGTTTCAAGTGCTGTTTTATTGTTCAAGGAATCAGTATCATGTCGTTTTACATGATCTCCTCACAACTCACTTTTGCTGATGTCAGTAGTTATATTTTCAGTAAATTTTATACCTGATGTAATTTCATCATTCACACCCTTCTGTAGATAATTTGGGATTATCCTGAATAGTCCAGGACCTACCAAACACAGTTCCTGTGGTCATCTCCCCTTCAATGTACTATTATTACTTCAGTGTAATAATACACTATTTAGTGTAATAATGGATCTGCTGTGCCTAACCTTTGTTCTCTCCTTTCTACTTATTGCTTTTCTCATGATCTGCTTAATACCTTTAGAAAACATTTGAGGGAATCATGCCAAGAGCTCCCTGGGAATCCAAGATAATATGTTAACCAGTTTTCATAACATTATATGTTCTCTATTTCCACATAGGAACACTTGCAGAGTTGTGAGACGTATCCAGCAACAAAAGTCATCCTGAATCTTCCTTTTTTGTTGCATTTATCTTTGTTTTCATTCCTTCTATGCTTTGTTATAGTTCCTATTGTGTTGTCTGTATGGACGTCTGTTTTGTACATTTTTTCCCCCCCCATATTTCTGCTGGATATCTTTTAAAGCCTAAGAACATATTTTTCAACTTTTTTCCTTTAGCACTGAAGATGATTAAATAATAAGTGGCACACTATGGCTAACAGTTCAGCCACTTCATATTTTACTTACTGTAAAACACAGATTGACCATTATTTTGAACCAGATACTTCTGTTCATTTTATCAATTTATTTTAAATACTGATAGTTTTTACTGCTGCTGTTGTCATCAGTCCCATCTCTTCCTTCTACAATTAGATTCTGTCACTAGAAAAGAAATAGGTCATTTATTGAGGCCTCTTCTCTTTTTGTGGGGAAAAAAAGCACTCATGAAAGAGTTTTCACTGAGCTATTTTTGCTAGTTAATATCTGTCACTATTTCTGTATTTTTAATAGCAGAATTTGTCTGGATAAACTGATAGTTCTCTAATCTCTGTGTAAATCCAATGCAAAGGGGAGATGTGAGCACTAGGAGTGGGAGTGATGATAATAGGAACACAGGATGGCATAAAATGGACTTTCACAACATTGGAAATTTTGCTCCTTCATTTTGATGAGGACAGCGAAATATATTTTATTTGCCCACCAAGCTACTACAAATAATGGGCAAAGAAAACTCTCTCAAAGTGATCCTATTTGTAATAACTGCCATGGGGATTCTTGTGTATGTGCATCCCAGATAACTGTATCTGATCATATGGGGAGTGGCATGTCATTCTTTAGAAAAGCCACCTCCACATTCTTTATTGTTGTTACCCTTCCTGAGCTCTGTTGGCATTTTTTCTTGATGTTTGTCTCAATGACACCAATTTAATTATAAAGCTGTTGACTCCTGGTGGGCTTTAAAATCACAGCACTCCTCCCACAGAAAAAAGGTACATTATTTTCAGTATTTTATGCTCTCAGTTTGCTGGAGGTATGAAAATTGTTATAAAGAGAATTGTTTTCTTCTTCATTGAATTGAGTGCAGTGAAAGAGGCAGTTATTTTTCTAGCTGTGGCTGCTGCGTGTTCTTTGTGTTTTCTGAACTGCTTGGTCATAAGTGGGTGTTCTGTGATTATGATAGCAATGCATGATAATGACACAAAGTTAATGGTTGGTGCAGTAGAAATTCCTATCAAAACAGACTTAGAGACTAAAAAAAATGTCATGATTCATCTTGACCAGCAGTAATCATTGCGAGAGTCAGTGTTGCCTACTGCTTCTCTCGCCCAACTTCAGAAACTCCACGTTAACTGATGTCCCTCTGATTCAACAACGTTATCTTCTGTAGTTCCTTCAGGAACAAATATTTTGTGCACTGAAAAAGCCTGAGCTTACTTTTTGTATTTGCTGGCCACGAATCCAAGTGGTGCTGAAACAATACCAAATGGTGCATCAACCACACTAGCTATGCACATGCCCCAGATCTGCCAAGCCTTATGGACAAGTCTCCTCGTTTGAAACCCCATCTCAGGTATAAAAATCTCTGTGTCAGTGCCCATTGGTCATGGGCCTGGAATGTGCTTTTCTAAAGGCTCCAGTGCTTGTGGTGTGCAAGCAGAGCTGACTGAGAGGAGAGTTGGCAGCTGTGCCTTCCCTTGAGTGTGACAGAGAAGGGGACAAGCGATGGCACTGTGCTATGGCCAGGAAAGCACCCCATCACACAGGACACCGTGTCTGAGGGAACTGTGATGTAAAATTCCTTTCCTGGCTGATATTAACATGTAAAAATTCTTGGGTGTCATGTGGAGAATGAACCACACGCTTCCCCACCGAACATTTGCAGCCAAACAATTTTGTCACATGTTGTAGACTCAGCCACTGGGGGTGAGAGAAGCAGGAAGGTCTGGTGTGCTAGCAGCGACTGGCAAGCAGTATACAAGAAAACCTGAAATAATAGCATAATAATTATAATACTGAGTAGAAGTAGTCTATGTCCAGTATTTTGCATCTTTTACAGATGCCTAAAACTGTGGAGCAGGATTTCATCTGAAGGAATCCTCAAAAGTAGTGTATTTGCAGTAATTGGATTTTTGTACCNTTTTTTTGTCATTAGCAGGTTTGCTCGAAGAGGTGCAGATATGATTTTAAATATTAGCTCAGAGTTTCATACTGGAGGAGGAAATGAGTGAAGTGTTTGGAAATATCTTATGGAGATACACTGAGAGAGTCATTAGGGAAAACAAGACACACAGGTTTTGATTTCCTCCATTTTGCCTTAAAGAAGCATGGGAATCAAAGCTTAAACCAAAAGGTTACAGTTTCAGAGGAAGACCCAGAGGGAAAAATGGGAAACCCATACTTCAAAGGAGTTTGGATTTCACCCTTCTATCATTTCAATTTGAAGAGACGAGAGATAGCAGTGATAGAAGAGCAAAAACTCTGTGATTTCTACAAAATTGAAAATAGAAAAGATCAAAGAGTAGTAATAGTGAAATTAGAGGAAAAGTTTTATAAATGCTGACTTTCATTGGTACAGAGCTAGATTCCACCACTGGAATGCCTGATTGCTGGTGTGATATTGATAGGTACTTTAAAAAATTGAGGCTGGAGAGGACAGGGAAACTACAAAGGCAATTTTAAACATTTTCAGGCTGCTTTTCATGACTATATACTGAATGAAGTGTGACAAGCTCTAGTTACCAAATTGTGCCATGTTCTGTTTTGCCTGGTGATTAAGTCTACCTGTTGGTTACAGCTTGGATGGATCTCTTCCAGCCTCTGTAGCAACACATTTCCAGTTCACCAAACAAACACCACAGACAAATATTCCAGAGGTGAAGTTATAGCATTGCTCAATGCCAGCACTTCACTCCTCATTTGCCTGTTTCTTGAGATCTCATGTTGCAACTCCAAATTTTGTTTTCTTTTTTTTTATTTTTTGGTCAACATGAAAGCTTTGGTTATCACCTCAAGTTGTTGCAATTTGACATCTCAGGCATCTGCCTTTCAAGATACAGATTTATTAAGAGAATAAAAGCAGACTTTAATAGGACATAGCAACAGTTATTGTGTAATTAGCTGAAATGCAGTGGGAAGCAATCACAAAAAGCCCTAACAGGAAATACTTAAGTTTTAAAATGGAGGGTTTGTGTATTGCTAGCAGGGAGATACAGCTTCATTTTCAAGGACTCCTTTTTTTTTCCTCTCCGATATGATAATTTCTTGAGTGAGTGAGTGAGTGAGTAAAGGTAGTTTGCTTTGTTTTTGTCTTGTTCTTTCCTGAAACTGTAGGCCAGCTTCCCCTTTCCTTCAGTCTTTGATGGTACCCCGATGTCTCTTGATCTTATGTGGATAAAAGATTTTTAGGTTTAGGTCAGTCTCCCCATTCACCCACATCCTGTGAGCACATAAGGCTCTGGTAGTGTGTCCCTGTAGCAGAGTAATTGAGGAAATGCTCTTGATGAGGCATGAGAAGTAGGACATGGTGACTATATAGATGATTATGATCAGATTTATTGCTAGTACAGTACCTAAATCTTGCCAATACAATATTTAAATACCAGCTGTATCATCTAGAACAGTAGATTAGAGTGTAATCAGGCTGTGGTCCTTCCTGTGGAGTCAGTAAGACTCCCCTGCTTTCTAAACTTCTTGGACAAGTCTGGGTGCAGCTGAGTCCACTTAGTCTCAGATTTGGTCAACAGTTGATGTTTAAAGGCTTATAATATAAGCAGGTTTAGCTGGAAATATACAGGTTTTCAGTCTCTCAGTCACTGGAATACACTAACCATCCAGAAATTCCTCCTGAAATACCAACCTGATGTTCTTATCTTAGGGCAAACCACACTGCCCATGAGAGAAAGGGGTGTGGTGAAGAGAGGATGCAGGAAGACCCAGCTGTCTCTCATCACTGTCACAGTGCCTGTTTTCTGGATGTTTTTGTGAAGAAAGTAGTTGATGTTTCAGGTGTGCATCATTGTTTCTATACTTGGGATGCACTGCATGTTACTCATCATCTCAGACTGTAAGGGTGGAAATTACCATTCCTTGGGCAGATGAAGGCTCATAGCCCATCTTTGATAGCTTTTCCTCCTAACCTGCTGAGTGATGCTCCTACCAAAGCCTCTGCCCTGTTGATGGCATCAGCAGGCACTGTCTAGCACAAGAAAAGTCCTACCTGTTTAGGTAAGATGCTTTGTTGACAGATAATGTGGTTTGTGATTGTTCTCTTGAAATCAACTATGAATCTCCTTTTAATTGTGTTTGGGCAAATAGTGCCTCTTCCTTCACCACCTGGTTTATCCTCCTCCTCAACAAGTGCTGCTCCCCTTACAAATTCCGTCCTTCAGATGGGACAAAAGAGAGCAATTTACAATGTTGTGGGTATTCAAGAATGTTTCTAGCTTGACTTTGCCTGTTTGAAGAGGAGAAAATAAAGCAGCTCTCTCCAAAGTCAGGCTGAGACAGTGAGTCCCTCCTACTCTTGATGTCAGCGTGAGAAGCAGGTTGTTATTTTATTACTCTAATCCTTTGCAGCTTGTGTTCACACTGGCAATGAAATGACAGCAGGAGTGAGGTGAGTGTAAATGATAAAGTCTTGGCATTAGACACTAGCAATGAATGTGTGCTTGTGAAGTTCTGACTCATTAATTCTTTTTCCAGGCTGCTATGTGGCTTAGCAGTGCACTTCAGTACTGTGATGGATTTTAGATTCAACAAATAGCCCAGATTACCAAACACTTTATTGTTTCATGGAAAGGGAAGTTTTCAATTGTTTGCCATTTTTGGATTCTAAAAATATACAAAAAACTGGGAAGCTTGGGCTTTTCACTCTTTTTAATACCACAAAACAATTTTAAGGATGCAAAATGCCCCAAATCGCATTCCTTGTAGGAAATCTTTCCACGTAGAATGTAAGTCAGACTCCAAAAAAGGACTTTTGAAAGTGGAGCACAATTGGAAAATACTCTACTTTTCTTTTCTCACTCCCTCAATGATTACTGCAAGGCACTTCAGATGTTGTGAAGACTAAACACTAAAGTGTTTTATGGACTTCAGAGTAAAAATAAATATAGATACCACATCACATATGGACCTGAGATGTGTACGAAAAAATAGAATCCACACTAATCACTGAAAACATATCCTTTAAGGGGTTTCAAAGCACAGAAACATGTTTATTCCAAAGAAAAACAAGGCATGTTCTTCCCTTCTAATTTCCTCCTGTGGACATTATCATAAGAAATAACTTGTTCCACCAATACTACCATGCCCTGCAATTTAAGCTGAACAAACTGTCAGCAATCCATGCAACAATTGTTGCAGTAAGGAGAAAACTACACTCTGTTTAAAAAGAAAATGAAGTCAAAACTCAACCACTAGGGTATGTTTTTCATTCCTTAGATTTTGTCAGGTTACATTGTCCCAAAGCATTACAAATATCTGACCCTTGTATAACAAAGTATATTAAAAGTGACTGACATTTAATCTGTCAAGATCACTGTCTTGTAATGGTGCAGCAGATGGCTGGGCATTATTATGTCTCAGAAAAATGATTTCTAATCATTCATGTGTTGTTCACTTCACCCACTCAACTAAATAAAGTTCAACAGCAGAGTGAACTGTGGCATTTTTAGCTTTTTCTGAGCTCTTAGCCCAGCAATAACATACACATTACGAATCAAACCTATATCCAAAGCAGTATTTTGATTTTATATAAAATATTTTTTTTCTTGTTGAGTTGCAACAGGCTCATAAAAATGTATTTCTGTCTTTCAGCTGAGGAATTCTTCCATTAGCTATAGTTGCACTCAACACTTTCCTATTTTTACCTATAAAAATTCAAAGAGTGGTTTGGGTAAATTTGTTTTATGAATGTGTCCCTCCACTTTTCCACAGTTTAATTGCTAGGAAGTATCTGGAACCTTAAATCTGATAATTGATATCTTAAAAAAAAGGTGTCCAGTCGAGGAAGCTGAAGTCTATTCTGTTTTACCAGTTCCACCTTCAGGAGCTTTCTCTTCCTCAGATTTTTTTATATGACATCTCTGGCTGCAGTTTGTATTCCTTGTATAGCGCTGACTGCCATTTGAATTATGCCTTCTCAGTGAGGCTATCTGGGTGTGACTGGGGATATTCTGTTGTTTATATTCTGTTTCTTATACACTGTGACTGAGTATTGTGAAATAATAGTTGTGTAGATATCACATTTCTGTGTGCATCAGTGTATGCTTGCCATCTAAAACCCCAATTTTTTTTGTTTTATTCTGTTCCTCCAAGTTTTTGAGTTTGTGTTCTGAATGCATATAATCATTACTCTTTCTACATGGCAACCAGTATGTCTAAAAACATTTCTTTCAGACTTCTTTTTTCTTCTTATCTAATTCACTTCATAGATGTTTTTGATGTTCTCAAGTTACATTTGCCATTTTTCCAGATGAAATGTGCTTCTTAAATGAAAATCCTCTAACTTCATATGCAGGAATAGCTGGGAGATATAGAAGCTGTCTGTATTTGAATTCTGGGAATTTAGATGTGTCAGGTTAGTCTGCTGATGGCTCCATTTTCCTTTTCAAGCTCATGGGTTTGTTTCCTAAATACTATTGTTGTACTTCATTGGCTTCTTACAAGTACTTATTTTTTCAGTCTGATTTTAGCAATTTGAGATGGATATCAAAGTGTTGCCTCTGCAATACACTGAACAACTAGTTGCTTGGAGATTAGAAACCTCCTGAGAGCTGAGTTTTCTTTCTATGCTGTAGTTCTACTGCTGCTGCACAGAGAGCATCAGTATTAGTCTTCTAACAGCCTGATGTGAGGCAGGAATACAAACTTGTGGATGTTATTCACTGGGTATAATTTTGTAACACTCCAAGTGTGAGCTACAGTGGATTTTAAGTGGATACTAAAAGGGAATATTTATGCATTTATATTCATGTGATTCTGAAATAAACTGATGGATTGACAGTCATAAAAAATAAAAATTAATTGTGTATTAGTTAAGGAGAAAAAAAAAGAGGAGTTTGTATGTCCATATTAAGGCTTAGTGGCTGAAGGGACAAAGTTAAGGACTTTAATAAACAAACAAAGGACCTAACTTTGAGTTAGTGTGGATTCCAGCTGAATGAGATTGCCTGAGGTAAGAATATAATCACCTCACTCTCCATACATAACTGGAGAAGAGATATAGGCTGCTGTTGGGACTTATTCAGACTTTAAATAATGTTAATTGATTTCTGAAAAAGGGCAGGTGACTCCATTCTTTTATGGAGAACTATTGTGACTTTATATTTGGTTGTATGACTCAATGGTCAGTGAGAGAAATACAAGCTCTTAGTGCTACTGTATCCAGCCTTGCCTGGAGTATGGCTGTTTTGGCAGGAGCTTTCAAATAGTTTCTTCTCCAATTATCTTTATCTCTTTTTATGTTCTATATTCCAGTTCTGCTTGACCCATCTAGAGTCACAGAGCTGTAATATAATTCAAGATGAGAGGGACCTCGGGAAGACTGTAGTCCAAGTCCTTGCTCAAGTCAGTGTAAACTGTAAAGTCAAACATGTTGCCCTGAACTTTATCTGGTCAGGTCTTGAAACCCTCCAAGGGCGTAGATTACACAATGTGTCTGGGCAGCCTCTCCTGCTGCTTGAATGAAAGTCAGAACTATACCTGATTTGGTTTATTACCATTTTCTCTTTTGTTTATTGCTTCATTTATTTGATTTCTCGCCCTGCAACTCCACAAAGGTCCTGGCTCCCTCATTTTGAAATCTCCTTTCAGATATTGGAAAAGTACTTCTGGACACCTCCAAAGCCTTCTTTATTTCAGTCTGACCAAGGCCAGCTTCTCCAGCCTGTTCTTATAGGGTGCATTCTCCAGCCCCAGTGATTTTGATGGACTCCCACTTGACTCACTCAAAGTTTGTTGATGTCTATTTTGTAGTGCAATGGACATGTTAATCATTACTGGACATAGTAGTCCAGATATGCTCTAAAAATTACTGGGTAAAAGGAAATAATATGAGCTCCTTGTGATCTTGAAAAATATTATGATTCAGAATCCAAAAAGCACATGAAAAAAATCTGGGGCCTATTTGGTGTATGCTAAATCAAAAGAGAATGCACTCTCATCTGTGTCAGAGCTCCCTGGCAAGCCTCATCTGAGAAAGCCTTTCTCTAGAAAAGTCATCACATTTCTTCCTTGTTTATCTCTCATTCCACCAAGGTACAGAATACATACAAAAAAAAAAATTTTGAATTGGCAGTAAGTTGCAATGTGAAGAACAAAGAAAAGTTTAAAACTAAAAGGGAGATGAATTGAAATGGGAAAAAAAAATCTCAGTGACTGACTGAGAAAGCTATAGAAAGCATTGACTCAAAATTTCTGATTCAAGGGATAACAGTATTTAGCAGCTTGAAATGAATGAATAACAACAATATATAAACTTTTTATAATTAGGACAAAGTTCAGATGGGGATTTACAGACATTGCAGGCACAAGGAACAAAGCAACTCCCTTCTGTTAGAGAGATTTCTTGTGGGCTTGCAGCTGGGAAAAGTCTAAACAGCATTGCAGAGTTTTACATCAGGCTGGAGAGCTCCCTGCCAGAGAGGGTGCGTTGTATTTTAGGTAATGGCTCTGGCTGGAGGGACAAAAACCAGTTTGCTAAACACGGGGATGGCAATAAATATTTGATATCAAATAAACCCTGTAGAGTTACGTGCTCTCAGTTAAGTACTGTCCAGATCCCTCCCCTTTCCTGTTCCTTTCACATGTTTGCTGGCTTTGGGTTAGCCTAAACATATCCCACTGTGTCTCCTATGCCAGTCAATGTCTTCAGGTGAGCAAACGGTGAAGGAAGGAATTTTTTGGAATGCTGATGAAGTATGGCTAAAGAAATAAGCCTTCTCACATTGAAAATAATAGTGGGTGAAACATAAGTGAATGTCTGTGTTAGTCAGCAAGAGCACAGATGTCAGGACTTGAATTTCTTTCTGCATGATGATGCTTGACTGCTGCTCGAGTGCTGCAATGGTGTTTTTAAGAGTCGGGACAAGACAAATGTGAGCTTGCCAGTGCTGAAAGCCAAATTGTAGGCAATAGGAACAAATGAGCACTTCTTAGAGGATGAATATGGATCTGGGCATTATCCAGAGGGGTTATGGTGTCTCACTTCTTTGAGTTACTCAAAAAACACTTGGATGAGGTCCTGGGCAAGTAGCTTAAGGTTTCTCTGCTTGAGTGAGGGAGCTGGACAAGACGACCTTCATGAGTACCTTCCTACCTCAACTGTTCTAGGAACCTGTAATCCTGTGCTATTTTTCCCGTAATAAACTTTTGAGGAAATCTCTATCCTTTACGGTAGCTCTGATAAAGCTACTGAGAAAGACATCATGTAATTGGAATCAACTATTTTAACATGTAATCAGAAACTGTTCTGAAATAGAAAAGCAGGCTGCACCATCAAGGTAAGAGTGATAGCTGTTTTCAGCTTCACAACAAGTGAGTGAGCATTGAGGCTACCTTTTAATGTCTATATAAGTAGTGGAACTGCAGCTACGAGTGGGACATATAAAAGCTATTTGTTAAGGAAAGTGCAGTGTTTTTTTTTGATTGCATCATTATATTACATACAAAAAGACAGCTCTTTCGTGATGGCAGGACTTTGAGAACAAAGTGGTTATCTGCAGGATATCTGCAGGGTATCAGATGAGTCTTAACAACAAAACTAAATTGCTGAAAAGAAGTTACTTAACTTTTTCATCTTGTCTTTCTTTTTATCTTGAAACAGTTGAAGCACTGCATTTGGGAACTCTGATGGCGGCACATGGCTATTTCTTTCCAATCTCAGACCATGTGCTAACACTGAAGGATGATGGCACCTTTTATCGATTCCAAGTAAGTATTTTCAATATGTTCTTGACTTGCACAAATGGATGCTCAAAGATCTTACAGAAAAGTTCATAGCAAATTCAACCATACTTTGTTTCTTACATAACCTGGTAAAGAGTAGGAATTCCCCTAAAAATAAAAAATGGGTTTTATTTATAGAATCCTTTATAAAAAAGGATTTGATTTATAAATTTTCAGCAAAGTGTTGAGACGATAATGACTATTTTGATATCTGGAAAAAAATGTGATAATGCTGAGTGTGGAACTATCTCTCATGAAATAAATTAATGCAGTATTTTTGAACTATAGTAAACTAAATTATGTTATTGCCTCTTATTCCTAGTATGGTCTGAATTTGGAAAGGGTGAGATATTTAAAATATGAAGTCTATAGCAGAAATATGATAAATAATGGAGGGTAATATTTATTTTTCTTCATTTGTGAGAATTTCCTTACTGGTAACTCAGTAGTATTGGAGTAATGTGTATTCTTCTAGCAAGACATTTTTACATTGATCTGTCAGTCCCATTGCGTACAACAAACCTGCAGATGGTTCAGAACAAGCTGGAAGCATAAATATGTACATATGTCAACACCTACACTTGCACATACATTATTCAGAAACCTACACAGTTACATTTTATTATATTAAATTTCAAACTAAGGCCCTGGGAGCAGAAGTGTTCTTTTTCTAATAATGACTAGTGGGCTAGAATTTTGCAGAACACTATTGCTAATGACTTGAAACAAATATGACTGCATAGCACCAGATATTGGATTCAATGGAATCCATTGAATGGAAAGATGGAAAGAATTCACTTTGCTTGTCACGTGCCGCTTTTGACAATGGTGGCTGTGTTCTGTATTGCTCTTTCTGTTAGGTGGTGTTCCTGGTAAGTATCACCCACTGCTGCTCCAAGCTCTTTTTAAGATATTTATTGCTTTGAAATGATATGAAGATTATCACTATGAAATTGAATTTGTTAATTCTTTTCTGTTACTTCTAACTGTATTAAATACTCAGTAAAATAACATCTGGTAGAACAAAGAAGGAATAGACACAATCTATTGTCTTCAAGATATATAGATGTAAACTTTGTCTTAAAGATTGTTTAAATAAGAAGCTATCAAGAATAAAATAGTACTGAAATTGAGATCTTTCAAATGCAGAAGAAAACTAGAGATTGGAGACCAGTCATAGTTTTAAACGTTGTGTTATATCAATCTCTGTACAATACTTTCACCAATATTTTGGCTTAAATCCTATAGACCCACATAAGGGAAGAGAAAGCCTTGTAATATTTGTATAAATCAAAATCTTAGCATGAATATAATTAAATATGCACAGCACAGTCTGGCAAGGAAGAGAATTATTATTGCATACATGCAAACAATATTATCCTATTTTCTTATTTAGATCTTGTGAGTCAGACTGCAATAAAGTTTTTCTTCAGCAGAACAGAAAGTTAGATGTTTACATGGGTAATACTAAGAGCAAGCATTCCAAGCCTCCTCCCTTAGATGGACAGTTACCTTTGATCCTGGAGAGAGTATTTGAAGGAAAAGGGGTTTTTTAAGCTTATGAGGCTTCATTCTCCTCAGTGCTCAGTATAAAGAAGAGAGATGGCACATGGCTGAAGGGGCTTGCTGGTGTGCTTATGAGGTAAGTGGAAAGGAATCAGGGACTGGTTGAGGCTCCAGTTCTTGGCTTGGTGTCTGAATAAGCAGAGTCCAGAAGGAAAAAAGTATACAAGGACTTAATTTTGCAGAGAATAGTACTTACTTACAGGAGTGCCAGTCGTTGAATTCTGCAGAGCTGCTGGCCTGCCTCCATCTCTAGCACAAGGAATAAGCACCTGTACTGGCATGATTGACTGAAGCAAAATACAGACTAGAATTAGATGCACCATGCACCACTGAGAGTACTGCAGCTACCCTGCTGTGAGCTTTCTTCAGGGAGCTCCACAGCCTACATGTTTGGACACAAAGCTTCAGTGAGGGCTAGATTGTAAAAGCTTCTCAGTTTATTTACATAAATTAAGAATTTGGCACCTATTTGACAAATGCATATGAAATAAGACACTTTAATCAAGTGTTGCTCAGTCTGCATCTGCAGTGTTTGGCTTCTTTGCTTTTCTGTGATACCTTTTTCATTGCTATTCCTATGCCAAAAATGTGACTTTGTTGTTGTGACAATGCAACTTCAGCTGTTAATGCATAGGATGAGAAAAAGTGGTGACATACTGTTAACTGGAGTTATAACAGCAAAATCTGTGTGATTACATCTCCATGTTCCCCACCAAAATAAGGCTAGTATAAAATCTGTTACTGAACTATTAAATTAGAAGATGAAGAGAACATATTCAACTGGGAGGAAAGTTTGACTGCAAATGTGTGAATTTTGCACTAGAATAGACGTTCAGGTTCTTTGCAAATAGTACCCTCTTAGTACTGGACAGGATCCACAGATTTCTGGATATTTTGATAGAAAGAGAAAACCATGCACCTGCCAGCACTGGAAAGTTCAGAAGCCATGCCTGCAGAGAAATCTATGCAATACAAAGACCTAACCTATGAAAAACAGACTAGCTATAGTAATGTTCTCCATGTGCTTGGTGTTTTGTTTTCCAAAGGGTGACACATTCCCTCCTGACAGTAAAATTATCTCTAACTTGTTTTAACTACCCTCTGTCGTATAGAAATAGGCAAAAGCAGGGGAGATTGTGTTTCATTTGCACAAATGCCCTTTTATGGGCAAAAATTATACTTTTCCAGTTATTACTCTTGCCACCAGGAGGCAAGAATGCAGTTACATCTGCTTTTTTAAATAATGTGAACTAAAAAAAAAATCTGGATCATTCAGTGACCTACTCAGGTGTTAATGAGGTTGGTTTCTATGATATCAATTTATTTGCCTTATTGAGAAAGGAATTTTTTTATTAGTCTCGATAAGAAAAAGCAGAAACAGCTGCATGGCCTTTTCCTGGTGATTTAAACCTGTGGCCAAAAAAGGAGCTGAATATTTGTTCACCATCTTCCTCTACCTGAGAGCAAATAAATATGAGGGGCTCAAATAAGAAAAGTAAGCTGCATCTTAGAAAGCATATCTTCCCTGGGCCAGGGATTACTCCTGGAGATGTTTCATTTATGTCCACACAAATGATAATATGTCCGTCTTGGTGAGGAATGCCTGGCTTGACCTCTCAGCTGGTAAGCTTCTGTAATATCATCCTGCAGAAAAGTATGCTGATTTCCTCTACGAGCCCTAAATGCATAGTCTCTCCAGATGTTAATTGTGAAAAATAACATTTCCCAGTATCTTTTGGCTGTAAACAAACTCCTAGGATACCTGAGACTAGTGATAGTCACATTCCCATTTTTAAATGAGATTAATTCCTGATTTAACATAAATTAATTTTCTGAGATGAGGGTTAGGTTTAGCTGTTGTTTTGTAACTTTTAAGATGAAAGGCACAAACATCTGAAACAGTGTGAAAACAGGAGCAGTTTTCTGTGAAAGCATGAGTCTGGTGAAGATAGCAGCAAAATTCATGGAGCTCAGAAAGATGAAGGTGTGGACTTTGATGTCTTCTCCTGTTCTGCCACTGGGAACACTTTATTGACAAGTGCATTTAACCTCTCTGGCCTTGTTTCCCCATGCCTAAATTGGGGGTAAAATTATATAGCAACCACTGCAAGGATCTTGAAATACCTTTGTTGCAAAATAGTTTAGAGTGTGAAGTGTTGTGGACACTTCATGTCTCAGGTGGAATTACATTGCTTTACTCATCTCCTTGAGTCAGCCTTACTGGGCTAGCTTCTTCTTGGCTCATTCTGGACCCACCTCTGGCCATTCTGAATGCTGAGTCTGTAGATGAACATCACAGCTCTTCAGCCACTCTCCAGAGCCTTTCTGAATCATCTACTGTGCCTTGAGGGAAGGATTTTATTTGAAGCCAGATTTTAGAAATGGAAAAGCAGCAAGTTATATTATGCAGCATTTAGCAGATTTTCTTTGGTAATTGTAGGCTCAATAACTATTTCATTGTCTTTCCAGGTCAGGCTTGACATATACAGGTTCTGTTCAGGTTTCTGAGGGAAAAATATTTGAAATCCATATGTCTTTCTGACTGCCCCATCAGTGCCACTTTTGATTTTTTTTTTAACTCCTTATTCAGACACGTGTTTCCACCACTGCTTTCCATGCTCACTCTCTTTTTGGTTAGAAATCCAGAATCTTATTTCCAAATTCCTCAGCTCTTTTAAATTACTCTGAGCCAACCATGGAGCACTACTTGCTTCCTGTATGGGCTTGACAGTGCTAGACTAGCAATCTTACCCTTTTAGTTTATGAAGAAATCATTTTTGTCAAGTGCAACAAATGTAAAACAGAATGTCAGTGAAATCTGCCTTCCATCATGCAAAGCATTTGAGATTTTGCATAACTACTTTGCAGCAAAGACTTGATTTCTGCAGTTTATAAAGACTCCCTGGCGCCTGGGAGAAGAATAGCAGTAATATGCAAGGGTTTATAAGTGATTTGAATCCTCCTCCCCCATCCAAGTAATTGGATTTTAAAAAATTTTGTGGAGTGGAACGGAGCAGCTTCAGAGACAACAACTCTTTTCTTATTACTATCAACAAGGGGTAGCTGAAAGATGCTCAGTGATTTCTCTCCCCAGTTATGCAGTTTAATGCATAGAAATTAATCATGTTTTATAAAAGCTGATGGGCAACCCTGGTTTTTACAAGTGGCTGTTTCATTAGCCCAGATATTATTATTGATTAATTTTGAGATAAAGCCAAAGCAGATCCATTTACTTTATCACTGGGTTCCTTACAATGCATAGCAGCCACTGCTGCTAGTTTGTTTATTGTGGAATATGTGCTATATTACAGGATTTTTTTTCTTTTGACTTTATTACAGGAGGATTAAGGATTTATGTGGTATGGTTTACCTAATGACATTGGTGTATAACACAAGAGAACCAGTATGTGTTTGTGTGTGCAAAACCATTTTTCTGGTTAAAGGGCATAAAGGACCTTGTAACTGTTTTATTCTGGAGGCTTAAGTGTATCTGCAGTCACATCTGCAGTGCTAGGTAAGCCTTATTTCTCTAGCTACTGACTTGTTCTGGCTGCTGATTCAAATTACACCTACAATTAAACAAAGTGCCTCAAAAGCATACTGATAAAAACTGGCAGCATTATTTCTGCCTGGGCTGATAAACAGTCCTTGACTTTCCCATAACCACTCTACCACCCACCTTCCTTCAGCTGTAAGTGGGATGTCATGGCACAATGACAAATGTTCCCTCTTTAATGCTTCTTCATGATGAACTGCTTCATATTACCTTCTGAGGAAAAGTAAAAATCTGAAGTATGATAATTCCTTCAGGTTTTCAGGTTACACTCATGAAAGATAATCAAACCACATCAGTATTTCATAGTCTTCTCTTTGAAAATGGTGGTGTTGTGGTACGTGTTATACTGCATCCATAGCTCCCATGGGTGAAATCTTTGCTTATGAGCTTCTAGGTCATGAAGCCAGGCAAATAGATTGTGTAATATTCATGCTATAGGAATATGTGACTTGCATAGTCCAGCTATTTAGAAGGTAATTTATGTGAGCAGAGCCTCTCTGCATTTCTGTGGGATATTTTTAACAGATCAGATAAGAACAGGCAGCTTTATCCTTTGCACACACCTCCTATTCTCATTCCTGACCTCATTCCATGGGACCAGGGATCTTCTTATCAGACTCTTCTTATTTCCTAAACCTTCTGCGTTGAACAAGGCAAATCTTTCTCTCACAGTCTTCATGGATAACCTCTCTAGCAAATTCTTCTCAGAGATTGTTAAATATCTGGAGCATGAAATTGTGTGCAGACTTTTGAAACAGAAATGGAAATGTGAACTCAGCACATGCATTATAGTCACATGTTACGTGATTAAACTGTTTGATGTCTGTCATAAGGAACAAGGTGAATTTCAGGTTAAGACCAGAATTTTACGACTGTTAAAACCAAGCAACTAGACAAGAAAAGGTGGAATATTCCTTTGGAAACACATCAGTCACTTTACATGCATGTTTATTGTTGGTGCTTTTTGTCCATACAAACACAGCATTGCAAAAGCCCATTAATCAGAAATTGATTTTTATATCAGGCTTTATTTTCAGTGTCTAGGGTTTTCAAAGATTTTTTTTCTTTTCTTGATGTTTTGGACTTTCTTTCTGTTTAAATCTTAATCGGTCCTTTATCCCTATTTTTTGCCTCTTTTTAGGAGAGTTTTCCTTCTCTCTGCACACATCAACCATTTCCTGCTTTGAAAGTGAATAATACATATTTACTCTTGGCATACAACTTTATCAGCAGCTGTAGCTGCATTCGAGCACATATCTTAAGGTGATACCATAAATCTTGCTGGTAAGAAAGTAGCAGAGGACTTTGCCTTGGTCAAAATACATGGCATCTAATGTTTATTTCTGCTCTGATAGGAGTTTTACACTGTCAGTGACCTAATGTGTTTTTGAAAAATCCAAATGTTAGTAACCTTTAGCTTTCAAAAATTGGAAACAGTGTATTACAACTGTTCAATCTAGAGAGTAGATGGAGAAACATTATAAAAGAGAAAAATTAAGTTTTTTAGCCTTTTCTGGAAATACACTTCCATTTGCTGTAATCTTCTGAAGCTCCTGTGCTTTATACACTTCTTTTTAATTTTAAATAACTGTCCATGTTTCAAAGGTTACTTGAATGAATATTTTTTCCATGTATAAATTGCCCTTCAGGTAACTTGCACTCTTTTAAACATCATGCAGATAATTCAGTACTTTTGATAACTCTCACCAATTAGCTAGTCATTGTTATAAAGTACTGGAGAGAGAGGAGAAATACCAGAGGAAGAATTTGATAATAATATTTACACACATGCATATAAATCACAGTCCTGAGGAACCAGGAGTCATTCTTTAGCTTGGTGAGTCTTTTTTATTTATTGGGTTTTTTTGCTTTTTTGGAAATAAACATAGTTTACCCATGTGAAAACAGAAGAAATCCTTAAACTTTCTGTGCTGAATTTCATCAGCCTTCTAACCTGAGCTGTCTGACCTCATAAAAAACATTTCCCTCTCTGAATTTTTTTGTCCTGTGCTTTGCCCTGTAGCCTTATCTCCATGTCCAAATTAATTTTGGGCATGTTCGCAGAGCTGATTGCGAGCAGAATTGAACTTTGTTCCCTCCGGGAGCCAGCTGGCTGGAGGCCAGCCCTGGCCACGTTGCAGTGCCTGAGCAGATGAGCTGTGCTTCTCAGCAAGCCCCATTAAATGCATCCCAGCAGCAGGCAGGCAGGGTCACGGCTGGCAGTCCAGAGACAGCTTGTGCCTGCCCAGCTCAGAGCATCGGCAAGGAGACCTCCTGCCTCTGTGCCATTCCATGGGCAGAAGGACCTTTATCTGCCCACCATCTCCCTCCTTCTGGAGGGAGGCATTTGATAGCCTTCTGTACTTATCTGTGCTAGCTGTTATTTGAACCCTTTTCTCATAGTGTAATGTCTGCCTTTTACTGGGGTTTCTTTTTGGCTTACCTTATTGCACAGCTTTGAAACCTTTTAATATGGCTCATCATGTGCTTTGCTAATTAAAACTCATGTTCTGTTTTAACTTTTCTGCTTTCATCTCCCTGGCATAGGGAGGCTTACAACTCATCCTTAGTAGCCAGTGCATTATTTTCTGCGTGTTCCTCAATCTCTTCTCCACATTTAGGTTGCACCTTTTTATCCTTCAGAAAAGCCTGGTCATCTCTGCCTGCTAGCGAGCTATAGAGACAACATTTCACAACACTGAAGATCATGTTCCCTTTCCCACATTCTGTTTAGTGCACACACTGCCTTCACCACCAAAGTGCAAGTTTCAGTAAAAGTTAAATGTGGTATTTAAACTAAATACTGAAAACAGTATTCTGGCCACATATAGCTTTTCATTTACGTATGAAACAACAGAGTCCTCCTTTAACATCACTAATATAATTGTGACTATATAGTATTTGTTCATAGCCTGTTGTGAAATGAATGCTGAAAAGTCTGTGATTTTTCTCTAAGTTAGAAGATGGAATTTGTTTCTAATCTCAGCTGGGATTGGAGTGTATGCAATTTGTCAAGCAAAATCCAAAGTATGCATGAGGAGCTTTAATATGGACTTTGCAGCAAGTGTGCCCGCAACTGGGAGCGTTTCAGCTGGAGTGCTGCCTGAGCAGATATGGTTTCTATGTATTTAGTAACCCTCACTACATACTCTTTTCAGAAGCTCAGCTTGAACCCATAAACAGAGGTTAACCTTCCTTTTAGCAGAGAAATGATGCAGCTGTGCTTTTCTTCTTGGGCCTCTCTGGATATACATTTTGTGCCTCTAAGGAAGGACTGTTCTCACTTCCTGAGTTTGTAAGCTGTATATTTCAATGATGGTGACTTTTTGCTTCATATGAATCACACTATGAAATGTTATAGTTGCTTCTCCAAAATGTGCTGAGTACTGCAATTCATTCTTTAGAGGTTCATCTTTCCATCTATGCTTATATGTGCTTCTACTGGTCACTTTGATTTCAGTGGCACTGTGAAGGAATGATTGATTGGAGAATTACTTACTGTTGCTCCCTTAAAATGTAAAAAACAGCTTGCAAGAAACACATCTTAGCCTTTGAAGTTAGCTTGTGATAGTTCCCTTTTTTATCCTTTGGTTTCTTGCTTGATTGATAAATAGCAAGTTCTAAATTGCTTCTATTAAATTTGATGTGTCAATCTTACAAAACCAAGAGATTTTTAACAATATATATTTAATTTGACAATCGGTGTGAATGTGTCACCCTTCAGCCCTGTTAGTTTCCAGATTAACATTAAAACAATTTGGAAGGGAAGTGGGCAGCAAACAGGTTTCCATTTTTGCAGCTGGGAGATTTTTGAGGGAAAAAAAAAAAAAAAGAGAAATAGAGAGTAAAGCAGAAGGCTTTTCTGAAGAACCACCTGTGTTTTGAAATACCACTCAAACCACTTCACACATTTAATGAGTTTCATTCAACTACTCAAATATTATATAATTCTCTGTATCTGTGTGCATGTGTTTATATATACATTAGTCACTCAATCACAGAATATTCAAAGTTGGAAGGGACCCACAGGGATCATCGAGTTCAACTCTTAAGTGAATGGGCTCTGTGGGGATTATGTGCTCTGTAAAAAATGCTATAATAATATCTATTTTAACCAAAAGGTGCTATTTAAAAAATGAAGTAATTTGTATGAGAAATGTCTATACGGTCTTATATTCTCCATTTGTTAGAAGTGAATTTTAACAATACATGTAGCACAGTCTTAGTAAGTATAATGTTGAAGTAGCTTTTGCTACTTTATTATCTTTCACTTTAAAAAAATTCACATTTTAAATCACAACCGGTAAACAATTATTAAAAAGTAGAATTTGATGTCTTTGTGAAAACAGGATGTTTTTAGTGGCGTTTTTAAACAAATAACACCTAGGAAAGTAAATTGAGTATTAATCTGTGAATGAAAACTCAAAAATCAAGAACTGAATGAGCTTCAAAGCATCTTCTGTCTTTATACCTCTAAACCTGCTTCTCCAGGATGTGTGAGAGATGAATTTTTTTGGAAGATGTAAAAGACAATCCCGTTATCTAGCCTTGTGTGTTTTGTTCCCTTAACTTTGAGAACAAAAGAACCACTTTTCTTTTATTTTTCAATGTCGTTCTTACAGTAGTGTGATAATCAGGTGTACAAATGTAATTTTCTGTTTCGATGGCTATTTGAAAATTGTCAAGTTGGCAATATAATAGATGTACCAAAAATATAAATTCATTCTGAAAACCAGTAACAATATAAGGACTGTATAATGCTTGCATTGTCTAACTTGAGTTTCCTACTTTGTTTTGTCTATAGACACCCTATTTTTGGCCATCAAATTGTTGGGAGCCGGAAAACACAGACTATGGTCAGTGTAGAAATATTTCCTATTTCTTTTGGAATGCATCATTGCAATCTGTCTTGTTTCACCATCCCACTGTTAAAAACATAATTATATGTCATTAATTCCTGTGCAAGAGCTGCTGATATTGAAATGAATGTGTTGCTACCTTTTTCAAAGTTTATCAGAAGCTTATCAAAATCATATTTTGGAGTGGATCTGAGGAAAAAAGAAAAAAATCCAAGCCCCAAAATTGAAGACTCATCAAAACCTACCTTGCCATTATATCCTCTGCTCCAGCAGGTGTAGTTATTTACACTGAGAGAATCTCAGTGGAGCAGAGGAGACTTTATTGATGGTTGTGCAGTGCTTATTATCAGATTGAGACCCAAAGACGTGCCTAGTTTAGAACTCTTATTTCTAATATACACTGCATGGAAAATTACTTATTATGAAAACTAAAATAGTTCTAATATGAACTGTATTAGAAAATACAGTTTATTGTTTATTTGCCTGTGTCTTGGGGGTTTATTAATAAATTATATATTGTAATTACTGATGTGTGCTTAGACAGCAAAATCTGAAGATAAAAAGTAGCAATGTATTAAGAAAAAAAATTAAAAATGATAACAAAATTAGTTTCCTCTGTACATCAAATATTGACCTAATTTTTAAAGGAAGTGGATCTATGGGCAGTCTTCTGTTCATTCCAAACTGTTAGTACTGAGCTCATCTGCAGACCAGGTCACTTATTTAGGTAATTGAGCATGTACATGATAGGTCATGTTTTCGAAACTTCAGACCACGAATGTCTCTTTTTACAGTTTTTCAGAAATTTAGCTGAGTGTTCACTTGTAGTTTGGATTCTATGCCCTTGGGAGCTGAAGACTTTGGGGATGGGTGGATCCAATAAATGTTCCCTTCCTTTTTGGAGCAGACACAATTTAATTTCAAATACATTGGCAAATGAAGCAATTTTAAGCTGAGACTCTCAGCAGAGCTGAGTGTCTCCAAAGTACAGTTTGAAAATGTGACAGTTTCCTCATCCTATAGGAGTAGAAAAGTGTTCAATTTTTTACTGATATTTGAAGATGTCCTGTAAATAGTTATTGAAAGCTCCCAAGGAGAAGAGATTATTACCACTTGTGTGTGCTTAGCCACTCTGTATGAGCAAATTAGTCACTGAAGGAAAAGTGGTTGATTCACCATTTATTACCTCAGTATATTCCTGTAATATGTTAAAGATCAGGAAGTAATTAACTATGGTTTGAGAGACATGGAGTTGTTCAGTTGTAATGTGTATCACATTAGTGGAGTGGTTTAAATAAATAATTATATGCTTAACCTGTCTGAATTTGAGATCAGGCAGAGAAAGTTTCTATTAATATCCTTTACTCTAAAGTAGGAGATACTAACTTTCCTGTCACAGCTGATCAGTGGATTGGTCAATGAATTATTAATCTCAGTTAGGAAGTAGAAATCTTGTATAATGTGTCCAAGTTTGCATGCCATGAATACAGAATTAAACCTGGAATCAGTGTCTTCATCCTGCAGGGAGGTGCTTTTGTTGGACAGTAAATGTACTCATTTGAGAGCTTTTGAGGTTCAAATATGTTTCAGTTGCTGAGTTAAGCTCTTTGGTTGCAGAGGAGAGAAGGAAGGGGAGCAAACCCTCCATTCCTGCTATCTCATTGCTCCTTCCATGTCATGAGCCAAAAGTGCAATCCTGTATGGAACAGACCCACAGCTTCCCCCTGCAGCAGGGCCAGAGCATTGTACTGGAGCTACCAATGGTGGCTGCGTGCCACCAGAACTGGATAATGCCAGAGCATTTGCAGGAAAATAAACTTTTAAGGCATCTTTTCAATACCATTCCTATTAGGTTAGCATCATCTGAGTCCCAGAAATTAGCATTTCACTTGTAAACAATGGTGATCAGAAGAATACAGGAAAATCAAAATATTTAAGGAACCAAAATAAATCTAAAGTGGGTTTGAAACATTTTGAGGATATTAAATGATAAATATCACCTCAAATATCAAATATCACCAAATACGTTCTCCAGATTTTCACGCTAATTTGTTACTTCCTGGAAAATATAGTACACAGAATTTATGTTATTACAGATACACAAATACATTTCATACTTATCATGCATTATGGTGCTGTGTAGTGCTACCAGTTGTAATCTTCCTTGATCAAAGTTACTAACAAGGCAAATCACTTTCTTTGCCATTAACCTAATTTTCCAAGCCATTGGAAATATTCTAGAATTTTATTTTAATTTAAAAATTAATCCTAACTATTCATCTTTACTCATCCATAACTGGGCTACTGTCCAGAACATAGCACACTACCAGAAAAATAATTTATCTTAAACAAGAAATTAAATGAGATTGAGATACCGTGTGTTAGTTTATTACCAGAACTAAGAAACAAATAATCCATTTACATATTTGTATAACATGTTAAAGTATTCTCTAAAATATGATTTGATTTATATGAGCCTGTAATATCAAATATTTGCCTTAAATTTTTTTTCCATAGAAAATATAACTAAAAAAGGCATACAAACAGAATCTTCCAATATGTTGAAAAACCACAGACACATTCTCATAATAAAGTTGTTGTGCACTGCTACGTCGTGGTGGCAAAAAGAGGGCTTAGATTAATTGAATTTGTATCAAAATGGAAAAAACCTTTTGATTGTAATTTCCAAAATATTGACTATGATCATTCTGAGGTTACTGAGAAACTGCTAGTTTTCATAAAGTGCTGAAACTCTTTCTTTTTTCTTGAAAATCATGCTTTAAGTGTTGTCAAGAGAGATTCCTCAAATTGAAAATTTTTACAAAGGCAGATCCTTAAGTTCCATCTGTTGAAATCCCATTTTAGTGCCATATGTCTTGGAGTCCACCCAGGCAGGACATGTTGTTCTTTGTAGAATCCCATTGGTTTTAGTGGCTTGTGTTAGTGAAAATAAGTAGTAATAATAACAACTATGATTATTAAGGCCAGTGTGGCTCAAATAACTTTGCTTTTTCCTGTGAGTTAAGCCATGTTCCTGAATTATGATTAGGTTTTGTGACAAATAGAATTGGATCTCAATGCAGAAAATCTGGCTCTTGAAATGAACACAGCTAGTGCCTGAGCATTTGACCTGCTTGTAATTATCTTCTCTTTTCTTACAGATATAATTTTGTAACTGATGGATTTTTTTTTCTAGCACATTATAAACAGGTCATGTCATTAAGAATTAGTTAAATGGGGAGGCTAGTTAAGACAATTGCATCCCAGAAAGGGGAAACATAATGTCACATATGAAATTGTTATTCCATGTGCATTTGGTCTCAGTTCTAATGGAAACTGTCAGGTTCTCTTGGAGGTTTAGTGACTCACAGCTGTTGCAAATTTGAGGCATTTAGTCCATTGCTGTCCTCTTTTTTGAGTAAGTAAAAAATATGAAAAATTCCATTCACAACAAAATTGGGAAAAAAAATTCCATTCACAACAAAATAGCAATTATTTGCCTTTTTAAAATTAGAATTCTTTAGGCTTAATTTAATATATTTGTGAAAACGTAAAAGGCTTGTAAGGATTTCAGACATATAAAATAAGATGAATTAGTAATTTTTACTCATTTTCTCTAGTGAACTTTTGCTGATAGTTAGACTCAAAAGTATCTGTGACATACCAGACTTTTTCTTACAGTTAAATGCATATTTAAAAAAAGAAATCTGCTCAAGGGAGAAAAAGAATAAAATTTAGAATACCACAGTCGTAAGGAGATTTGGACCTACTAGGAGACAAAAAGTCAACTGCATAAATATGGTGGCAACAGGATGTTGTTTGAGCATTGTAATTTTTTTTGTGTGTGCATTTCTCTCAAATGAGTTAAAAATGGAGGAGGACTGCAGAATGTTGGTAAGTTATATAGAACACAGTAAACAACTATAATGCAACATGATTGTAAGAGCACTTGACCATGCCATCTCTAAATGATGCTAAATGAGATTATTTTTCTCTATATTCAAAGCAAACTCTTAAATTCTGTTGCTGAGAAGAAGGGCAAGTTTTGAAAATGTAGCATATTTTCAGTAGCCTTTTAGGTAAAGTCATGTATTACAAAGGCAATCTCCTAGGAAATTGGAGCAATCATTGGGGTTGGGGTAAGTCTTAATTAATTGCTCCCTTTAAAAGAGTAAGATACTTGTCTGGATAAATGCTGCAATTCTTTAGATAGTCATCACTTTGTTATCTATCCTGTGTTACAGTAAAATGAGGTAGCCATTTACTTTTGCTGTGTCAAAGCTGTTTCATTGTTGATCTCCAGCATTTTTAAGAAAGTACAAGTCTTTCCTTATTAAATTTACTTGATAATCAGCTAACGAGTCAGTCTGAACAACACTTCCTTCCTAATGATACTTTCTTATCACTTGAAAGTAAACTGGCAGAGGCCTCTCCATGCTCTGTCTCTGCTGCTCTGTTCTGAACATGAGCCATTTCCCCAGGCCCATTTCCCTCTTCTCCCCAAAACCCACAGTAATGTTAGAAGTAGTGCACGAAAAATAATTGCAGTCATGTATCACGTTTTTCACGTATTGAAAATTTTCACATAGTTTTCTCTTTGGAGTCTCTTGCCTACTTCTTTTGCATGCTTAGCTTCAAATTCCTCTATGAAAATTTGAGTAGTCCAGGAATTTTCTCTCATTTGTCTTTCTGTGCCCTTTACCATAGAATGACTGTTTGGAAGGAGAGCTGTGTGGGGAATGCATTATATACTTTCTTTGCCCAAATGCACAGGAAGGATTTCCTTGGCAACAGCTTTTTAGTAAGCAATTTGTATTTGAGAAATACTGAGAAATACCCCTATTGCTTACCTGAACTCTGCTGGAACACTTCATGTTCTCAGCATCTCTGAAAATCAACCTATTTAGGTCAACCAAAATCAACCTAACTATGAGTCAAAAGCTTGGGGCAAAACTGGTAGCAGAGAACCATTTTTGATACAAATTGTCATATATATGCATGTGTATATATATATATATATTTGTTAAATTCATGCCATGAGAATTTACAAAGACGTGTGAATAGTTTCTTGAGATTTCTGCCATTCTATAATCTCAAATTTTGATTCTCAGTTCCCATTTTTTTCAACAGCTAATGTCAGAATATGTCAGCAATGACTCCTGCAAGAAATTCTTTGAAGTCCTTGATACAGATCCCTCTGTTAAGGACTGTCTCTCAAAATTTTCTGGATTTTTAGGTGTAGTAAGAAACAAGACCTTTCCTACCAGAACTCAAGTAACATACCAAACTGTTTCTAAGACTGGGCTGTGACTCTGTAACTGAATGACTTGGCTTTAGGAAGCTACATATACAGAATATATTGACTAAGATCTTGGTGACAGGACTAAGTGAGGAGTACAGTCTACCAAGAATCACAGCCTCTCAAGAAAAAATGTGACTGGTGTCAGTGCTTGCTATGCATAAAATTTGATCTGAGTAGAACCAGATCAAATGAGCTTTAAGAAAGACACTTAGATTTGCAGAGAGGTGGAAGAGGTGACCTACTGTATTTTTTTCCCACTCTAACTTCATATACCATTATATTTCTCTGCAGATATACATTTTACACTCATTAGAAGCTATCTCTGTCATATAAATGATGAAATGGAAGTCTCACTTTAACAAAAATGGCCTGAATTTTGTTCTGATCCTTGCTAATTCTGACATTGACAAATCACTACAAAGAGGGCTCTGTAACCAGGAGGCATTTCCTGATAATGCTTTCCAGTCATCTCACCACTTCAGAGTTTTGTGCTTACCTGAATTATTCTTTCCATAAAAGTGTGACTTTTTTCCATAATATGGGGAGCATGGAAAATGTGTTTGGCCAATGCATGTGTATGCACACATAAGAAAGGGTAACTGATCCAAGTACATGTTTCTGCAGTACTGTTTTAAGAGCATTGATAATCTGCTATAAATAAAAATAAAATTTCTTATCAGAATTTCGATATCCATAAACATAATTTGGAATTTTCTGAATTTCTTTCAAGTTGCCATGTTTAGTAAACTAAATGGGTTTCATAGAATGAGTTAGAGGAGAATCACAGGGATCACTGAAGTCCAGCTCCTGGCCCTGCACAGGACACCCTAAGAATGACACCATGTGCCTGAGTATTGTTCAAATGCTGCTTGAACTCTGACAGTCTTGGTGACCACTTCCCTGGGGAGCCTGTTCCAGTACCTAACAACTCTGGGTGCAGAACCTTTTCCTGATATCTAACCTAAACCTGCCCTGGCACAACTTCAGGCTTTGTCACTGGTCACTACAGAGAGGAGATCAGTGCCTCCCCCTCCTCTTCCCCTGACAATTAAGCTGTAGACTGCCATGAGATCTCCCCTAAGTCTTCTCTTTTCTAGGCTGAAAAGCCAAGGGACCTCAGCCCCTCCTCACATGGCTTCCCCTCATCCCATGGCTTCCCCTCATTCCACCACCACGAGTGACCCAGATTAAAAAGGTCTGCAGGAATGCTCTACTTTGCATGCCTTTTCCTGCCCCATTGTCCCTGGAGCTGTGGGCTTTCTGACTCTCTGAAAATGTAACCATAATGGCAAATTGAAAGCATTATGATAATATCAAGAAGCGTGAAATGATTCAATGGATCTAATTTTAAATTGTATTTGACAATTGGATATTCTTCATCTGATCCTATAGTTCATGTAGCTTGGGTGACCTTTCTCCCATACCCATTTTTGTCACCCTGCAGGATTTTCCAGGCCTTTATCATCTGGGGACTTCTGTATGTTGAAGATGAATTTGCCTTTTTCTAATTCTTGATCTCATTTGAAATTTGGTTTCTTTCTTGCCCTTTGTTCATGTAAGAAAGTCCTCTGCTTTTGTAAATCTATAATCAAATTTCTTTCCTGAAGAACAGGATCAAAGAGTAAAGAGTAGAGAAGGGGAGAAGTGCTTCATTAGTTAAGGTTTTGATGATTTGGTGGTTTAATAAACCCGATCATGGTCTTCCTTCTAACTTAATGTTATCAGCATTTATTTAAGAGTGTGGTTCTTTTATAGATACACAGGGCTCTGTGGTGACCCATTTTTAAGACTAAGTGAAACTCAACAGCTGTTGCTAAGGGCAATTTTTTTTCTCTATTGACTAAGAGCAGAGCTGACCTAAAGATGGCATGAAATAGCCCTAGAAATCCCAATGTTTAAATAAAAGAGTTCATTTCATGCTTTACATCCTGCAGTCATGTTTTGTGCTGATTGTCCTGTAATTCTCTGTCTTGAAGCAGGCACTTGCATATAGAGGGAGAACTGTCTGACCACAGGGCACTTTGAAACCCTTAGACCTTGCAGAACTTGCTATTTTCTTTGCTCTTCAGATACAGACTAGGCTTATACACACTGACTCTGAAAACAGAGTTTTGACTTAGGGAGTACATAAATTTAATGTGGCTTCGGTGAAGATAATGAGCGTTCACTGAATGCACGCTCACCATCCATTTGTGGGGCTTTTTTGAGTGTGTATAATATAATGTGTACTTAGTCCAGTTTCTTGAGTCTAGAATGAAACCTGTCATAATCTCTATGATTTTATCTAAAGAAAAAAAAATCTGTAGAGGTTTCTTAGGAGCTTTCAAGTGCAAGTGAACAGTCAAGAATAGGAAGCATTTAGCTAACCATGAAAAAGGGGGTTTTGGGTGTAACAGTTTAAAAACTTGCAAGAGGGAAAATACAGGCATCCTCTCTATGCAACTCTGTCTTTGTAGTCTCACTTGAAACTCTCAGATTGCCCACATTTTGTGAATGCCTGAATAGAATTTACAAGAGCTAGTAGACTGTATTTACTGCACAGCTACTGAAACATGTTTCAATACTGTTTTGTTGTTCAAATACCCGTTTATGAACATCACTGACCATCTTTCATTGTGAAATGTTACAAATTAATATGGCCTTTAAAATTACCAGCGAATCTGTTCTCTCACGGTAATCAGTAACTTCTAAAGCACAAGCTATACCATCTAATATATAATTCACTTTAGTAGAGGCAATTATGTTGATTGCAAAATCCATCAGAATACACTGGCTCTAAAAATAAGAGTGTATAAGGCAGTCCATATTTAGCAAATTGAGATTATTAATCAGACCCTGTTCCTTGCATATCATTCATCCCCATGGTGAGCATTTTTCAGCACCCTTGTCAGGGAGTGGCAGCAGGGGAAGGTAGGCAAGAACTGAGGTTGGCAACAATGCAGGCAGGAGCAAGGTAACAGCATGGGTAAGCTACAGGGCTGTGTAGAGATGTATCTACAGCACAGCTCAAGCTTGTTAATGCTCAAAGATCTGTCTAGTAGCTAGGCTTGAGCACAATTCCTGAGCACAGGCCTCAGTGGTCCCCCTAGATGGGCTCCTTGGTGGAATTACAGCTCCTTGGTGTAGTGGGGTCCCTGACTAGGACCTTTGCAGAATAGATAAATAGAGAACTATATGCAGAAATAGAGAGTTTTAGTTGGAGATCCTTCCTGTAGGCTGTACTTTCTGTGAAGCTGTAAAAACACTGTCAACACATGGAACTAGAAAAACAGACACAGTAATTTGCTGAAATTCTGGGAGATCCTGACTCTGCTTTGAGAGGGAAATTGATTGACATCCTCGAAGTCCGGCTACTGGAAAAGTACAGTTACTTCATGTGTGATTTGGTGCAGAAAAGAAGTGGTGCCTGTGAAAGTGGGAGTATCTATATTTCAAATCTCATTGTCCTCAAAGTCAGAAGGACAAAACCACTTTATATCTTCAAATGACATGGCTGAAAATGAGGGTGATTTTCACATTCTTGCTTTCCAACGTGCTACTGAATTTTTTACAGATAAGCCAAATAATACAATAGAGACAGTGTAAACTGGTGAACACAAATTCCTAAGCTGCTGCCAGCTTTTCATGGCAGTACAGTTAGCTCTTAAATAGAGGCTGAAACATGCACTTTTATAAGGATGTAATTGTTAGAACATAGCAATAGCAGTAAATTGAGTCAGAGTAGGAATGTCCTCCAGCACTGTTTTCTTCTACGCTAGTGGATATGCTGTACTTCCCACAATAGTAATTCTTCCTTGGGCATATTATAGCTTATTCACAACGGCACATAGAAACATTTCTGGCATAAGAAATCCAAGCCTCTGGTGTTATAACCATTAGGCTCCTCTGAAGGGGAAGGGATCTGGATATTTCAGTTAAAAAAAAAGAGTCTGAGGGATGAATATGATTTTTTGAATCCTGGCCAAGTTATGCTCATAATGAAAACCAAACATCTTTGTATGGACTCTTTACTATGGATTGGGAGCAAAGAGGGTCATTAAAAGAACCCTTCAGGGAAAATAACTGCAGTGGAGTTACACAGTTGAAGACACAGTATTAAATTAATAATGTGTCAAGCTAGTTCATCTCCTGGTGATCTGGTGGTTATTTTTCCAGTGTTGAAATTTCTGTTATCTGAAGATACTTTTTTGATGAAACCTATCTTGACAGAAAGATGAGCAGTCAGCTACTTCTGAAACAATAATTTTTGTAGGAGGTAGCAGGAAATATAATCCCAAAATTTGCCACAATGGGACTCAAGGAAGAGCTGAACTAACTAAAAGTGCCTGTACTGGGACTATAAGAATATGGTTTAAAAGTCTTGATCAAGTGCAGGAATAGGGAACATTTTTGCTTCTGTTCAGGTGGTATGAAATTAGTAGACAAATTTTGACCCCTGGAATTCTCAGAACTGTCTACACGCTTATATAAAGTGTGTGTTTTATTGCTAGTATTTACAAGAGGTTTAGGGTTTTTTTTTTCTTTTTCAATGAAATAACCAATTTTGAAGGGAAAGGAGAAAATGCTTCACTGTAAAAGAAGCTAAATGACAAAGACCATCTCTCTCCTCAAGAATCTTTTACCGGTGTACTGATTGTGAATGCAACCTAGGTACAAAAGGTCCAAAATTCATCCCCTCCTCTTTTTGTGACAATTCAGCATGCATGCCAATGCATTAGTGTAAGTGTATAATAATGTTACAATGCATGAAAGCTATAGAAACTATCTGTCTGCTGTGTGTGACATGGATATATATGTCTGTCTTTGTAGATTTTGTAGACACAGAAACTGCTTTGGAACTAGAGGGTACATGGCGGGGGGGACAGGGAATAGAGAAAGGGGCCATGGCTTCTTATGAGAGTGGAAAGTAAAATATATGAAAGAAAATAGACCAAATAACACACAAAAAAAGAGGAGGAGAAGAAAAGACAAAAATTGCATTAAAATATAACTTCATTTTACATTAAGTAGCACCTTTAATGGCAGATAGAAGTGCTTGTAATCAATTCAACTAAAGGAACATTCACTAGAGTGGATTTGCATGCATTTGCAGGTGTCTTGTCAGGAATAAATATTTCCATGGAATCTTAAATTATATTTGGGTTGACTGCCTTAATACTCAGAGCTATATCTAAAATGAGCACCTCCTTCTTCCTAGTTAGGAAGAATTAAGTTCCTGTGTGAAGTTATTTCCCAGAGAGGCTTTGCTCCTGTAGTAGACCAGCTGGCAGTCAGGGAGCAGGAACATTCCTAAGTGGGCTCTTTTTGCTGGCTGCAGAGATGACAGATAAGTTTAGGTTTTATTACCAGCACTGATCAAAAGATTCATCCATCTCACATGAGCAGTGCTCTGAAGTAATGAAGGGGGTAAATATTGCACAATTAGGAATTGTGCTGCACTTATTGCCTCACTGGTGGGGGAAGCTGTAAAATATTCAGCTTGTTTGGAAAGTATTTGCTGCTAAATAAAGGCTATTGAAAATGTACTTCAGTATTTTATTACCAAAGATTCTGCTCTGTCTGAATGAAGTGGAAGAAGGACAGGTCTTCTGAAGGATTTTTGGATTTAGAAAATAAATGAAATAATATTTTTTCTCATATGTAATAGATTATACTTTTTTTTCCTTTTTTTTGTCTCACATTATTTTCTTGTTTAAGTATTGGTTATAGCAGACTAATCTGTATGAGACATGTATTTTATTTGGAATTATGTTTTAGCTAAAATCCTCTTAGGTTGAAAGTTTGTGTTTTCTAAATATAGAGTGAAAATAAAATCACATATTCATGTTCTTAAAAACCCGTTTGACTAATACAGCAGCAGCTCCTGCTAAAACTCTTATGCATTATGATTTAGACACACACAGTTTGAAAAATGTCTTTGCCATTTTTCTTTAATGTGCTAGTTCCCTGGCCATTAAAATAACCCTGACCTCAAGTACCTCATGAATTTTGCACATGATGTCTGTTGCATAAAGCAGGTTTTATTATTATTTAATGAACCTCTGTATCTGATCCATTATTTCAGTTACACTACTGGTAGCATTGATCCCATATTTAAAGCTTTCTAGAACAAAGGGAGAAATCAAACCAAAAAAAGCTAGCTTCAAACCAGACATGAAGATCTTATTTCTGATCTGCTGTGTTTGTGAGATAGTTGTGAATTCTGTTATTTTATTCTGTTCCAGCTGTTTACCTCTGCAAGCGGACAATGCAAAACAAAGCAAGGCTAGAACTAGCGGACTATGAAGCTGTAAGTACCTGGCAACTTTCTCTGCTGGTCCTAATGAGCCTGTGAAATAATGTTAAGCATGAGAACTATAGGCACTATGTGTGAAAATCTATTAGTTATTCAATTCTTCCAGCTTGTGGGTATAGCACTGCTCAGCAGTCTTAAATTGTGTTTGAGAGATAATAGTGAAGGCTAACTGGACAAATGTTGAGATTACAGTCTATCTCTAATCTTACTCTGCTCAGATCCCCATGCCAGGATCACAAATAACTTACAAATCCCAGCTACACCCTGAGTGTTTGGAAGCAGTTTTTCTCTACGCCATTTAGAGTTTGAACGAAGGATCCCCGACAATATTTCCAAAAGCTCTTGATAGATGTACAAATGTAAATCTCATTCTTTATAAGTGATGCTGACACTTGAGCCTTTTCCCATCAGCCAGATGAGAGGCAAAGAGGGTCAGACTAGAGGCATTCCTACTCCCTGACAGTTGTGCTGTGCCTCGGGCAAGGCAAGATAATTGGGGCCAGGAAGAGCCTGGAAAAGAGGGAGTTGGATTAGCTGATGAGGATGGCATTCAATAAGGAGAGAAATGTCTTGAATTCCAACTCTACCCCCAAGAAGTTCCTGAATTTTTCATCAGCATGTCAACATAAAATTCACAAACAGCCCTGTCTCTGTGCTGAAAGCTGTCCAGCTGTGCTGCTGTGACCTGCCACAGCACATGCTGACACACTGTATTGCTTCCTCTGGCACAAGCTTGTTTTTCAGTGTACTGCACTGTGGGGTATGCGTAATTTTATACTCACATGCCTTAGAAAACTCCCCTTCAGCGTACAATCCATGAGAGCCTTTTCTGGTATTGACAAGGTCTCTAGAAAGTCTGCTCTTCTCTTCCTGTAGTCTTCATTTTCACTGAGTAGGTCACAGAGATACATTTGCAATGCATAGAAATATAGTAAAAACAACACCTTTTTTTTTTAAAGAAGACTGCATACTGCTGCTGTTTAAGCTGGGAAGAGATTTAAAAAGCTCTCTTGGAGACAGTGAAAAATGTTCCATCATCAATGGAAGAAAGAATTTTGCAATGATTTTATAATTTTTCTTCCTGTTATTATTAATAGGCTGTAGGATAGATACATTTCCTGTACAGTATTGAAGAACATTAGTTTGCATTTTTAAAAATGAGGATAGCTATGGAGATTTGGCTATACTACCAAAAATGGGAGCCAGCACTGTTCAGTGGAAACCATTTGCATAGATGACTGATGAGGAGTTGTCATGTGGATCATCCAGAGCGGAGATAACCGCTGTTATTTTTCATTATTACACACTTTCAAAACAAGGATGTTTCTTTGTACTATTTCAAAATTGCTAAGATAGCACACAGTATATAAAAATGTTTCAGAAATCCCATGTTCTGCTGAAGAATGCATCTGCCCTTTTTATCAGAGTTTCAAAACTAAAATGGTTGAGGCATTCAAAAGTATTCCATCTCATTTGGTGTCAAGAAAAAACTTTATATCAGATAAGGAAGGTCCATTTACACTGACACAAATTTCATGACTTGTATTACATCTTGCTGAGGGTGAGGTGAGGAGAGGAGGGAAAGATAAAGCCAGAAGCTATCAAAGAGTAAATAACTTGCAAGCTAACCCACTAAAATTGTAATGTCTTTTCAGGAGAGTTTGGCCAGGCTACAGCGAGCTTTTGCTCGGAAGTGGGAGTTTATTTTTATGCAAGCGGAAGCACAAGCAAAGTAAGTTCCTTTGGAGATGGACAGGTTTTGTTTTGTGTGCTTTTTGGTGGGGGGGAGGGAGAGGAAAGTGATTGGACACATTTTGTGTTTAAAATTACTGTCCTCA
Source organism: Pycnonotus jocosus (assembly GCA_013400435.1). Taxonomy (NCBI): domain Eukaryota; kingdom Metazoa; phylum Chordata; class Aves; order Passeriformes; family Pycnonotidae; genus Pycnonotus; species Pycnonotus jocosus. The sequence continues at coordinate 162,150 of VWYP01017919.1, read as the reverse complement.
ACACTGTTTCTTTTAAATATCTTATGACATTGACAGGGTTGACAAGAAGAGAGACAAGATAGAGAGGAAGATTCTTGACAGTCAGGAGCGAGCATTTTGGGATGTGCACCGTCCGGTGGTGAGTGCTGCTGGGGCAGCTGGGGCTGTGAGCTGGGCTGCTGATAAATGTCAGCTGCTGTGGAGCTCTGGGGCAGCCTGGGGAAACTAAAAGAGCAGTAGGGCGAGGGGTTGGGGCTTGCCTCCCTCTGTTCAGGATCTAGAGTTTATATGAATCTGATATTGTAGATTTCAGGTGTGTGTACATCCAGTTCATGATTTTTAGTGAGTAGATGTGTTGTGCCTGGTTTCTTGAATCAGAAGGTACCTGTCTTTGACTATTATCATCTCAAAGGTTTCCTGGGGTATGAGTCACACAGCCTAAATTATCAGCAGAACTAAAAATACCGTTAAATAAGTCTGACTATTTTTCTTTTTTAGTCTGCTTTTTTGCTTGCTAAGCCTTTTACCTTCACTCTAGTTATGTTTCTAAGCTATTTTTGAAGTACATAAAGGTTAGATATTGGCTTTGAGCTGTGGGAGTCCCACACACTGTCTAAACAAGCTTTGTCTGAGTTCCTTGTCAAAGTCCATCTGAAACAAATCTTTAAAAAAGAAAGTTTCTTACATACTCAACCATATTTGAGTGCTAAAATTGTGAAAAAGAATGTCGATTGTTACAATAATTTCAGTTAACCTGTACGTATTTTTTGCTTTACTACAGAGCAGTATTGGTTTCCATTGCCCAGAGTTAAGCTTTCCTTTTCTGTTTATGCAGTTTTTGGTATCATTACTAGTGAAATCATATATGAACTTTCTCTTTTGCTCTGATACTGGGGAAAGCTACTTTTAGTGGGGGAAGTAAATTAGATGATGACCTGTGGAAGAGTAGAATGCAATGAGAAAGTTTAAATAAAAAATATTGAACTTGAAGATGGTCAGCTTACATTTGTGACTGTGGAACTGAAGTGATCGTACAAGAAATGGATTTTTAGGTAGGATTTAGGATGTCAGATAGCAAAAATAACTTGATGTGAAAGATTCCAACCACAGGAAATAGATGCAAAAAGACTGGGACATTATTGTCTAATCACTGGCATCAATCAAGGAAGGAGAACAGAAAGAAATTTTCCATCTGAGGTAGATTGGAGCTACATAGGGAATAAACACAAAGTATCTGTGGACCTGAGACCTGTGAAGGAGCAGAGAGCTTTTATATTTGCTGCAGAAACGAATCTAAAGGTTTTGAATCTGAGAGTGAGATGTTATTTTCAGGTTTGGAAGAGATGAATTGTTGAAGCTTCAAGAGAGTAAAAGGGACCAGGACAAGAGGAAATGGAATCTGATTAAGAGCTTTGGCTGAACTGTGGATAAATCTGCCTGGTCCAGCAGATGTTTTTAATCTGGCTGTAAACATACCTAGGAAATATCAAGGACTGGCTTACAGTCAGCAATGTGGGCTCCTGGCTTTAGAAGATATATATAGAGATGAATGGAGAGGTTCATGCTTTGGCTACATTGCTCCTCTCAAGAGCCATTGAAATAAATTTTTGAAAACACCATTATGAATTTACTGTCACAGTAAAAGGCAGAAGCTTCTTTTGAAAAGAACAAAAGATAAAATACAAACATACTGAAAAGAGGAAGGTGATGCTAGAGCTAAATTACAATTTGTAATGGATTTTCAAGCCCCCCAAAGGCCTCCTAAGAACTTACAGAAATGCTGCTGCAACTCTGAAGAGCTAAATTTTTAAAAGTTTTTTAAGGTAATGTTTGGATGGTAATCTGTGTATAATGCTTCTTTTTATTTACAGTATTTCACCTTTTGATAAAAATTCAGAGGCTAGGGGCAGTGACAACATAGTTTGAAATCCACCCCAATGTAATTTTTTTTATACTGAAAGCGAGTTTTGAGGATCAAATGTTATTATTTTTGATTCGTTGGTTAATAAATATTTTTTCAGGGTGTTCTTGCAGGTGTCCTGGTCCTTAGTTGCGTTATTGCTTTATTTGTTACCTACACAGCTACAGTACTGATACAGAAGATTCACATGTGGAATATAAACTATGAATATTAAATTTGCAACATGTTTCAACTGTAGGTTGATGAAAGGAGCAGAAGAGGGAAGCAAGCCATCATTCCTGAAGGACAGTGCAGCAGTGCACTACAGGAATGGGAGACATGAGAACAGCTATATGACAGGGGGGCCAGGAGAATGGCAATGCAGAAAAAGAGGGTGATTAGGTATCAGAAACAGCACTGTGACTCATAGGTTTAAAAGAAAGGAAATTAACCAAGGCTGGACATGTGAAGAGGATTTGCCTCAAAAGCCACCTTGTTTCATAGGTCTCATGTCACAATAGGACACGAAAGGATGAGGCAGGGAGAGGTCCGAGGTCAGCAGGAATGTTCTCTGTTCTTTTTATTTCAAATTCTGACTCCAATATATACAACTGTACAGAATGACAAGAGATTCGTCAAAGGTGTCACCACCTCTTCAATCTCTTTGGTGAACATCACCATCACTCAAGAAACTCCTCCTAGAGGACAAATATGTAAACATCTCTTTGTTTACAAGAGAAAGTGTGAGAACTCAGCTCCAAGTTCTGTAAACATCAGAAGGCATAAATGAAAACATCAGAAGGCAAAGTAAAACATGTAAAACCAAGGGCAACAGTCCCAAATTGAAGGGAACCCCACAGATGGTTACAGAAGTTCTAGAAGATTTATGTCACAGTCTGAGGGACAGAAAAATTCTTAAAAGTCATTATGACTGGTATGTCGATTGGCTGGCCCATAATTTTTTCCTAGGTCTTCAGACTGAGATGATGCTTGGAGATAAGCCAGAGGAATTGGATTTGGAAAGTTTTATTCAAATAATCATCTATTCTACAGTTTTCTTCTGAGAAACAGTTAAGAGAACAGCATTGTTATCTCACTGTTTAGTTTCCATTTCAATATCTATTTAATTGCCCTTTCCCTATGGGGATGTTTTGGGGTTTTTTTAGGGGGGAGAGAGAATGGGGGTTGTTATGTGCATTTCAGGGCATGTGGAATGCAATCTTGGTCATTTCTGTAAATCCCAATTTCTGCTTTATGTAAAAAGATCTTAGTTTGCAGTTAAAAAGAGAATGGCTGAGCTTCAGCTGTAGATAACTGCAGCCTGCAGAGACATTCCCAAACATGTTCAGATATCTGCCATAGTAAAGCCAAGGAAATTTGTATCAGAGAGAGCTGTATAAACTCCCTTGCAAACCTGAGCATCAGGCCTAGGATAAAGTCCATGCTGTTATTTCTAAGATAAAACCAGTGTCTGGCATAGGTCTGAGATTAGTATTATTCACACATAGTGATGCAGTTTTCTTTTTGATGGCAGAGTAAACATTAAAATCTTTCCCTTCACCTGCCTAGAAAGTGTATTTTTTTCATAATTTTGAAACTTCTATTGGTAACAGACTGTGGAAATAAGCAAAAATTGGTTAGGAGGATTAAGGTGTTAGTTAAAAACAATAGCAAATCAAGCTGAATTGGGAAGTGAGTTACTTCCATGAGAAAGAAATTGAGAAGCTGCTTTTGTTCAAAAAGAAATTTCATGCTCCTTATTAAAGTCCTTGAAAGAGAACTTGTTTCAGCTTTCTTGAATTATTATCTCTTTTTAAACCCCATAATCTTACACTTTTTAAAAAGGGACAAACAGGTACTAAAGCAGTAAATCCTTTAAAACATTCTCAAACCCACGCTAAATACAGTCAGAGCAATGTAGCTGTGGCTTGCTATAAAATTAACTCTTTTTGGTAACGAGCAAGACGGCTGATGTCTTCCTGCTACAAATTATTCACTTTTCATCCTGAGTTATACATTCATGCAATAAAAAAGGCCTTTTGAATTCTTGCTGAGATTCTGATTGATTCAGAAGATAATGGAGGAATCATCCTTTTCTCTTGAAAGTCACCTGTATACTTTGTAACTGGAAAAACTTGAAAAAGCATGTCATTTTCTCCAATGCCTCTCTGACCTTTGCCATCAGTCCGTGTTGGTTGTATTACAGTCACATTTAGCAGGTTTCTGTGCAGTTACTTTTAAAATGAAGATGGGAAATATGCATCAGATGTGCTAGAAAATGGCATTGGCATGTGTCCCTCTCCAAAGTTTAAACACTGGCAATGGTTTAGTCATAGTGTGACTTGGTAAAGCATGAGCATGAGTCAAAGTGTGAGCCAGTTCTTCCATTCTGCCATTTATAACTTGGTTAAACCCAATCCACAGGACTTCTATTCCCATTGCTGTTACTGGTTTGCTGGATTATGGTGATTGATTTGGTTCTTTGGGAAAAAAAATGGATATAAAATATTGATAAGGGTCAGACTTGATGACCTTCAAGGTCTATTGCAACCTAGATGATTCTCTGGTTTTATGAAAAACAACAGCAGTATTTGTGTGATTTGATACAGGACAGTGAAGTACCTGGAGTGAATATGTCTAGTAAGGACAAGCAATAATATTAAGAGCAAGGATGGGTTTATGATAATTCACTGCTGTTGTACGGTTCAGAAATATGTATAATTTCTGGATTTGGATGTTCCTTGCTATTATTTTCTAGCACCAAACTAGGAAAGCAGTGTTCTTCAAATATTTAAAACTTTGTCGCACATCCCACACTTTTTGCTTCTCTCTCTTTTTATGAGTCTCTATGTCCATAAATTTAATTTTCTCTGTTTATATTTTAAATTGTATTTATGTGGTCTGAACATTGACATCTGACCTGGCAGGTTACATTCCCAGATGTTGAGGGCCAAGCATTGAGTTCTTTTGTATTTTAATGATTATTTCATCCTGTCCTTCAAGATCAGCCTCAGAGACTTGTCAAAACAGTGAATTTACCTTGGGTAAGATGGTGAATGCATACCTGCTTTTCACACTCAATGCTAGACTTTTCTGGGCCACTTATTTAACCAGAGAACACTTCTCTCTGTTCTTCCATATTTTCAGAATTTTTTAAACATCTTCAGAAAGAAAATGTGAATCGTGCCGTCCAGCTTCTCTAGTGATATATACACATAAAATTTTCATATCTTCTTTTGCACCTGTTTGACCATACATCCTTACAAGGGGTTACCTTTACAGCAGACAGGGAATGCAGCCAAACCAGGAATTGTCATTCTCGGATAATTGGACTTCTGGTAATGAAACAAAGCCTTGTACAGTGCTTTAACTTCAAAAAATGGTTATAATGATTATGATCCATACTTGCATGTTCATAAATCCTCTAGCTGGCCTGTTAACTAAGACCTTTATAGAAGTTTTTGTACTCACATTATTTAGCATTTTTATTTAGTCTATACTTGAGTAAAGGTGGGGCAGATGGGGAAAAAGAAACAAAGTTTCTTGCAACAGTGCAACAAAACAAATTTTTGGAAGTTAAAATTGAGAGATCACAAGCTGTGAAATAGTTAATTGATGACATGGTGGAAGGACACCAGGAAAAATTATATGATATAATATGGTTTTATGTGAGACCCAGTTCTGTGTGAAACTAGGAAAGTAACCTGAAGAAGTAAATATAAGTATTTTTTTTTAAAAGTGCAGTGTTTATACATTGAACTTTGTATCTGTGGGAATTAAATTTGCTGCTTTAATCCAAAGCATTTTGTCAAAGATCTTCTTGTAAGTCAAAAGGCATATAATCAATTTCTAAATGTCACCTATATTTGCCATCAACATTTTCAGAGATGTGTTAGACTTTTCTGTTGCTACTTATTTTCAAGTGAATAACCTAAATTTCTTCTGTATGGAATTTGTAAAACAGCAGTCTCCTGCCTTTTGGGGTAAAAAAAAATAGTGAGAAAGCAATAATGAATCTAACTATTTAGCACAAGGGGCAACAAACCAGATAAATTTAACAAGTTTCCTTGTGCAATAGTGTTGCAAATACTGGAATCTTCACATATAGAAAAATAATTTTAATAGGGTTGTAAGTAAAATTATAACTACTGAATTTCTGCTTGAATAAATACAATGAATCTAATTTCTATGCAACAATGTCTGGTTCTGAAAACAAACTTGAAATGGTATATCATCAATTAAAACTAATTAGAAATTAAATCAACTTGCAAAAAGAATTAAGCATAGAATTTCAAAGTAGTAGTATTTTCTTGGGTACAGCTTCTTGTTTAATTTCATATGATTTGTCTCAAGAATTAAATTTTAATATCGTTTTCTTATGCATTTTGCATATTACATAATTCTGTGGCACACAGAGTACTAATTTAAAAAAAATCAAATCTTGTTCACTTGAGGTGAAAGCTCAGCTTTCAACGACATCTGTCCTTAAACAACCAAGTATGTGAGAACATAAGGATCACTGTCATGTTCTATCTCCTATGGGTACATTTTATGGTTTCATTTATTAGCATTATATTCCTTGAAAATTTTTCTGTGTTTCTCCCCTGTTTCAAACATGTCTTCTATTTGCACAGCCAGTGGAACTCCTTGTGTGTCTGATACTACTCAGGGAAAAGATCTGAACTGTAGTTTGAGAAGACAAAAAAAATATAAAGCAGAAATTGGTGCAGTGTGGGTTTCTTTATTTTGGACAGATGTTAAAAATCTTTGAAATTTTAAGTGATCCTAAAGTCTATACTAAGTGAGACTTCACATCTCTTAGCTTGAAAATCGTCTCCATTTTACCTTGCTGCAAACATAATTAAACTTTGATCAAACTAATTGTTCGAATGTCTCTCCTTCACCTGATGGTGTTTGAACCTCATTTGTCTTGTCCAAATAAGAGAAACAGCTCATAGTTGAACTTTTATTCATTAATTGCACTTTTCTGTGTTTTGATTAGGTCCATTGCAGAACAACAGTGGAACTACTGTTATTTTGTTAGTAGTCAGTCATCTCCCATTCAGTCCTTGAACAAAGGATGTATTGATTTTACTAATTGGTCTGATGGAAAGTTTTCTGTCCTCCACGTGGGACTCTCTAGAGTATGTTTAACTTATACATAAATGCAAAATGCATTATTTCTCCATCAATATATTTCTAGTGTATGACACAATAAAGTTTATTGCTTATTCATTTTGCTTTAAGAAATAAGTCTGAAACTTTTTGTTATTTATCTCTGTTCTTTAATGAGTCAAAATGAAATTAGCTATTGAGGGCAAGTATTGAGCATTTAAATTCATTCTATGCTATCTGCATAATTCTCTACTAAAACCTTCAACAGAAGAGAACACTTAATCCTAACAAAGTTTTTATTAACTCTTATGAATTAAGACAATCCCTTCATTTGAAGGAAGAAGCTCAATAAGATTTTACATTGAACATTCTGTGGCCTGAAATATCAGTCCAATAAACCAATAAGAGAAAATAAAAAGCTTTTATTTACTTAATTAAAAGCCAGTAGGTTTTACATTATTATCAGCTGATAGCTGGTTTTAGCAGTTAAGCTGTGTACAATTAATTGGTTTCCATTATCCTACTTGACTGTAGATCACTATTTTCAGGTATATTTTCAGCATATTGACAGATTTTTTATTCCATGCTTTAAAAATAGATTTGTATTAAGAAATATTAACAAATTTGAGGTTATTCTATGCAAGTCCAGTTCCAAGTTGTATTCACTTCAGTGTCACACTGAATCCATATATTGCAATTATTTACCCTGTCCTGAGTTCCAAAAAGATAGTATTTAGAAGCATAACACATACATAATGAAAAGACTGTAGATATTGAATATATTTAATGAGTCAGTAGAACAAGCAGGTTTTAATAACTTTGCCCTGATTATCTGGCAAATTTATGAGGCCTCTAGAAATAAAATATGAATCATGCTTGTACAGAATCTATAATTGAGAACAGTCTTGGTATTTGCTTCCTAAAAATTGTGTTTCATAGGTGGTAATTGAAAGATGTAGCTGTATGTCTGAGAGGAGGCAATTTCTAACAGACAAGAGTCTGCTAGAAAGAAGGGAAAGCTAGTAAAATCATAAACTAATTTTAGAAGTTTGGTCTGCAGTTGTAGAGAGGTGAAGTCTTGATAGGAGCTCTTCACAAAGTAATCATCAAACTTACACACTTGTTACAGTTTACATTTGTGGTTACCGTGGCTGGTGGGCTGTATTCCAAATATTAATGTCTCTGTGTTTGCTTCTTGTTAGAACTGTAATGTAAGTGAGACCTCCACAAAAGCACTATGATTTAACAGCAGGTGTTGGAATGCCAATCACACTGCTTCTTTGTCAGTCACACAACTGAATCAAAAGGACATGTTTTCAGAGAGATAGTTCTGCTAAAATTAATTGTGCAGAAATTTGGACTATGGTACTCCTACAAGTAGCATATAATATGGTAATTTCATATTTTGTACTACTATACTTGTGTATGAAACGCTAAGAGCTATAACGTTATATAATACAACTATTAAATAACTAGATCCATCCAATTTAATTTAGAGTTTGTACTTATGGGATTATGCTGTGTAATGAAAAAATAAAACCCACCACTCAAGTCATAATACTTAAACTCAGAATAATATTTTCCCTCTTTCTTCAGACACCTGCTGATTTACTGGGATCTTGTTGCTAGAGGTGTTGTCAACTCCTAGTGCTCACACACTTGATTTCTCAGAGTTATTTTCACAGAACTGCTGAACCAAATGGAAATAGTAATTAAAACATACACTTTTAGGGAGGATCACAAAGTTCATAAGAGTGTTTCAAATTAGGTACACCTAGCTGATTGTAAATTAACCAACCCCATGATTAGATTCTGCAGTTTTAAGTAACAGTATCTTTTTCTAACCCAAAGGAAAGGTTCCTGTAACCCAGTTCCTGTGATCCCTGATTTGCCCTTGCTGCCTTGGGTGGTATCAGAGGAGCTGCTGAGATCTCCCCTAGCAGCACTACCAGTGCATAGCCCTACAGATTTGCAAGTTCTGGCAACTATGGCTTCTGGGTTTATTTTTTTCATCACTTGTTGATGTTCTTTGATCTCTAATTATAAAGTGAGCTACATTTTAAAAGAGCACATTTTCTGGAATTTTTATCTGGATTTGAAATGTTGGTGTCCTTTGACTGGACCTTAAGATAACAGCCATTTTTCCAAATCCTGTTAAAAGACCTGACCACTTGTACTCAGTATGTTTGGAAGGTTCCTCTGAGACTTTCTATTGTACCAGCAAAGTTTTTAATAGTGCAGCTCTTCCAGTGGAAAAAGCCTCTTTATTTGTTGACCCTGAAGTGTGTAAAATGAGGTAAAATCCCAGAATACAGTGATAATCATTACCTAAACCTCAGGTTTTCCTTGTAAGCCTTAGTGGATTCTGCACACTCGAATAACTTCCATCTCAGTGAAATAAAAAATTGGTGCAGTGCAGGAGAATGTAGCCTGTGTTTTTCTTTATGAGAGCCTCAGTTTTAGCCATTACTGACAACTTACTCAATATATGATTTTAATGTCTCCTTTGATGCTAGACTATGTATGGAAAAAAAAAAAATCTTTCCCACATTACTGGAGTCAAACTGGGTATTTTTCCAGCTAGTAACTCCTTCAATTTTTTCCAGCTGAGTGGCACTGATTTTTTTTTTCCTTACTCCTTTATTTTGTAATTTTCAATTTCTTTTTTTATAATCTTCTCCCCTTGATTTTTAACTATGCACTGTTCAGATAGCTGCACAAGTAAAGTGGAATAGAAAACCTACAAATAAAAAAGTACTCTGCTGTTCTGCTTATCACTCACTGCCTAAGTAGCTTCTTGTCTCTACTTTAGAAAGTGATATGAATAGTTTCTGTTGAGGTTTAGAAAACTCCTAGAAAAATGATAGGAATAGCAGCAATGACAGAAATAGCACAATAGATTGATGCAGAATCCAACTCAAACATTTGACACTCAGAAAATTTCAAGTTTTAAGCTTTTTTTTTTTGGTGATAATCTTCTATTTCAGATAATGTAAAAGAAAGATTTCAATCTCTGCTTTTTATTTATGTTTGTGTGTCTGACTTTATCCTTTCCAGGAAAAGAGACGACCTGTCATGTTTGTACCCAGGTCCATAATTTAAAATTAAAGTCTTTAAATCCTGAAACCCTGGAGATCTTGAAATTTAGTATTTTGCAATTACACTTAACAAATTATCCCATGGCTACAAAAAAAAAAATCTATTTTACGGTGTATTGACACTGAAATGCAATGAAATTGCATAAGGTATATGAATGAATCCACCTAAATATTTACTGCTTTAATGAAGTCTGAATTTATGGGTGTGCATATTGAAATGAGGTAATTATTTTAAATAGCACCTATGTATTTTTAGCTAAAGAGACTGTGAAATTACATTTCCTTAAATCAACCCGAGGTTTGTTTGTATGTGTTAAGAAAGCACCACAGGCTGCTGCAGGGAGCAGTAAGGAAGCAAATACCAGTCTTGTTTCCACTCTGCTGTTGTGGGGTGGGGAAGGCAGAGAGATGAATTTCACGCCAATGTGAATACTTGATTGGAGTGTTCTGTAAAGTGGAGTATTTGAATTTCACTCCTTGCAGCTTGTGAAGAGTAGGCTGCACCACGGAAGTGTAGGCTGAGAGGGACCTCTGGAGGTCTTCTCATCCAAATTCCTGCTCAAACCAGTGCTGACTTCTAAGGTGAATAAGATTGCCCAGGCACTTGGGTTAAACAAGCTTTGAAAATCACCAAGGATGGGCATTCCACAGCCTGTCCTACTTTATAGTGAAGTATATTTCCTTATAGCTTACTGGAAATTCCTCTACTGCAATTTCAGATTAGTGTCTCCTGTCCTTCCACAGTGCACCTTTGGAAAAGGTGTCTCTCTCTAAGCCTCTGTGTAGGCACAAAAGGCAGCAGTTAGCTCTCTGCTTTTGCAAGCATAAAACAAGTCAGTTCCTCCACTGGATTTTCTCATTTGAAATATATTTCTTGTGTTGTTTGTGGGGCTCTGAAGTAGTCTTGGTGTTCCAGAAGTTTCCTTGTGATGCTGAGTAGAAAGAAATAAACGCTTTGCCTGCTGGCTGAGCTGTTGCTAATGCAGCTGGGTACGTGGTTTGTCTGCATTGCTGCAAAGAGATACTGCTGACTCATGTTCAGCTTCTCCTTCAGATCATTTCCTACAGAGCAGCAATACAGACAGACACTTCCCAGCCTATTGGAATGCATGAGCTTATTCCCTCCCACAGACAGGGGTATATTTGTCTCAGATACAAGAAAACTTCTGGTTATTTTGGCTTAAGTAGCATCACAGTTAAATTGCCATCTTCTTTGAGAAAGAAAAAAAGAGCCATCAAAACTTCAGCTGACCTAATTATAAATATTAATTTACTCTCTGTTGAGTGTTTTGCACTTTTTAGAATTACATCATAACAAAGAGATTTTTATACAAAAAAAAGCGCATTAGCAGCTGTTGATTTGGGCTATATGGCCAGGCAATAAAAAGGGTGCTTGGAGTGTGCAAGTTTGTACAGCAAGCAGACTATAAATACTCTATACTCTGCACTGCTTGGATGGAAATGTACCATGGCTCAAGCATGCCATTTTATGTAAATAATTAATTCTTCCAAAGAGCTCTTACAGGTTTTCTAAAATTAATACACTGTAGCACTGCTAGAAGGGCTTAATTAATTTAGTCAATGCTGCTACAGTTATCAGGGGTAGAACATTAATATCAAGTGGATTTTTTTTTAACTCAACATACTCTCAGGTGGTTGCTTCAAATGCTGGTGGATAGCCAGATTAAAGCATGTACATTCTGGTACCTCCTTTGCTTACAGAAAAGGCTTCTTCCTTCTTTTGTGTTTCTTAGCAGAATCCTGGTATGTATCCTCCTAGACAGCATCAGGAGAAAGTGGTGCTGCTTGGGATTCATACCAACATTGTTATCCGATAATTGAAGTAGGGATTGAAATTGCGCTACATGTGGATTTTTAAAAAAAATTTATTTATCTGTATCCATTTATATGCACAGTGAATTATCACAACTGGACTGGCCTGTCCTTTGATTTAAATTAATACAAGGGCATTTGTACTTTGAGATAAGTACATGCTAATAGATGGATGAAAAAAACTAAGTGAATGTATGATGGTTTTTCACCCAGATATTTAAAAATTGATGAGGACCAGATTCTGCATCTTACTGTATGATAATTTCAAGAAGGTCACAAGGCTTTCCCCTGTGTGTGTTGGGGGGAAATTGTTTTCACACAGAACATTATTCCTGAAAGAAATAAGCACTCTATTTACACATATAGAAGAGTTCTCAAGTCTTCCAGGAAATCTGTTTGAAAACTATTTACAGTATTAGTATGCAAATTATATACCACACACTAAATGGGATTCTTGCAGCAGAGCACTCTGACAGGCATCTCGCTACTTGAACTATGGTAGTATAGTTAAAAAAAAAAAACAACACAAAAAGAAAACACAGCTGGATATAATTGTATTCAAACACACACTTATTATGTTAATGAGGGCATACAAATAAAATTAAGTGTTGTCCAGCAAAGGTTTTCCTGCAAAGACTGAATTATTTTAGCAAAATGTTCATATAGTGCAACTTTTTGTATTTATTTTAATTGAAAAGATGTTTGATATTTATTCCTGAATATTGACAGATGGAATTTGGCAGCATCAGAAAAGCAATAAAACCCATCTCATATCAAGTATAATTTAATAAATATACTTCAGCTGAGAAGAAGACATAAATGGTGTCCCAAACTGCATTAGGTACTTCCAGTCATACAATTTAAATCAAATTATTAGAATGGTATTGTATGGAGGTAGTGATATATGTCTTAAGCGCCCATTGCTACCCCAGAGTAGTTGATCCACCCTTTAGCCACTGCCATCTCTGCTCTGAAGCTTCTGATACTTCCCTGCCTCTACCTTCCTGGGAGGTTTTAAACAGCCAGGTGTCACTGAGAATCCACCAAGTGCTGCAGAAGGTCAGTACTGGGCTGGACCTCTTTGCAACCAGCAAAAGCTTTGCCCTTGTTTCATTTCTAAAAGTCTCCCAGAATGTTTTGTTCCCCTTGCATCGATCTGCACAATTCTGGCATGAAAGTTACCCAGGCAAGTTGCAAGATCAGTCTGTACCAATTTGCTGCTGGTGGGCTTGAAATCTTTAAAAATAAGAGGCTTCAGATGAGGTTTACGCCTTTTTTTTTTTTCCCCCTCTCCATTTTTAGGAGATGCTTTTAACAAACCATAACTGAAAACTGAACAAATAACAGTTTGTGCATTATGTAAGTGTGCCTGCTATTCAAATTGTTGCATTCAAAGGCTGTAGATGTTGTTTCAAGCCCCTGCCTTCTTCACTGCCAGCTGCTGCTGTAATCCTAAAGTAGATGCACTTGGATTTTTAAACATTGTATCTCAGGGTAGCGCACTGGGAAATTGCTTTCTGTTTTTAAATTGATCATCATGCAGAACTTTGTATTTTTCAACCTTTTTTCTTTGAGATTTGCAAGTTATTTCTGAGTTCAAAGCCTCTTATTTTTGTTCAGAAGCACAAAGGGTACTGTCCCAATTCTAATGTGTCAGATGCAGCCTTAAGAATATTGTCGATTTTTATCATTAGCATTGAGGAACTGTTTCTATTTCAAGTGTTATATGATCAAATGCATACTAATTTATTACTTTTAAATAGAAACTTATTTATTTATTAATTAAAAAACCCCATACTGGACTAAAAAATCAGTCTATTATTTAGAATATTTTCCAGAGGCAAAGTACTATTGCTCTGTTCAATAAAAGGTATTTTTTTCTTAGCTATATAAAGAAATTCTTAGCCTGTATAAGAAATTTGTTAAATTTTGTCTTATTTACAGTCACATCAAGAATTTTTCATTATGATAAGAAGACAGAGGTTGTATCATTAGAGCAATAATAAATCCAGCTTGGCTGTTGGGCCAATATCTAGCAACTTCCATTACAAAAAACTCCAACCTTCTTTCACTAAAAATCTGCTCCCACTTGAGAGCAGATTTTGTAGCTTCCACTCAGTGTCAAATGTAATCGCTCTAAAATCAATAGACAAAATTCACCTGAGAGCAAAACACTTATTATTATTTGCTTCCAGCAATGGGTAAAAACCAGATTTACACATAGATTTTATACTTAGAGGTAAGTGTCAAAGGAAGATGAATTAGGAGAGACTAGAGTACTTGTGTGCTTTGGGAGGCCACAGAGTTGTGAGAATAAATCACTGAAACCCAAATCTGATGTGTTGAGAGTAATTTTATTTAGACTGTCAGTCTTCTGATTAGGCTGCAGAAGACTGTTTTGTTGTTTTGGTTTGCCTTTTTTTCCTTTCTTTTCTGAAAAAACAAAACCCGTATTGGTACTTTTTTTTTTTTAATATTTCATTTTAAAAGAAGATCCTCTTTAAAAATTGACCCAAACCTACATGCTCCTGAAGCAAGCCTGAGGTTGTCAGCTGAGGTGAATATTGCACAATTCTGCTTATTTTGTCTTATTAGGTCAACCATACTCCTTAGAGGGATAGCTAGAATGTAATGAATGACTTCCTTGGCAAAAGCAAACCAGAAACTGACTGGTTTCCATTATTTTGGCAATTTATTTAATTTCAATTTCATGGTGTGGAGTTTATTTTTCAGTCTTGCTCACTGAAGAGGAGTAACTCAGAGAAGTTTCTTCACAGATTTAGCCTTTTGCTTTCCTTTCTTTTAATAGCCTGGCTGTGTAAACACTACTGAAGTGGATATCAAAAAATCTTCAAGGATGAGAAATCCACATAAAACAAGAAAAGTGAGTATGGTTATTATATCAGAATCAGGAGATGGAGGAAATTTATAGAATGAACTTCCGTCATTTCTTATATCACTTTTGTCTTACAGCTGCAAGGAAGAAATGCATGAACGTATGTTAATATTTCATAAGATCTTAGTTGAATTAGTGAATCTCTTAGTCGAATTAGTATTAACAAATTTGCTAATGCTAATTGAATGCTATCACATAAGATTTTTGAGAAATACAAAGATTTTGAAGATAAATTTAAGTTTCGTGTGCTTTTCTCATGTTGTTTAGTAGATTGAATAAAGCATATTAAAATGTTTCTGTCAGTAATTAAGGTAAGAAAAAAATTAAAATTCAGCGTAAACTCTAACTCTTGTGCTCATCTTAAAGAAAAGGGTGTCTCTACTTTACAATTATGCCCAAACTGGATGACTGGACATTATGGAAGAAATTAGCTTTATCTAAATTAGGTTGTAATTAGAGTGTCCCTTCTCCAGGGATGTACAAATGGATTGGCTCAACACTTTTAAGTCCTTTGCACCATAACCATGTAGATTGACTCTCACTTTGAAGTACTTCCTCTGAGGTGTATTTGTATGTTGACCCATAGAAATGTAGGTTTTAAGAAGGAAAGTGGTTTTAGAGAAAGTTTTAGCTTGGCTTATTTATGGTAGTGAAAGGTCGAGATTAGTGTAATTTACGGGACAGTAATTGCAGTTTTGGAAGTCCTCCAAATAATCCGTGTATTAGTGTATCTCTCAGGATACTCCACCTACCAGTCACCTCCACTTACTGTAACAGCATCTCTCAGTGTCATTCCCCATGTTTACTATGATGCTGGTATAGAGACCTGATAACAGTAGATCCTTTGTTGCGTGGCTTTATGGAATTGTGGGAGTTTGGGAGTCTATTTTACACTGTAG
Source organism: Pycnonotus jocosus (assembly GCA_013400435.1). Taxonomy (NCBI): domain Eukaryota; kingdom Metazoa; phylum Chordata; class Aves; order Passeriformes; family Pycnonotidae; genus Pycnonotus; species Pycnonotus jocosus. The sequence continues at coordinate 146,430 of VWYP01017919.1, read as the reverse complement.
TGCAGGAGCACGATTTTATCTGAGTGCACAGGTTATTGCAGTTTCTTTAGGGAAGGATGATCTTGGCTAACTTCTTGAGCACAATGTGCTAACCTGTGACAGTTTCTATGAGTGTGTGCAGAGAGCATTGCCTGAAAGCAACCATCATTGTTCCATGTTTTCTTGCATAGTCTGTCTATGGCTTACAAAATGACATTCGAAGTCACAGCCCTACGCACACGCCAGTGCCAGAGACTAAGCCACCCACAGAAGATGAACTACACCAAGAGGTTTGGAACATAACTACAAACATGTACTTTTGAGTGAACTTCTTAGGAAATAACTTTTTTTAGGTATAAACCCCCAAATTATTGTAACTGGGAAGTTATTCAGAACAGCTGTTGCAAACATTTAATAAACCTTTTCCTTGTCTCAGGGTATATGGATTTAGGCATGTAACTTCCTCAAAACTGATGAGATAAAACCTGAATTTTTTGTATCATGCACTGAACATCTAAAGGCAGTGGGAAGTAGGCCAGTGAGTGGGTTCATTGTATAGCTAAGCCCATTAACCCCTTCAGGTGTAGACAGCCTGCTCTTCTCTCAACACTGCTTTGAGGCTTGAGGGTGAACTTACCACTCTATGTAAGCATGTATAGATTCACATACTTATCTACTGTTAAAAATTGGTTAATCTTCCCTGAGATGTTAGTCTGGAGAAGGTAAATGTCTGAAGAAGTATGAGTTCTCCTCAAAAAAATCTAAAAAAAAGCTAATTGGATTTCTGTTGATGAACCTTTAAGGAAAATGCTTTATTGGGCACATTTTTTGTCTCTGTATGATCTTTTCTCTTTAATGGAAACTTCCATTTATTTTAGAGCTACACTGGTGAAATGTTGTTTTAATTCAGATATATTTCTCTTCTGTGCCCTAGGATAAATTAAGGTTCAATTACAGCCCTAATAAAAAAAGTTATAGAGTCAAGCAATAAATTACTCATAAAACTTTGCCTTCCTTTCTTGCAGATTAAGCACTGGCAAATGCAATTAGACAGACATAGATTAAAAATGTCAAAAGTTGCAGAGAGGTAAGTATATTGTCACATTTTCTATTTTTTTTCAATTATACTGATAACTATTGGGAAAAATGTCAGTATGAAATAGCTTCAAAGATCTTTTTACAGCAAATAGGTCTTCAAAGAGAGACATGGGAGTTCAGATGTCATAGAAATAACTGATGAGAGTTTACTTTAAGTGGAGAAGTATGAAGTTCTTTTAGTGATAAAAATATTCCATATATTCCATAATGCATTTCTGATAAGCCTGAGTCACTGGAAGAGCCTCTGACCAAGTGATCACAAGTTTCACATTTCATTGGCAGGGAGGCTAAATGTGAATAGGTCTGGGGTTATTGTTTTGGTATTTCAAAAGGGCAATCCCTGATGAAGCAAGGGAACTGGCTGGTGTGGAGCTCAGTCAGTGCTTGAACAAAGTGAATTTGGGCTCAGTTTAGGTCAGAGATGTAACCTGGCAGGAATCTATCTCCAAATATGGACAAAATTTGTCAGAAAGGGCCTAGAAAGCAAATAAAACAAAAAGCCCAACACTGCAGAAAACTGAGTTGTGTAGGGCTTAGTAAAGAAAATAAGGCCAAATGCAAACTGATCTTCATCTTCTCATAAACATTTGTGAATATGTGTCTACTTATATATGTGTTTGTGTGCATAAATATGCAAAAAGATATAAATATTTATTTATAAAGAGACCAGGCTAAGAATTTTTTTTGTTTGCTGAACAGTAAAATATAGTGTACACTAAATATATTAGGAATTGAAAAGAAAGAATAGTTGTCCTCACTTGTCAATAATTTTACAAAAATTATGAGGCCAAAGAAAACAGCAAGCAGAAATAACGACAATAGGAGATGTAAATTGTGAGAATACAAGCAAAGTTTTTAGTGTGGGGAACTGAGTCATACTAATTCCAGAATATAGAAAAAAAAATGATTTATTTTGAAAAAGTAAACCTGGGAATAGTGTCTTTTGATGAGGAAATAATAAAAATATTAATTATGTTTAAGAGAAAATAAAAGTAGTACCAGCAGCTGCAGGGCCAATAAATATGACCTGCTTAACATGAGTGTTTTATAACAGATTTTAAGGAAACTAATGTTTAAAACCAGAGAGATATAAAACATGTTCCTTTATAAAAACAAATGTGCATGGAAGAGGTTGTATGCTCTAATTTATAAGTGCCTAAAGGAACCTTAAATGGAACTATGTGGAAGTATTAGGGAAGCTTATCTTATCTCTACTCCTGGTAGACCTGAGCCACCCCTCCTTCTTCAGTGATCCACTTTCAAATGGCTTGAGCAAACCTGTTTCACCCTGAGCTTGTAGCTGCCTTCTGAGTGTGTGCACACACAATTACCATGGTTCACTTGATGCAGGGTAACTTGTTAACTGGGGTAAGCTGATTGGGTTTCTTCTCCTCCTGACTTGACAATCTTTGATGTTTTGTTTTCCTAGTCTATTAGCTTATACAGAGCAGTATTTGGAATATGATCCTTTTCTTGTACCCCCTGATCCCTCAAACCCTTGGATATCAGATGACACCACTTTCTGGGAACTGGAGGCAAGGTATATAATTTTATTTCTTCTTTGGATGTAAGGGAGTATAACATGCTTTTCTGGAAATGTGAAGATTTCAGACGAAGGTACTGTAGGAAAATACTGACAGAAGGGCAATGCAGTACCCTTTGGGTCTTTCCAGTTTTACAGTTTTGTAAGATGGGAAGTGCTATAGATTTACAAATCTGCATTAAATGTTACAGTAACCAGTTTCCAGGCTTCTAGTATGGTGAAAAACAGAAGACAGTTTCTAAAATCTGGCAGCGTTCCTGATTGGAAATCTTTACTTTTCTGTGTATTACCTTCATCCTGTCTAAATACTAACAGTCTCTTTGCTCATTGCTGAACATTGCACAGATGTGAGCACTCTAAAAAGTGAGAAAACCATGGAACTTTAGGACTTAGTCTAAATTATGAATACAGATTGTTAGAATACTGAAATATTGCTCACTTTGGGTTCTGTTGTTTTTTTCTTCTGTAGCAAAGAGCCAGGACAGCAGAGGGTGAAACGATGGGGATTTGGCATGGATGAAGCTTTGAAAGACCCTGTGGGAAGAGAGCAGTTTCTGAAATTCTTGGAGTCAGAATTCAGTTCAGAAAATTTAAGGTAAATTAGAGCTACTTAATTTTTAATAATCTGTAAGTTACATTGAGTTTTTGCTTTGCTGTTTTTTCCCTGCTACTTTTCAGTTTTTGAGCCCTTCAAAAATTTTCCTCACCTTTCAGAATTAATTCATCCTGATTGCTCCCCACTTTCATGTACAGGCTGAGGGAAATATTCATATAGTTAACAGAGACTCACATGGAGAATATTTTCCCATTCATATTCAACTTTTGCTGAAATTACTCATGTATGAACTTTTCTCTCAGCTTGTCTTTTAAACAGGTATAAAACTGACTCTTTCAAAGTCTGTTTAATATATTTTATTTGATCAAATATTATGAAAAAATTAAAATGAAAATTAAAAAGTTTAAAAATAAATAATGGATCTAAAAGTAAAATTCACAGACTTTTATCAGGTTGATTGGTTTCTGGGGATCATTTTGAAAATCTCCACTAATATTCTAGTACTTGTGCATCTGACACAGCTGAAGTAGGGTGACATCTAGCTCTCAAATTCCTCACTAATTGTAAAATGGAAAAGTATCCTTTTAAAGTATTTTTTACTATATATGAGGCTTATGTGGTATGTTTTTGAAAGTATATTTACAGAATTACTTTTAAGTGAGGGGGAAAATTATTTGACTTTAAAAATGATAGTCCATCCATTGGTTAATAGCATATTTTGTTTTTGCTGTTCTAAGAAAGCCATATTTAAGTAAGAGTTATTTCAGAGAGATTAATAACAGCCTTTCTCTAGACAGACAAATTAAGCTGAGCATAGTACAAAAATAGTACAACACGTTTTTATCTTAATTCCATCTTCTTTTCAGATGTCATCTGTATCACTTTCCATTCACCAATAACATAAGTAGGATAAAATCCTATTTGCATTTACACTCTAGAACCCAGATTAATTCTAACCTACTTTTTTCCTATGCCAATTCTCACTCTAAAGTGGTGCAGCATGGTCTTTCATACTAAAATTATGCTTTTGTAGCATCTTACAAGAGGCATTTAATATTTATGGTGTTGATTTATAAATGCCAAGTAATTGCACAGATCTCCTTGTTGTTAATTTGCATTTGTCAGCAGAATAATTGGAGTTCTCTAAGTTGCTGACCATGTTCATATTCAAACATTAACTTTGCATCACAAATACAGCCCGACCTGTATGCTTATGTTAATGACTTCATTTGCCACAGATACAGATTTTTCTTATTAAAAACTCAAATTGTTAAAATGAATTTTTAAAAATCAGAATAATACCAAGAAAAGGAAAAGTAATTTAAAAATATATATTATTTAAAGAGCATCCTGGTAATTTGGTATGGAGAGCAGCTGTTCAAACATGAACCTATTGAGCCCAGTGTGTGCTGCAGTTTCTGGTACTTTTCTGTGATTAATTTGTCTCTCTGCCAACTAGACTGTTACCCACATAATCCCTGACTCTTTCATCTAATCCTATTTGCAACACTAAATACAGGCAAACTGCAAGTAACTGATCTAGAAAAATTCCCTCAAGAAATTTCTTCAGAGATGATTCCTTGACATGCCGTCTACTCTTCTGTCTCTTCCTCTAAATTCTAAAATTGGCATTATAAAATGTAATATCTGGGTAACAGTGAATATGATCTTAAAGGCCAGGTAGGGGATAAATTTTCTCTGAAAATATTTCAGATCAGCTTTCTCTCATAATTAACTGAGGGAAAACTGTCTCAGAAGCTCAGAATTATGTTGGTAAATTTCCAAGCTGTAGGGAAATCAATCCACTAAGCTCACATAGTAAATTTGGGTTAGAAAACATGGATTTGTAAAGCTTGTTGTGTATGACTGTCAAAATGTTTTAGATGTCAATAACAGAAGTTAAAGCTTGATGATTTCAAGAATTACCACTAAATAAACCTTAGAAGGTTTTTTTGCTCACCTGTTAACTCCATCATGGTAATTTAGGGGTTTTTAGTGGCATTTTTTTAATTACTATTTTGACAGCCACCTTGAGAAAAATAATTACGTCCACCCACATCTTCCCACTGCAACAAATTCAACTCAAATCAGTTGCTGGTTCTTGTACTTTTGCAGATCTAGTCATGATAAAATTTGCAACACTGCCAAGCCTGTAGTTGGATAGGCAGCTGGGACCCTGCTGTTGAGCTTTCCAGCCGAGTGCACAGGGTACAGCAGGGACTGCAGGCATGACAGCAGCTCCAGTGTTAGTAGATTAGATGTCTTATACCTCGTTTTGGTGAAACAAATGCCAAACCCATGAAATGCTAAGTCTACTAGATACACCATTTCTATTCAAGTGTAATGATCTTATGCAGCAAAAAATCCCAGTGTTACTGTTACATTGACTGGGACTGAGAGTGTCTAAGGCACCTGAGAATATAATTCTTGGTGGATACAGATCCAAAGATCCATGTCTTAAAGAACACAACAAGGATGAAGGAACTTGAGCTGTGATTTAATACTAAGAATTGTGCAGTGATCAGGAATATAACCAGGTTTCCCCTCCTTACTTTTCATCTCTGTGCTTTTTTGTTTTTTTTCTTTTTGCCTGTAAATGGGGATTAACAGTATTTTGCTCTCTGAAGGAATGTTGTAAAGCATAGCAAAGGAATAAAACTGTCTAAGCAGTTCTGTCAATGCAATAACTTTATTACAGTGTGACTGCAGTTTCCAGGTTGGATTCTGTGCTCATCTAATGCAGGGTATGACTTGTGATCTCGTTACCCTGCAGATTTTTTTGAAGAACTGCTTTGTGTGTTGCTCAATACACAGAACAAATAGCTAAAGTAACATATGATTTGGATAATAGATTTATGAATTTCCCAATGCTTATTACAAAAATGGTGACCATTGTTTAAAATTCACAAGACTAAAGTTTGAGCATGATCCAGTACTACTGAGCTTGGTCATGAGGTTTTCCAAGTACTAAAAAAACCCGTACTTTTCAAAGAGAATGAGTTTATGAAATCAAACTTACTGCAACATGGCACCTGGAGACCTAATGCCTTTAATTTCTGTAGGAAACTGTGTTTTTCTTGTCCTTCCTTTGTCTGTAGAGCAGCAGAATTCTTTAGAAAGTTAATATTTGCGTGCTGAACTATAGGTGTGCTCCCAACTGGTTATTTTGTTGGAATTGCAGCCTGTAAAGATTAAATCATTTCAGACCTGCCAGCCTGAAAGCCTGTCCAAATCCTTATGCAGTATTGCAGTGGGTGTGATCTCCAAAGCAGCTCCAAGACTGAAAAACCTCATAGGTCAGTGAAGAGACAGTGGTGAAGGTTAGGTTCCTTGATACACAGAAGGAAAAGCCACTGGACCCCTTGCCTCCTCCTTTGATGCTTATTGTTTAGGTCTGTAATGTGTGACTAGTAGGGAGAAGAGACTTTTCCTTCTTGTTATCCAGAAAAAGAAGAGAGGGACTGAGACATTTGCTAGATTTGGATGTTTTCCCTCAGTAATTTTTTGTCTAACCATCCACCTGCAAGCTGACATTTTGTGAGGTGTTTAATCCTTTACGCTGGTGATTATGAGGCCCTGTTGTGGGTGCTAATAACTTGACCAAAATTTAATCCTCAAAGCTGAAATTGCCTGTAAGTTATTTCTCATTCAGACTCAAGCTTAAATGCCAAGTGCCAGCAATGGTGCCATTTCTGCAGAGTAGATGAGAAAGAACTAGTTGCAAGATTTAATGAGTTTCTCTGTCATTTTCCTGAAATCCTTCAGTTCTACTATTCCTTGAAGCTTGAAGTTGTAGTTGGCAGGAAAGTCGACTCTAGAAATCAGAGAGCAGTATTTCCTGCCCCTGGGAAAGTATTATGTGATTTTATTAATAGAATTTGTTTAGGTTTTTGTTTGCTTTTTCTGAAAATGCTGCAAGGTCTGGCCTCTTACTTGTTGTGTCATGTGCACTGAGTGCAAAATTCACATAGTTCCCACTTCAGTGTTTCCACACTGACTATACCTCATGCATTTCACAGAGAGCCACTGCAGCCTTTCCCCCCCAGTCTTTGCTCCTGCGGGCTAAATTTAACTGATTATGTTGGTCTGGAATCTGGCTGCACCTGACATTTAGGTCAGTTGATGGGACAGAAGCTGTGTTGCAGCTGTGCTGTTTAACCATGAGGCCACCGTGGCTTTGAAAGTAATCCAGCTGGAGGACAAAATCCCCAGATATCTTGCAATATATGTGTTTTGCCAGTCCATGTGGCTGGGTGTAATACTGCTGTACACTACCCACTCTCCCTCTGCTGTGTGACCCTGCATGTGGCAGCCCAAATGCTGGAATAGAAGACAGCAGCGAGGTTTACACTCAGCTGCTCAGGTCTCTGCTCAAACAGTGCTGAGCATAGAAAGGGTCTCCATGGCAAAAGCGAACTTCCACCAGCAGGAGATGCAGTTTCATCTAAGGGCAGCCAGAGTTCTAGTTCCGTACACAAAGTAGCACCAAGTCTGTGTATGTCACTGCCCAAAAGATGCCATTCCCCCTCTCCCCTCTCCTGCCTGTGCACACAGTTAACATTGCAGACTGTGTGTTTTTTGCTGCAGGGGTCTTCCCTTGCTCTGGTCACTGCTCATGAAGCAGAGAGCTGTGAAATGGTACAGGGAGCTCTTTTGATTTGAGGCCCTGTGCTGAGGTCTTGCTGACTGCATTTCAACTTCATCTGTGCTATTGGTTGCCATGGGATATTGGAAAAAAGTTATTTTTGGAAATGCAAGAGGGGGCAGCCTTATTTTTGTCATTTCCTAACTTTGGATATTGGAATTCAATTCTCTGTGGGAGGAGGGCAGGCATCTTTTTTTAAAAGATAAGTAAGTAGATTAAAATCTTAAAATGTGTGTTGGCTGTGAAATAAGCACCCTAGACATAACACAGAAATCATAATTCTTCCCACTTTTAGAGAGATTTCTATATTTAGAGCTTCACATTTTTAGTAGAGTCTTTGAAGGCTATTGTTAGAACTGTAAAATTAAATTAATCTATCAAATAACTGGTGCTTAGCCTGTAAGAATGGGTCTATACAACCTCCCTATTCTATGCTGCAAGCATAGAAGTTACATTTATTGAAATTTATCTCCCATCTATTTCTCCATAATTGACTATAACCTACTATATGAAAACAGTTTACTTGCAAAATAAAATAGCATCCTAAGGCATGTTTGCAGTAACTTCCAGAATTATTGACAGTAATACAATGGAACAAAAAAGGAAGTGACATCTCTGAGCTAGATCTGCAGGATGTCTGCAGGGAGATGGAAAATGTGTATTTACAAAGAGCATCCTTCCCTTTCATTTTTGTGTTCCTTACCTGACTTGGAGACACATGAGTAATCAGTCAATCCCAGAAGATGCACTTGAAGGGGTTAGCACTGCAGGATATGTGCTTTTAAATGCAAATATCGAAAGCAGCTTAAGGAAACCAAAGTAGGTTGCCCAAATTTGAAAGAGAGAACTGCGTTAGAGTTTGTGAGCTTTGCAGTTTTTAAACTTGAGTTATCAGGTATTTCTTCTCGCTGCATTGCCAGCAGATTCTCAGGATACATCCCCAAGCTCTGTGCAGAACTATGTTCAATTCACACTGTAGTTCATATATAAAAGTGATGCTACCCAGAAGTTTTGAAACTGGAGTTCTATTGGCACAGATCCCCTCTGTGGCCTTGCAGAAACCACTGTACATTATTACATTATTAATATGTTTGCAAAACTGGGACAATATTGCTTCCCTGTCTCTTGGAGAATTTTAGATGAAAAATTGAAACTGAAGGTTGTAGAAATACCTAAAATAATCCTCTTGGTAGCATGAAGCTGACCGTACTGGCTTGTGAAAAATGCACACAGGCTCCTTCCATCTGTGCTACAAAGAAATTTCAAAACAGGACTATGAATTGCTTCCTGAAAGGTAAAATTTCTAAAGTGAAGAATATCTTATAGCAGGAGTACTGTAAGGTTTGCTATGCTTTACTATCCTCTCTTCAGTGTTTTGCAATAATTAAATTAAATTAGAATTTGGATTGAGGGTAGTGTCACTTTGCTTTCTTGGGGGTCTGAGTACAGTTTCACCATTCTTCTCTCCTAGCCCATCCTTGTTGAACTCAGCCAAGAGAGCTTAATTTGATCTCACAGTTTAAGCAGCATGTGCAACCACATTTTAAAGGTGCACCCTATTTATTTTTAAGCCTTGGAAAATCCAGCTGATTTCAAAGTTAAATCACTTTAAGGCTCAGCTTATCTGTTTCATAGGATCAGCTGTGTCAGAACAATAATGAAAAGTTGCAATAGTATTGCATGTTTACCAAAGTCAAACTTGAGTTGAGCTCTGAGGGCTAAGTGGTCTGAACCATGTCTAAGAATGGGATCCTAAATTAATTTTGGATTATTTTGTGCCATGAGACAATCTGAACACCAATAGAAGAAACAATGAAATAAAGCTTACAGCTAGTTAGCTATGATCATAAAGTGTTCAAAAGGTTTTTAGTGATCTCTCTCTGGACTGAATGAGCATAGAGTGAACTGGTTGCACTACATACGGCTGCCCAAAGTTGGTTTGCTCAGCAGCAGAAGAGAGAATGTGTAATTCCATTCAGCATGGAATGCTAAAAAGAGAAATTAAATTATAATTAGTGAAACAAATGCTTTTCCAATGTATACATGATTTGTGGGTAACAAAATAAGAGCTACACAGTCTAGGATTTAGTAGGACTCAGAGATTCATGTAGATAGCAGGTATGTAAATTATTAGTTTTTGAAGGAATGTCAAAAAGCAGTCAGTTTATAAGTAATATAAGCCCTTGTGCTTCAGCCAAAATGAAATCTCAGTTTAATTCCAGCTAATTCTTACAGGTAGAATAATTATTAATTCTTCCAGCTGGAATCTTCCTGTATGTTACCCATACATAAGTAATGAAGGATTTCCTATCTGTCCCATGAAGAGCCCTCTATTAATTGCTTCCCTAGGTGGCTTGATTTCCTTGAGACAGTATACCAGAATGCTGATCCCAACATCAAATCACTCAGCTTTTTCTTACTTTAGCATGCCTAGATGAAAACTTCAGTTACTCAATTTCTTTTTTAAGAGCAAGGAAGAATGCAGGCACTTCATTAGTGCTTATCCTGAGCTGGAAGTCAAGATGCTTGTTGTGCCATAGGTTCTGGTTAGCAGTAGAAGACCTGAAGAAGAGGCCTATCCGTGAAGTTCCTGCTCGCGTCCAAGAAATCTGGCAAGAATTTCTTGCTCCAGGTGCACCCAGTGCTATCAACCTAGATTCAAAAAGTTATGACAAAACCACTCAGAATGTGAAGGAACCTGGAAGATACACATTTGAAGATGCTCAGGTCAGTTTGCAATCGTGTTTACGGATATTTGAAATGGAATATTGGCTAGTGAAATGTATATTCAAACGTGAGATGTATTTGGGAATTAAATGATAATGCCCTTTTTCCAAAAATGCCATTTTGGCAATGCAAATGTGTAACACCCTTTGTTCATGAGGCTTATAAACTCCTTCGTGAAACTTCTGTACTTCATATAGAGTTTTCAAGTGGACTTTGAATAGAGGAAAGTGTATAGTGAAGAAAATACTAAGTACTTCTGTATAAATGCAACACTTCATGTGACTTATAACTTAATATTTCATCTTTGAAGACTTCTGTGAAAAGCAATAGAAAATAATTGGATTCACAAGTAAAGGTAGCAGAAGTGGTATCATCCTCCGTTTTCATCAGCAGCCCAGTGATGAAAATTTAATTATTAATGCAAAGTGAAATGGTGTCAAAAGGAGAGATTGAGATCATGTCCCTGTAGAATTTCCTATAGCTTGATTATTAGGTCATCATCTTGGGAGTCAGGAGATGCTGCTACAGGCCTCATGAAGGAGAGAAGTAAATCGAATTGAGGCTTTCTACTTTTTTGGAGAGTGCCTCTGCCCTGAATATGAAGGGAAGTAATTTTACCTTTTCATTTTCCATTATGAGAATAGCAACCTATGAAGAAACAATAAAATGTTCATTAGACCGTATGTCATAGCCACTGTTTTGAAGTACTCTGTATTAAACCAAACAATTTTTGCTTGCATCTGTTGATCCCTGGAGATTTAAGAATGCAGTGTATAGCAAAGACATAAATGGCAAAAGTAAACAATAGAGCAAGATTAAAGTTTTTTTTTTAAAAAAAGTCTTTGCAGTTAAGTGAGTAATGGACATTTAAGTTCCTTGCCAGTATCTTTTTTTTTTTTCTAATAATAAGTGTAAAATTTCAATACCCTTTTACTGCCAGATCTCTCTTCTTGTAATTTTGTCCTTCATTTATGAAAGATGTGGAGTATTCAATATTTATGCAAGCAGGACTTTGCCTCATGGAGAGGACCTCTGCTTAGTTCATCCAATCCAGCAAAAACTGTTAAACCTGGAAGCCTCAATTTCTCTGGAAAAGGGACAGGCTGCACCTGCTGTGTTCTCACTTGAAGCTTTAGGAGCTTTAAAGTGTCCTGTCTGAGGTGGAGGGTTTTGTGAGGAGTAGGGCTCTGCCTCTGCAACAGGCTTCTTTTGGCCTGCCAGCTGGGAAGGAGACTGCTGGCGTGCCATCCTGGCAGTTGGTGGGTCATTTAATTGTGGTTAAAAATGTATGAAAAGCATTTCTGGACTGGATATACAGAAAGATGAAACTCTATGTCAGATGCAGACACATAAGTAAAATGAGACAAGTAAGTAAAAATAGCCTGATTGTGCTGAATATGTGCATTAACATGTCCTGGCTAATGTGTACATTAACAATGCTAATACAGCCCAAATTATTTTTGCTTTTACAGGCACATTTCTTGCACAGAAATAAAATTTTAATGCCCACCACCACTTTCTGCTCTCTGTTGACTGCATTGTCTGCTTTCACAGACACTGAGTGAAAAAAACCTCCCTCAAATAAACCAGTCTAAGTTCTAAACATACATCAGAATTTCTCTGCTTAGTGTAAGAAATACAAGGAAAGACATTTAGAATAATTTTTACAGTTTCTAATACAGCAAAAATTAAATATTAGTTCTAATTTTACCTTGCCTTAATTTTCAGACAAGGTAGGGAGTTTTGTTTGGGGTTTTTGTTTGTTTGGGGGTTTTTTAGGTTCAGTGATTTTATGCACTGCCAAGCTGAGAAACAGTATTTTCTTTCCAGTTTGTATGCTGTTTCTCAATTGCTGTACTACAGGTTTCCTGCAGTAAAAAAAATAGAATCTGATTAAAAGAAAAACTCCATGAAAATAGCTAATGTGATTCACTTTTTTAAAAAAAAAATTGCGAGAGCATTTTCTTTCTAGATGCTTTTTCTACAAATCTTTTCTCTAGCATATCTCAGAACTAGAATTATCAAGTGTTCTACATCACTTTTTTTTTTCATCTTTTTCAGAATATAGACTGTTCCAAAATTAAAAGTTTTTTAAGCTGCTCTTGTCATTTATTTTCTGAATAAAGGTTTCCAAATTTTCATATGCCTCTGAAGAATTAGTATCTTGAAAATTAGATTAGCCTGGAACTGTTTTTCAATTTACATATGTATTTTCCTTTTTATATTGCTAGCTGGAGAGCAGACTAAACATCTGTCAAAGGATGTTTTTAAGAATAGCCAGGGGAAATCCTTACTAACCTGAGCATTATGGTGGTGCTGAATTGAAGACCTAGTACCTCTTCCTAGCCTCTGAAATCACAAGAGTATCTCCAGAAACTAATTCAGAAAATCTGATGAGGAAGGACCCACAGCTTTTAATTTCATCACTTAGCTCAACTAACTAAGGAGGTTTGAAGCTGGACCTGAAGCTAGGACTCAGCTGTCAATTCTTAGAAAATAATTTTGTACTGGAAAATTTGGTCTATAAATAGAAGAAAGGTGTGTTGTATAATTGTGCATAAAAAATGGATGGGATTTCAGCTTTAAGAATAGAAAGCAATTAAGCCTTAGCTTTAGACCCAAAGCCTGCTATGCTGTAATACTTCCTATTCATAGTAGTGCTAGCTGGGGTGCATTCCACAGCCAAAACCTGTGGCCGCCTCCCATTATACGTGTCCTCTTCTGTGGGAGTAACAGCTCCTCCTTTCCTTTTCAGGAGCACATTTACAAACTGATGAAAAGTGATTCTTATCCTCGTTTTATACGATCCAGTGCCTACCAGGAGCTGCTACAGGCCAAGAAAAAGGTATTGGTCCATCTTGCCTTTGTCTTGCCACTGTGCAAAGCAGTGGTTATGTTTGCAACAATACTCAGTCTTCTCTCCCCTGTGCCAGTGCAACTGGATATCTGGTAGGTGACCAGCTTGGCGTTTTTGGAGGGTCACATACACACAGGAGTTCAATATACATATATGTGTATATATCCTGCATGCGGGCATGTTTCAATAAGTTAATCTAGCAAAACTTATTTTTATTTTTACATCCCATATTGTACTGTTTTCTCTGTTATGAAGCACCTTAAATTGCAAAGTGCTTTACAAATACATTAAAAAAATAAAATAAAATCCCAGAAGAATAGTCTTTCATGTTTGCAAGTTTGCTTATGTAATAATTGTTGTTCTCTTTATTTCACTATGAAAGCTACAGAATGTGTTTAGAAACAATCTTATTCATATGAATAACTTCTAACTTCAACTATAAATATAGGGGCTTCCTAATTTTGTTTCTTTCCCTATTACTACATGAATAGTTTTGAGTAGGCTAGGAATCTGACTTGAAAGACTGATCATGTCACACTTTGGCAAACAGAGGTTCATGTCTTGGTATGTAATATTTTCTTAGAAAAGTCCAGATTATGGAATGGGTTCTGAATAGCCACAGCCCAGAGTATGTGGAGCAGCTTTTACAATGCAGATTTCCATGATGATAAATAATTCTATTAGTGGGCTCTAAACAGTAATCTCCTAGAAGTGGTTGGGAGCCCTGTGCCTCGCAAACTCAGGGCCCCGATTGTTACTGGAACAAGGTAGTTATTAACACGGTCGCATTCTATTGTTAATAATGACAACCTAAAATTATATGAAAGTACTGTGTGATTTTGTTTTTTGTTCAAACATTGATTTCTGAAGATCCAATATAGAGAGAGATGTTGAAAATACCAGAAAGCTTCAGCTGTCCGTGTGAAGTCCTTAAGTTTGTGAATGTCAGTTCATTAACACAAGATGTGCACTTCATTATTTCTTTTTACTTTCAGTTTTTCTTTAAATTCAAACCAGTTTGATCCCCATGAAAAATTATTTTTGTCGAGTACTATATCTGTTTTGCCCATCCCCTGTTTTGCCAAGTCCCATTACAGCCTCATACCTGTGTTTGCTTCCTGATTTATACAAACTTTGTTTTGCAGTCCACTGTTACATCAAACCTTCTTTTCTACTCCATTGTTCTTGCTTTTCTTTTCCCCCTCCTTTTTCTTTTTGTTTCTTTTGTTTTATTTATTTCAAATTTAAGTTGGAAAACACTCTGGATCGTCGAACATCTTTTGAGAAATTCACACGCAATGTGGTAAGTTTGTTGCCTCGGAAGACTAGTAAGCCTGATGGGACATCCTTCTCCCCTTCCCCTCACTGATCCCTACTTCCCCTTTTGCTTCTCTAACTTGATGGTTAAAAGTGTATTCATCACAGCTTTTGGAATTTTCCTGGGAATGACAGCTTTATAGTGTGCTTTGATTACAACTCCTCCACCCTAGTCCCTTTCCCACTGATCTCAATAGTCACACTTGGAGGAATGGACCTTTGGGAGCCATGCTTTTTGCATTAGGAAGCATGAAATTAGTCACTTCCCCCCCTCCCCCTATAATTTTAGTAAAAAATCTACAAAAACATGCTTGATCTTGTTTCTTTTTCTGGTGCCTTCTAAAATACTAAGTCTAAAACAGTTGAATACATTGGATTTCCATCCTATCTTCTTTTTATTTTACTAAAAAAGGCTTAGTCCCCCTTTTTTCAATTTGGCACAGGGAAAAAAAAACAATAATAATTTCCCATCTTCCTTAATGTCTAACAGCTTCTACAGGACCAAAGAATTCGGGCTGTTTATGTGCAAGGGTTTGATTTGGATTCATTTTCATAATGGACTACAAGAACTGATTTTTTTTTCTTTTCAATGTATAACTTTCGAAACCTATTTCTCAAAGGCAAAAAAATGAAGGCTGGTAGATTTTGTGTGGGTGTTCTTTTGCCACCTGCCAAAAGATCCACTGATTTCGTGATACTTGTGATTTTTTTTTATTTCTCCAGTTTCTTTGGGATTATTTTTTTTACATTGTGAAAGTTCCAACTAAAGAATTCAACGCATTTATTTTTGTAGGGCAGAAACATCCCTATTTTTCCATGCCATAAAAACTGTACACCAACACTGAGGGCGAGCACTAACCTGTTATGAAAAGAGGTAGAAAGATCTTGGATTGTACTCGAGTTTGTCTGCATTGTCTGTTGAATTGTGCACAGGTGACGCTGCTGTGTGTGCGTGTGCATCTGTGGCTTTTTCTGTGACCTGGTTAGTGGAGCTGTGTGTGTTGAAATTAAAAATATGAGAGCTTTCAGCAAAGATATGGTTTTTGTTTTTTTTAGTTTCTAGGGAAGAAGCAGTTGTCAGAAACTGTCTCCCCTGTAATGAGGCTCAAGAGTATTGCCTCAAGTATTTAAAAAAGGCATATATACTTTCCAGTAATCAAAAAAAGAAACAAACACAGTGAAAGTTTTGTGAGGCTGTGGGAGTATCTCACTTTTAAAAACAAAACAGTAATTCTTTAACTACTTTCTTATAGGTAAAGGCTTCCTGTAATATGCTTTGAATCCACTGTAATCAGGAAGAAATTTGGATTCAATGGGACAAAGTCAGTAAAGGACACTAAAAGTAAATAAACAGCTACAAAAGAAACTTTCCCAATGTTTGAAACAAAAACCCCTATGTTTTGCATGGTGGTGTTGCCATAGCATGTTGCAGTGTGATTTGTGTGTTGTCTAAACAGGTTGGATCTATAAAACAACATTGTACATGATAGCACTATACATGATAATTCCATTATAATTCAGTAGGAAGCTCCATATTAATAAAAAGTCTAAAAGAGTGTGCATAGAGTGGGTAACACGTCTAGGACCTCTGAGAGCCAGACTTTTTCCCAATTACAGTGCCTGGCAGACTGCAATGCTACATTTATTCATGGCATTGGAGCAGCCCAGGGGTCAGGAACTGGCTATGGTGAACATTATGGAAAGAGTGGCCATGAAATAGCCAGAGGGGGAAATAGCAAGCTGCAGGTAGAGGGGTCAGGAATACAGCACAAAAAGGGAAAATGTGAAGACAAGACTGGGAGATGCTGAAATCCCTCCCAGAGCAGCCCTATGGATAAACCAGCAGTTCTGGGTACAAACACTGGAGCGTTGTGCCCTGCAGCTGTGCCTGGTTTTCATCCTGCTAATCTCAGGGCAGAAGTACCAGAATAGCAGCATGCCAGAGATGCAAGGCAGGCCCAATAAACCAGCTGTGAACTAGAAATGGAAAAGAGGATTTCTGGACATTAGTAGTTCAGTAGAAGAGAGGGATTTTTTTTTGTCTTCTTTTTCACAGAGCAAATTCAGAAATAAAAACTGTGGTTTTGCTTTTTTCCAACTATTACCTGTTAACCTGGGTGGAGTCTGTCAAGTCGGGTCAGGTATGAAAGAAAAACATGTCACAGCTAGATGTATATTCTCTATTTGACTGACAGCTCTGAGGCTTGCAAATTTATCCAGAGTATTAAGATGCTCAAATGCAAACCTTTTTTCCAAGCTGAGTGAATTCATGTCACCCACTTCCTCAGGACCTTTTCCCACCAGACATCCTTGTTCTTCCACTCTTGTTCTTGGTTGAGATGAGTTTATAAGATGTAATTATCTGTCTTGGTACAGTGGTTCCAACCAGCAGGGATGAGGGAAACATTTCTCAGAATATTCTACAGTGTACTGATTAACTTGACCACCTGTGAAGTAAGGGACTGTGGAATAGGTCTGTTCTACTGATTAATACAGAAGACGGGTGTGAAAAGGGTCTTCTGCAACCTAGATAAATGCTATCATCTCTGATTTAGTGAGATGAAAATTACTGTTTCTCTTCTCTAATGGTTTGCAATGTTTAGACTAATTTTCACTGGATTTTTTCCTCAGTTATATCAAAGTAGGTTTGTATTAAACTAAATTAGACCTCAGTTTTTTTCCACTGGAAGTGTTTAATAAAAACCCAGTAACCTTGGCTGTGTCTAGGGACTCATTCTGAACAGATGGACTTGTAATTCATTACCTGATTTGTTGATTCTAAGATCAATGTTAAAGGGCATTGGGTTATACTTGCTACAGAAAGCATTTCTTAAACTAGAAAGTTTAGAAACTTTGTAGAGGGCAATTACTCTGTACTATTTAATGAATTACATTAAAACAACCTATTATAATGAGTCATTATTTTAGTCTAATAGAGGAAAAAATAGAAGTAGAGTTATACATTAGGCTCAGCTCTGCATTTCTTTGACATTGAGGAAAATTTTCAGTAAAGTGGTGGAGTTCATAAAAGGCCTAAATGCTCAGTTTAAATACCAACTAATTAGCTGCTCTGTAAATTTTGTAGTGCAAAATTGCTAATGCCTTCAGCAGTCTGCAGCAGAAAATATGGATAGTGTTAGAAACAGAATTTATTCACATAAAATTCACGGAGTAATAGCAAGCTGGCATTTGCTATATGTAATATTTATTACTGAACACTATATCTGAGTAGCAACCCCAGCTATCCTTGCTCTACCTCACACTTCTGGGTACTGTGTGAAAATACAGAGCACAGACACTTGAGCACTACTGGCATGAAGCCATTGAATGAGTGGATTGCCTTGGACTAACACGGGCAGCCACGTGTGTCACAGCTTTGAGTCAGAGGCACAGAGAGCAGTGACACTGTGCTCTGGGCTCCTCCTTGCCTAGCTCAGCCCTTCAGCTTTCTCTCTGAGAGTAATTAAAGTCCAGTCACCCGCAGCTCCCCAAGGGACCAGGGAAGTTAAAGATCTAAGTCTTGAAACAGGAGGATCTCATTGCATGCTAAAGCAGTAGAGGCTGAAATCAGCAGTTTCTGTGGCATTTAAAAACTGGAATTCTTTTGAAGAATTCACATGGGGAAAAAGACTGTTAAAAAAAATTTAAAAGCTCAGCAAATTTACCTCAAGTGCTAATATCTACCTTACAGGGGGGAAAAGCAGGTGATTATACACTGGTAATGTTAATGGCAGCAAAGAGGTTCTTTAAGGAACAATTTTGTCTGTAATTTCTCAGGACTTGTGACAGTGGCAGACTGAGCAGGGCTTTGTGAGCCCCAGCCTGGTGCTTAGCTGAGAGTACTTGAGACAAATGGACCTGCTTTACAGGGGGAGTGAGTTAATTTAATTTCCACCCCATGCAAATTTTATTGTCTCACCAGGAAGCAAGTTAGTGGGGCAAGAAGGAGTAGCCTCCCTCCTTAGAGCTGTGGGGGGAGACACTCCATCCTCGTGTGTTGGTGCCACAACTTCGACCATCAGTGTTAGCATTTCATCTGGCACTGCACAGTTATGCAGAACACAAAAAAGAGGTGCTTGTTGTTCGTTTGTGAGGTCTTAGGGAAATACAGCCAGTACAAAACAGACCAAGTTCCATTCATATATTAAACTAGAAAGCCATCAAACTGTAATTACCTCCTCTCATAACCTCATAAACAAGAGCCCATTTAATAATTCTGAGTTTGAAACCATTCTATCTTATATTACCCGTATCCTTTCCAGCTGTCTTTACCCACTTACCTGGAAGAACTTGCTGACCAGAGTCCTTTGATTTTTTTCTCCCTCCAAACCAGTAACAATAGAACATTTCATGCATGAGATGTGAAATGCAAAGGCCATTGAACAGAGCACATTTTCACAGAGTTTAAATCCAATGTCACTAAACATGACATTGTGGATTATGGCCTAGAGATGGAAATTAAAACTCATAAAAATAACTCCCTTTATTCCTATCAGTGGGTCATAGACTTTCTAAATGTTTAAACAAGAGTAATCTCTTTTCATGTTAAAGTCTATTCCTTTTATAGAGGAGAAAAGCAGATAAATAGTCAATTTCATCTGTCAATCAGGAATTTTTTTATATATGCAGAGGTAAAACTTGTGTACACAAGGCCCTACTGTGCCAGGCCAAAAGTCCATCTAGTCCTGAAACCCTGCCGAGAAACAGAAAACCAGCTAGCCAGAAGAAATATAAATCACAAAGCTACTTATTTGACAAATAGAAAACAAGAATGAAAATCATAATTATTTGTAGAAATGAAGGCCTTTTTCATTTCAGGAAGGGATGTCTTATTCATGTTTGAATAAAAAGAATGAATAAATAATTGAAACTTTTATTTTGGGCTACTAATCAGTAAACTCCCCCTAGTTTTAGGAGTTTTTAAAGAATAATGCCCACAAAGGAAAATTATAAAGGTCATGCCAGTGAGGACTGGCCTCCTTGTGGTGTTCTGCAGTGACTGGAGCTAGGCTGCTGTGCTCTGTGCAGGAAGAGAGAAGCTTAGGTGTAACACTTGCACAACCAGGTTCATCCAAGTGAAGAGCCAGCACAGACTGGTCTGGTACTGGACCAGTGTCTGCCATTTTCCAGTTGACAAACCTGGCTCTTAGGCTATTTGCAGAAATGAGAACTGCAGAGAGGTATGGAAACTTGAGGAGTCAGGCCCAGGACAAACATACTAAAAATATGTTTCTTGTGCATTGGAAAATCCTTGGAAACCTACATTTCAGATGGTTATTCAACTTCAAGGTACCCCATCTGGCAAGAGCTTTTAGGTTAATCACAAATGAAAGCAGCTTGTCAGTAAATGCAAAGTGCAAAAGGAGAAAGAAATGGATGTCACTGAATTTGGAGTGAGCCAAAACAGGAAAGCAGTTGTTCAGCTGCTGCCTCCTGCTTCAGATCATAGCAGGAAAGAGTATGGCCCTAATGAGAAGGGAACAAAGGGCTGCCAATCTCAGCCTGAGGCAGAAGGATTTCCCTGCACATGTAACAATTTAGCACTGAAGCTATGCTGACAACTTGTGCCCCAAATTCATAAATACTCACCTTGTCCGCTTCTCACATCTGAAAGAGAAATACACCTGCACAGGTGGCTGACAGCAACATCCTATGCTGCTGTGGAAGCTGAAGCAGAATTCTGAACCCCAGAGCAGTGCTGAAGCAATTCCCTTGTGCTGGTAGAGCAAGGGCTGCCTCAACATGGGAAGGGATTTACTGCTTCTTCTCCCATGTCTCTCCAGATATGCTCCTGTCAGGGCTGTTTACACATCAGCTCTGTGTGTAGTACACTGCAATATCACCTGGAAGCTTTCCCTGCTGGTCTGGCTGAGCTGGCAGTGTGCTGCAGGTGTTTCACATGTGAGCAGATGGGGAACACTGAGACCAAGGAGGGTTGCTTCTTGCTCCACATCTCATCTTGCTCACAGTGGGATGCTACCTCCCCTGCCCCGTCAGATGCATGGAGTTCTCTTTTCTAGTGCTACCAGTATAGGTCCTGGGGAGTAGCACCTGTACTGGCAATAAAGAAACATGAAAAAGGAGCAGTTGAGGTTGCTTAGCAGAAAGGAAGATAATTAATCTTCTAAAGGAAAAGACATGATCTATCTCTACCATAAATTTCAACTCCAACGCCCATAGACATTTTGTATTGATTTCTTTCAAGCCACATATGTATGGAGGTTGTTGTTGACTTTTTTTGCTGGATTATTTGAGGTGTTAGTGTCATTCTGCATAAATGTCAGTGCAACTGTATTTAACAGCATCTACACATAGCTTTACAATTTTGCCCCCTAAATTCACTAAAAGTAAAGCTGGAAGGACAACTTTATGTCAAGCAGTTATGTTCAAATAGGGACCGAATGCTGAGGCCAATTGATTTTGTACTTTTGGATGTAGTTGTTCACTCCAGCTGCTGTGCTGCCTTCTGGTACCCTGACTCCCTTGTCAGGGTATGTGTGCAGGGTTCCATTTTGGCATCTCTATTATTAGTATAATTCTTAAATAGTTACAGCTGTTACATCCAAAGTGCACTAATACAGCCAAAAAATCCTAATCATCTTTAGAATTTGTCCATGTGCTTCTAAATGTTGATGGCAAGAATATATTGAGAATATTAAGGATCTCCTT
The DNA here is from genome assembly GCA_013400435.1 of Pycnonotus jocosus. Classification (NCBI taxonomy): domain Eukaryota; kingdom Metazoa; phylum Chordata; class Aves; order Passeriformes; family Pycnonotidae; genus Pycnonotus; species Pycnonotus jocosus. Next base: position 125,039 of record VWYP01017919.1, on the reverse strand, counting down.
TTCATTATTCAGATAAACATCTTCTACGTCTGATTTTGCCCCTCTCCCCCCTTCTTTAATCTCATTAGCACAGGGAACATCTTCATGTGCTACAACTCTGAAAACTGGCCTGTTGGATGCAGGTTCCCAAATCAAAATCTGGCTTATGGAAATGCTCTAAATATTGCATCTGAAAGAAATAGCTAGGGTCAGCTCTTAAATAATGACCTACAATGGATGATCCTTACATCAGTCTGTAAATAAAGTAAATCTGGAAATCTCCTAGAAGCAGTAATTATGAAACCCTTCCACAGAGAGTTAAAGCAAAAGTATACTCTGGAACAGAGTTTGAAAAGAACATTTTGTAAAGTGAAAAATAACAAGTCCCTGCAGATCTAATAAGAAGATGTGATAATTCCGTATCTGTGGTTGCAATGGATTCTGTGTATTAAAAGCTTATTTTCATAATCTGAGAACTTAATATGGTTCAGAATAAGCATTTAAGAAGATCTCTTAAGGAGGGTGTATCTTCTAAGCTGTCACTTTTCCAACTTTGTGATAAATTAGAACTACTAATGTGTGCAAAAATATCATTTGTTGTTGTTGTTTTTCACATGGATGCTTCTCTGAGGCAGGGAGGGGAATTGAAGGAGAGGACCATCCAGAGAGTTCCTGATCACTGTAGGGCTTTGGAGAAATAATATCCAAAGAACAGCAATATCCAGGGAGCAATTTGTGTGGAAAATTGTCATGACAGCTCAGTGTGTCTCTAAGGGAAAATTCAAACAACATGTAGAAAACGATCACACAAATCAGATCAATTAATAACTACTTTTTGGCCTGATTTTATGTCCAGACTTCCTAGTTTATGTGATAGCATAGTTCATTCCTGAGATGCTAGAATTTGTTTATGGTCCATCTAGAACCTCCAGAAATTTTGAAACTCCTAAATAGTACTTGCAAATAATAAAAAACAATTATTTCACAGATTACCACAACAAGCGTTTATGCAACTTTCCAGTGTAATATTGAGTATATTGTAACTAATTGAAAACTCCTGGTTTTAATATTTTAATTAAGTGGGTTATGCAATTCAGTACTAAAGGGAACTCATACATGTTTTCAGAAAGTAGCCAGACCTGTACACCTGTAAACTTAAGTGCAAATAACCTAATGAAAGGCAAAGATAAGCATATGTTCAATATTTTCTGAGATTGTGTCTAGCACCAAAAGTCATGAGTTGTCTAACAAAATTGTCCAAAAGAACATTAATCTCAGAAATGCTTTTAATGTTTTAAATTGTATTCCGAGGCCACACTGCTGGAGGCTTTTTTGACTATTTAAAAAGAAAAGATGTCTTACTATAACAGCTTGCCTGCTGCATTAGAGGAAAACATAACTTAGGGTTAAAAAGTATCAAAAAGCTGTGAATTTAAATAGGTAGAAAGTGGCAGATATAGGGAAGACAGAGTGCCTGGAAGGAGACTTACCATCTTTCAAAGAAGTAGATATTAATACTGTCAGGTGATACAGGGAACCTGATCGATGAGCAGTCTAACCCAACATTGCAAATCATGAGTTCCCTTTCAAATTATGTTGTAGGGGAAGTATTCATCCTAATTTGTTCAACTTGTATTTCACAGCACAAAGGATAAAATAGCTATTCTTCCTTTTATGGAGACCCAGTCTGATATATTGCATTTATCAGGACCAACTTAGAGATCGCTTTGAGCTTAAATTTAATTGATAATGGCAATAGATATTAAATTGTGTAATTCCAGTGAGTTATAATACTGCAGATGACTTAACAATTTATTGATATGGCAGAATAAGTTCCTTTACCATTTACTGCAGAAAATGAAGCATCTCGCCATAGTTACAGTATGTTTTTATTGTATTCTCCTTGAAATCACTTTGATATTTCTGAATTGGGCACTTAAAATGAACAATATAATAAATGTAAGTATTAAATATTTAACCGGTGAGCTAGAGGCATTTTCTATTTAACGTTTTATGATATATTTGTGTTACATTGTCAGGGTATGCCTGTGATGTCAGCTTCCTGTGCCAGCTGTGCCTCTGTTAGATCAGAGCCACAGTAGGATGGCCCTTAGAGAGCTAACTCCTTTTATGTGCCAGTAGGAGAGCTAATTCCTGTTCTGTGGTTTCTGTCTGGCTCAGATAAAGCTCAAATCTGCCTGAAATATATCAGAGTGACATACCTTACACTACCTTCTTCATGCTGTAGACCTAGCTCTTGTGGGACAGTCATTACACCTTATTAAAAAGTTGAAATCACATCCATGTAACAGGAGGAATAATGAAGAAAGCAACAATGTGGAAATCCACCTTCAAAACAGTATTATGCAGTCACATGTAATATGCCTGACCAATGTTCCTTATAAATAGTAAATGTGGTCTCAGCAAACCTATAGGTGTGTTCATGGAACAGCTGCTTTCCTACCTATATGCAATCTGCCTCTTACTTTCTTACCTTAACTTGAAAGTGGCTTTTTTGTCCTCTGTGACAGAGCTACCGCAGTTTGCACATTCATCTCTGCAGCACAAGGCACTCATGCTTGCAGTAGCCTTCAAGTTCTGGGTGTGACTGACATCAAAAACCTCAGCATCAGTTTCTCATCAGTCAAAACCAATCTCGTTCAAAAATGGCCTTTAAATTTGCTGGCTTGTTCTGTGAAACAATCTGGCTGGCTGGCAGTGCAGGTGTTTTAAGTGTAAGGACTTCCTGTTGTTTAAGATTTGACAGACTCCAGTTGGTGCCCCTAGTTATTTGAGAGTGATGTGGCAACACTGAGTGGTTGCTGATGAACAGGTTTGCAGTGATCATGCCTCTGTTTTCTGTTTTTGTTTTTTGTTTTTATCTTTTCCTCAGGGGAAATCGCTCACATCAAAGAGGTTAACCAGTCTAGTGCAGTCCTACTAAAAGGATCACCTTGTAGCATGGAAGCAGACTCAAATCATTATACATACTTTGTAGCTCACTGATTGCCTGACTCAGAGGACAGTAGAACAAGATGTTGCATGAGCAAGGACCTGACTTGTTTTCTTTTGTGTATACTAAGGCATTACAGACTCCGAGGGACTCTCTAGCCTTTCGATGCCTCCATTTCGAAAACTGTCTGCTCACTTCCTCCTTCATATCAAGCTGGATCTGTGTCTTTTTATTTTCTGCAAGCTCAAGTACAGTGAAAAAAAAGCTTCTGCTAGGCACAGTTTATTAAAAAAAAAAAGTAAATCAAAAACTGGAAGAAATGTAAAAAGTGCATATATTAATAAATATACATATGGCATCACATTTATTGCACAATAAATTAGCACAGAAGGTTTCATTTCACTGATGTATTCACATTGAGAAAGAAAGCCTGTGTCTTTGTCTGTTGTCTGTATATTCTCTGTTAATGTTTCTTGCATTTATTTTTATACCATATTTAAAAAAAGAACACCTTTTACTCCAGATGTATTAAAGTTGATCCTTTCCTCTGTAAATTTGTGTATGTTTATATTGTTGTTTTATCTTTCATTAAAAGATGCAGAATCTCTTTCCTTTGGGAAGTTTGAGATTTTAATATTGAATCTGAAGATTAGTCAAGAGCAAAATAACCCCCAAAAGTTACACACCTTGCGCTTTCTAAAAAGTGACATGAAATGGCATTTTCTTTCTCTCAGTGACACCTAATCAAACACACTTTATTGATAACCATTTACTTTTTCTTTTCTTTTTATCTAGCTAGCAGCAGTGAGACCTTTCCCACCTGCTCATCATGGCATAAGCAAACCTTTGTTTAGGCTAGGGCCGTGCTGTAACAGTGCAGCCCGCACAGCGATCCAGCCGCTGCGCCAGACTGGAGGGACTGCACTGCACTTCCTTAGGAATGGGCATGGACAAAGCTGCCTGAGAGCACAAGGGTGCACTTGCTAAATAGCAAGCACAGTGCTTCTTTCTCCTTGCTGTCACTTGTGATGCAAGGCAGCATTTTAAGCTGAAAAGGTAGTGGTTTGGGAGTGCTAAGTATGCGGTCTGTGGAGTAAACCTCCGGTAGCCACGCAGGAGGAGGCTGTCGTTTTAATTCCAGGGCTCTCTTGGGGATGCTGTTGTGTGTCCACTGCTGAGCTCACTCACACAAAGACCTGTTGACAGATTTATGAGTGTGTGTTGAGGTTGCCTGTGAGACAGTAGATATGGAGCTTCTGAAGCTAATCTGAGCTGGAGCCAGAAATCTGCTTGGCCTAAGAAACAACACTGTTGACTGATAGAGGTGATGTAAGGATAGTACACAGAATCTCAGAGTGGAAAAGAAAAGATGGGAACTAAGTCAAATGACAAAATGCTGATACCTCCAGGGCATGGTAGGGTGCACAAGACAAACAAGCCTTTTTAGCAATGCACAGAATAGACTCAGGACAGCCAACTTTACTACCATCTGTCATGCTGACTTTGGTTTGATATTGAGAATCTTGTTTCAAAGGGACTGTGAATCCTAAACACACACATGCAAAGTGGGACAGTCATAGATACAAGCAGACAATCAACTTGAATGCCTTAATTCCAGAGACATCTCATTGAGCATTGGAAAACCACCTGCACTGGTGCCATTAGGGACAGGGCTGTCACATACAGCAACTCTGGGCAGAAGGGAGCTGAGCTGCCTTCTGCAGGGAGCACTCACTTCTCCACTGGCTCTGTCAGCAGCCTGGTGCAGCCATAACCAGGAATGCAGTATCTTCAAAGAGGCAGTCTGAGTGAACCCAGTACAAAATGCATTACAAATCCATGAATGGTTGTTTCCCATATTCTGCTCAGTTGAGGTTTCTTGAGGTTTGGGATTTCTGTTTGTTCATTGTTTTCACATGCCAGTGTGCTTCTGGTTTCTAGCTAGGATAGCAATTACTGCTTTAACATGTCTCTGGCTTTGTTAGCACAATTCTACTAAGCTTTTATGGAAATAACCCATCAGAGCTGGGTCCTATCAAGATCTTAGCAAGAGCTCCGTGCAGGTCAGCTCAAAATATTCACAACCTAGGCAGGTCAGATGAATTTTAGTGAGTAACCACACTGAATCACAGATCTTAAACTGAGATTTAATTTTACCACAGAAATGTGAGCTCTGAGACATGAGCTTGGGGCCAGGCAATCCACAGAAATTTGAGCTGTGCTTCACTTCTCAATGCCAAATAGAGATATTTATTTCCAAACTCCTGCTGCCACCAATTGCATCAACTGGTATATTGCCTCCTTTGCCTTAGTAGTTAACTAATTAGATACCACTGCCTGCTTCAAAGAATCACTTCCTTAAAATACCTAACATATCAAATTCAAGCATTAGGCATTGCATGCAACTTCTTCACACTAAGAATTTTTTTTTTCCCCATATCACTTTGCAATACTAACTGGTTGATAAAAAGTGATGGAGCATTTGTATTCCTGAACCCATTCTGTACTTATTCTAGTTCTTTTCTGTCATGGTTTAACTCCAGGTGGCAACTCAGTACCATGCAGCCACTTGTTCACTCCCCACAACCTCCAGTGGGACTGGGAGGAAAAGAGGAAAAAGCAGAACTCATGGGTTAAGATATGAAAAATTTAATAATTGAAATATTTTATATTAATAATGACAGTAATCTTAATGAAAATGAGAGCAAGAGAGGAAGGAATAAAATCCTCCACCCAAGACAGACATGCAATGCACAAAGCAATTGCTCACCACCTGCTGATCAATGCTCAGCCCCCCGAACAGTGATCGGCTCCTCTTGACCAACTCCCCCAGTTTCTCTACTGAGCATGGTGTTCTGTGGTGTGGAATATCCCTTTGGCCAGGTCAGGTCAGCTGTCCTCAGGATGCTCCCTCTCATCTTCTTGTGCACCTGCTCCCTGGCAGAGCATGGGAAACTGGAGAGTCCTTCACTTAGGCTAAGACCTGCTCCACAACACCGAAAGCATCAGTGTCTCACCAACAGTGTTCTCATGCTAAATACAAACCACAGCACTGCACCAGCTACTGGGAAAAAAGTGAAATCTATCCTAGACAAATCCAGGACATTTCCTTTCAAGAAATATGAAGTCTGTATTGAATGGCTGTCTTTCCCTGTATTTGCACAGGATTTAACATGATGTCTCTAAAGTAAAACCAGGCATTACCAATAAGGATTTCAGAGTAGTCAGGGAGCTGTGTTAAGGTTTCATTTGAGCTCGTTCCAAGTGATACAACTCCACTGTTACATGTGAGCAAACTTGGCCCCAACAAAATCAATCCTACAACTAAACAAATTTTAAAAGGTTTATCTGCAATCTTCTGATACTTCACCTCATCATTGTCATCAGCCAGTGATGCAGTACTGGGACTTGAAGCAGGCAAAAACTTGCTTTTGCTTCTTCACAGAAAAAAGCTAAATTTATGTATATACAAAGATCCACTTCAAGAATTAAGATTATCTGAGATTAGGGCCTGTTTGTACAATGACTGAACAGCTGTGGTATGACTTTGGTTACACAACAATTTACCAATTAAGAATGTCAGTGAGGCCACAAATCTGCTGAGGAAAAAAGGACCAAGAGAGAAAAGCACTCTGAAGAGTCCATATTTCTTGTCTTCCTAGGGAATCGCCATCAGGCAGTGCCTTCTGGCTCTGCCCAAGAAGTTTAAAACTCCCATGTGGGATATTAATTATAATATTCCTTAAAATAACTGGTTGGAGCTTGAAACTTTCATCTGAGAGTTGGAGTTCATCAGTCAGTCTCTTTCCCCAGACATCCCTGTACATAAAACATCTCTAAAGCCTGCAGGATAAAGTGTTTGATGGTGCTGCTGCACATTTCAGATGGTTTTGTGCTCCCAGACCGCCTGTGAAGGAAAATGGCTGGTGGGAGAGGTAGAAGATACTCTGGCACCTACCTGACAACAGCAAAATATTCACCCATTCGTCTGTAAGATGAAAGTAAAAACAGTCCTTCAACACTAGAAAACCAAAGAGGGACAAAAAGGGCCTTACAATAGTGATGAGATAAATTGCAAAATGCTAAGCTGAAACAGTAGTGGAGACCAGCCAAAAACTAATGAGTTGAAGGTGAACACAGGACTAAAAAATGGGAATTAATTGTGGTGACCAGAACAGAATTGACAAGGGAGGAGAAATAGAGCACTGAATAATTAGGAGCAAGAGAGGCAGAATGCAACTGGTGGATTGCCAGCCTGTTGGCCACAGCCATGCTGAGCTGGAATTAAAACCTGAAAAATCAGGCAAGATCAACTGTGACCAGTGCCTTAAAGCCCAACAACAACATTTTTTTCATCTAGAAAGCAATACTGAATAATAATAAAATATCTAGGGTTGCATTTTTCAAATTGCACCCCTAATATTGTTTGAAATCATGAGACATAAATGCCAGATAGTCTCCTAAGAAATAAAAGAATAGGAGGGCAACAACCAGTTCCAGAAAACAAGACCTATAGGAATTCATTTAGGATGTTATTTATCAAAAAGAACTAAAGCCAAAGCAGGCCATCAAAGAGAGGAAAGGCTGTTTTTGATATGTAACTGGAACTAGGAGTTGGAAAAGGCAGTGATTTATTTGTGGATCTTCCAATTATTTATTTTTATGTGTAGTGAATAACAGCTCTTTGAATTTAGATTTTAAAACTGACATATTTTTTATGTCTCTTCTAGCTGAAGATATTGTGCATAGAACTAACACTGCACTTATTACAGTAGGTGCATAACACTGGACTTATGATGACAGGGACATAAAACATAGGAATTTTGCTAAAAGAATTGTAATAACTGCAGGGATTTAGAGAAAATAAGATTTTAATCCCAACATGTTCAAGGGAAATTATCAGTAAATTATTTGACCATATTCTGTGTCCACAATTCATTTAAGCAAATTGCTAAGTGGTTGTGACTCACACCAATCTGCCTTTTGATCTGACTATGCTGAACAGATTGCTTTAGTTTCCTGTGAATTGAAGATATGCTGAAGTCCCAATATTAAAGAGGTGAAGGGGAAGAGAGGATGAGTTCTCTGAGGCTGGATTCCCCTCCTCATGCTGTTGCAGACTGTGGAGTCCTCAAGTGGCATGTGTATAATTCAGAGTGTTTTGTTTGTATAGACATCGACTTGAGGGCTGCAGTGTCTCCAGACAGTCATTATTTCTGAAACAACAAAGTTTTATTTCCCTAATATCTAAACAGAATCTTCCTTTCTTTGATTTATCCTTTTATTTTTGACCAGGCTTCTGCAATCACTACAACAATATGTTCCCAACATAAATGGACATTGCAACATCACAACCTCCTTTGATTTTCTTACTGGTGTTCTCTGAACTGTTGAGTGACTTTATTACTCTCCTCTGGGCCAGGGGTTTTTACAGATTTCTTGGAGGATGGTGATTGCAGGACTCCCACCAGGGTTTTACAGGAGGAGGACAGAGGATTATTGTTGTAATTCTGCGCTTACACACAACTACAGGACTTGCTCTTTTTGCAATAGATGGACACTACTGAACTGTGCCAGCTGATATGATACAGTGATGCCCAGATCCTGTGCAGTCTATGGTTGTTCCCCTTTGTGTGCAGCTGACTCTTTTTGGGTCAGTGAGGTGCCTGGAATTGTCTCTTGAATAGCATTGTCTTTTTTCAGACCATCTTACACTTTTCCCAAGATTTTTTCAATTATTATTATTTTTTATTCCACTTGTGCACTACTTGCAGTGCTTTTATCTGCAGGTATCATTATGTGAGAGTAAGGAATCTGCTGGCCTGGTTCTTTAACACAAACACTTGAATGAGAATGAGTACCATCATCACTATTTGCTGTAAGGGATCTCTATGTGTAAATTGCAAAGAAGAATTGTCCAGACAATAAACTCTGAGAACCTGCTCAAATGCTAGATGATAGTCCTTATTTACAAGTGTGGACATGGACAGTAAATATCAAACAATATTAAGACACGATGGTAAATGTTACCTTGTTAGTGGCATTTGCACAATTTTTATTGTACTTTGCTCCCAAAATATATTCTGCTGCATTCGCCTTCATTGGCTTTCTTTTTGATTTGACTAGATTTTGATATATCTTGTTAGATTCATCACAGATGTCATCTTTCAAAAGGGGTACTGTTTCCCACCCTTCCTCTTAACCTGGCAGCTGCTCCTTCAGCATGGGTGTCACATAAATGAGGCATGTCATTATGCACATTATCTGTTCTATCCACCTTTTTATTCCTTTGCTCCTTTCATTTTTAAAAGATGAGTGGCAATGACATATTTAATGTGACTTACTTTTCCACCTTTTTGCTGAGAGGAATGTATAACCCAAAATCTATGAACTTTTTTTGTGTTCTTCTCTTTTGATGCACGGTTCTTCAAACTTTTCTTTTAGATTCTTTCTTTTCTCCCCCTTCCCATCAGTAATACCTTTTTTAGAGTTCTTCTTTTATGTTTTTTTCCTTTGTTCCTCTGATTCTTGCTCTATTGATCTCTCCCATGTGGTCCTATGGTGCCCACTAATGCTCTTTATACTTTCCTTCTCTGTTTTATCCTTCTTGGAACTAAAACAAATTAGAGAAAAACAAAAACAAAACAAAACCAAAACCCAGAAAGCATTAAAAGAAAGGCAGATCAGTGGTAGGGCAGGGGCTGATGTGGATGCACAATGTGCCTCTGACTCTCCTGATGTCAGGGAACCATCCTTCTTCCAGCAGTCTGCCTCTTCCCTTGCCCACCCTGTTTCCACTCCTCCTGCAGCCACTGCTCCCCCAGGATGAAGGAGAAGGGGTGTGGGGCAATGTCCTGGGGAGGAGAGTGCCTGTACAGGGCAGGGACATCCTTCCTCACTATGGGGAGGTGTCTCTGGGAACCTCAGGAGATAGAGGGAGGTCAGTTATTCCTTTGCTTAGGTGAATGGAGGTGGACAAAAGGTGTGACTCCTCTGGTGCCTGGGACTGATGGCAGGAAGGGTATGGGTACTTGGGCCATTCACTCCCAGCATCATAATTTGGAATAAGGAAAGAGCTTGACCTTTTCCCATGGTAAGAATGAGATGAGGGTGTCCACAGAGTGAGACAGAATGTCTCTGTTATCAAAGAAAGCATCTGTGGGAGGCAGGAAAGGAGATTAAAGCAGAAGACTAGGAAATTTCTGAGTCCTGGTCCCTACTGGACCAGGTGGTAGCTCTGGTGACACCAGTGAACAGGCCTATGAAAGCTCATGTTGTGCCTAAATCACAGATAAAATATTTTGGGGGAGGAGGCAAAAAATGTGGAATTTCATCAATGGATAAACTGCTGATACAGTTCAGATAATTAGATAGATATGCTCAGTTAATGAGGGAATTGGTTTCCAGAAAGTTGTTTTTAGGGAACTGTGAAGTTTTTAATTCCTAACTCGTTTTGGATGACTCCATTTCTTCTTCCTCCATCTCTTCCAAAGTAGTTCAGCAACCTTTCTTGACTAGCAAGGTTTTGCCTTATCTCTCTTCCCTTGATTTCCTTCTCAGCTGATTTCCTAATCCTTTTCTGACAGTGTGGGAGACCCCAGCCATGAGGGAGTTGCTGGAGCTGCTCTCCCACCAGTGCATTTGTGTGCAGAGGGGAATTTTCACTTCCATCTTTATTTTTGTCCTAATTTTGTGTAATGAGAAAATGAAAGTATCACTTTCACTTTGTTCCAAAGGGCTTCTTCCCAGTGCAATTCCCATTGTACAGACCCATATCATCTACCTTTTCCGTATACTTGTGGTATTAGAAAAAGAAAAAACCCAACCAAAAACAACAACAAAAAAACCCCCAAATCAAACCAAAACAAAAAACCAAAAAAACCCCAAAAAACAAAAAAAATGTCGCCACCCCCAACCAACTGAAAAAACAAACAAAGAAGATATGAATTTTAGATATCTCTTCTGCTGCTGCTCAGAGCTAAGTGGAACAACAGAAAAATACTCTCTCAAACCTCATTGGTGTATTAAAAATGTACTTTGGGATTCCCATCTGCAAGGAGTGCTGTTTTTTTTCTGCCCCAAATCATACTTCCAGTGAAATCAGAGATGTGAAACCTTTAAGACTGGCTTTAAAATAGTTACCTTTTGTTCCTAAAATTGTGCTTGCTAGCTGGATGTCAGTGGTAGAATTTCCTTGGTGCAGTGGGATGGGCTAGTAGAGTGGGTTTTGGTTGGTTTTTTTTCTTTTGGTTTTTGTTTGTTTGGTTGGGTTTTTTTTTTGAAAGATGGTTTGGATTTCTCCTGCTTCTTCTCTCACCCCAGACTACAGCATGTGCTGGGAATGCACCTTTGTCTCTACAAAGCTTCTGAAGACAACCTCTTTCCACAAAACACATAGACTAGCTGGAGTGGCTTTGATTATTTTGTGTCTTTAAATAAGAAAGAAAAAACCAAGGGTTTACAGGCAAGGAGACTTCAAGGAATATGAGAGCAAGGAAGGAGTGATAAAAATAACAAAACCAGCTGCTTTTATTTTACATTTAAATAAAGAGTTTGAATATGGTACCCTAATAGCATTGTGGAAAAAACAACAAAAAACCCCAAACAAACAAAAAAACAAAAAAAACCCCCAACAAACCAAAACCAACAAAAAACCCCCACCAAAACCCAAACCAAACAAAAAAAAAACCCATCCCGAAACAACAACAATACCAAAAAACACAACGAAAAAGGAGACAAGAAAAAAACCTTGCCATGCCTAATGTGGTGAAGATGTCTGATGTTGCCTGGAGAAGCTTCATCCTTTTCAGATCCTGAGATCTTCTGACCAGGATGGAGGTCATTACTCCAGATTATTGAGATCTTGCCATCTTGTGCATGCAGCAGCAGCTCTACCAGAGAAAATCTGTCTGCAGCAGTCAGCATCAGTCCTTCTTGTAACACAGAAATGACTTTTTTTAGCAATTCCATCCCCTGCATAGTCCTACTTTCTGTTCTATAGGTACAGACATGGTAGGGCCAGCATGGCCAGTGTATCAGCACTGTTGCTGCAGTTTCTTGCTAAGGAAATTTGTGTCATCTCAATGGTACTACTATGAACTGTGTAATGCTTGCTACAAAAAATATGCATTAGAGAAATTTACTGGATGGGACTATTTCAGTATTCATTATAACCCATTATTTGAGAAAACTAAATAGAGCATAAAATGAGAAACAAAGGAAGGAAGTCAAAGCAATTTTCTTTACCACAATAGAGCAAACTAGTTAGGTGTTATCAAAAGCCTGGTGATTTTTTTTTTCTTCCTTTTTCCTCCCGTAGTCCTGAAGTGATCATATACCTCTTTTTTCTTGTTTGACATTTTTGGTTTTCTTTCACGCTGGGTCTTGCCGATGTATGTGCTGACAGCCGGTCGGTATTCACGGGAAACAAACAAACCTGATATTACCTCCAAACCCTCCGCTGCGGTGAGGTTGGGAGGGCCGGGCAGCAATCGGAGCTCCCCTGGCAGCAATCGGAGCTCCCCTGGCAGCAATGGGAGCTCCCCCGGCGGGGCCAGCCCCCAAGCTGTGCGGGGCGTGTGCGGCTCGGCGGCGCTGCTGTCCCCGGCGGGCGGGGCCGTGCCGGTGGCGGGGCGGCAGTGACACCTCGCGGCATCCCGGGCATGGATGCGGGGCGGACACGCAGCAGCAGGAGCCCGCCTGCCGCCCTCTGTGGCCGCGCTCGCACCCACGCTCCCTGTCCCCTCACCTGGCCGGGGACAAAGCACCTTCTGCCATATCCCGTCAGAAGGACCGTGGAACATTTTCGTCAGGTTACATCAGAGGAGACCGTCTGCTTTTGAGAGGATTACTGGGAACGAGTGTCGCTGCTCTTCACGAGTGCCTTCGAGGATATTGGGGTTTTATCAAGATATATTTGGTTTGTCAGAAATTTATTTCAGTAGCCAGTGGCACTTGGTTTAAGAAGAAAAAGAGTACTGTGCAACCAAATATAAAGTACCCCCAAAGGAAGAAGAGATATTGACAGCCATGGAGCAAAGCCACGACTTCAAGGTTTGATTGAACTCTGGAGACATGCAGAGGCTGAGGACTGATGGAATAAGCAGTTCTACTTCTACCAGTATCATGTCCCCAGCAAAGACTGCCCCCCTTCCAGCTGTGTGCCCACAGGGAAGGGGAGTTTGGAAACCATGCATAGGAGCACGTTGTTGTTCCTGTTTTCCTCCAGGGCAATGAAATTTTGGAGCTATGATCTGTAAGCAAACAAGCTGTTCAGAAAGAAACCCATTGCTGTCTACTTCTGATTTCAGGGAGAACCTCTTGACAAAGGCCAAAATATAACTGGTTAACAGCTGCCAGACTGCAGCAGTATGCTCCGTGTTGCTCTCCACACTTCATTTGTTCTTAATTTCTTCATTTCTGTGTATTGTTAAGAATGAGAAACCAAATCTAAAAGCTGTGCTTGATTTTCCTGGGCTTCCACCTGCACAGTTGCATTGATTTTGGTCTTTTCTCCTCTTCTCCAGAGCTCCTACTGCCTCTCATGGGATTGCTGAGAAACTCTGTATTTCAACCTTTTTAAATCTCATTTTAAAAATATATTCCATTCCAGCTTTACCAAAGAGCCTGCATTCTGCCTGTAAGGACAACAGGCAAACCAGGAATAGGCACCCTAATGACCTCAGGCACTGAACCATTTTGGGGAGGTTTTTCTGTTAAGAATCATGTACAAGGAGGATCTACTCTCCAGTTTTGAAAGCCAGAGGATGAAAGATATGCTTTCTGTCCATTAGTAATAGGCAACTTACCTTAATAACATAATGTTTAATGAAAAATACTTTAGATATTTTTATGTAATATTGTTTTATGTCTGGAGTTGATATTATGGGAAATAATTGTCCTGGCTTTAGGGGATGGAGAGGAAGTTTGTCTTTGCTTGGATATATAGCACTACCCTTTGGGATGGTGTCATTTGGTAATTCCTGCCACATGTTCTTATGAGTAGGATGTTTTTGTTTCCTTACTGTGTCTCCCCTCAAGTCCTGCTGGGTAATATTTCAGATGGTCACGGTCAGAAAAGGCATGTGACAACTTCCAGATGTTCAAGTAATCAAAGCGATCTGCAGATCTAAGGGAGCACACCAACAAACAAATGGAGGGTAACTTGAAGGGCTGCAGTCTAGGTGGGGGGTCACGCTCAGAGGTGGTGTAGCAGGCTGAAGGATAGTCTTTTAATATCTGGAGAATTCACTGATGTCTAGATCATTTGCTAAAAATGAGATAGTCTGGTGACGTGGCTGAGCAGGCAGTAAAAACCTAAAACATGGGGTCTGGTTGTGGTTTTCCCACAGCTTGGAGCAGAGCTGGCTTCCCTGGGGAGTGAGAAAGGCTCTCATAGTGCACCACAGCTCTGAGCTGAGCTGGCCTCTGGGCTCCAGCTGGCATGATGCATCTGAGACCAAGAAATGTGGCCATGCCCTCCAGTCATCCACACCACCACGGCATCTGGGGCTGCATCCTTGCTGAGCTGGTGGTGCCTGAGATGGTGCTGTGTTCAACTGAGAGAGGGGAGGGCACATCTCAGCTCAGGGAAACGTGTGCTTCTGTTTTGCTCCAGCCTGGCTGGTATAGGCACCTGTTTGGGCAGTAATAGCTAGTTCTAAGCTGAGTTTGGGGAGCCCTTAATCAAAGCCCTTCATCACCCCAGGTGATTTTTGTTAGTCCATCCCCCCAGCTTTATAGAAACAGACAAGACAATTAAAAATGTGTGGTGGCACACAGCATTCCTCTTTGAGAATGTAAAACCATTCATCATCTAGATTTAAAAACCTCATATTAGTCACTGGCTACCTGGTATTTGTAGAGGTGAATGCACAGGACTGTGGTACAGTGTGTGTGCGCAAGGAGCACCAGGATGGAGGATGCATGTTTCCTCTGTGACACAGACTGAACAGTCCTGTCTCTGGTCACAGGAGGGGCAGTGTTCACTCCACAGGATCCTACAGCACCTTTCCTGGTGCCTTTTTGTACGCTGGCATTCGATGTCACAGTGCCTGCACTGCTGGCACATCCTTTGAAACAGATGTTCTCTGCATCTGCCCACTCTGTGTGCAACTGGCACAGTTCTGCTAGAAGATTGCCTTCCAAATCCTTCCAGTGGTTGAAAGGGGTGAGCAGTATTACTACTATTATTTCTACTACTACTAATTTGTTTGGAAACACTGTTGGCTCAAAACCTGGCTCAGCTGCTGATGAAGAGGGGAAGATCTGCTCATGTGAAGAGAGCTTCTAGAGTTTTGAACTACAGGCTGATGCTCTTGAAGCATAACTATTTGGGACATTGCTACCAACTGTTCTTTCCCCTTGGTAATAAGGCTTTATATGACATTTTGTGCAAACATACATGGGTCTTTTGTTGCCTGGGAGGTAATGGTGTAGTGTGCTCGAAAATTCAATTCCACTCTAGGAAAAGGAACAGCTTGTGACAGCTTGTCCATCATCAGTGGCTGCTTTTGTCAGTTGGGTTTTCCATATGGCATTCCTGAAGCATCTGGAGAATTTCTGACAAAATTAGTCTTTGGTTTTGTGCAAAGTATACTTTTATATATACATGGAAGGGGAAAGACCACTAGATTGCTCTCCTGGAGAATCAGACTGGTGCCTGTGTTCTTGGAGGGGCCTTAGCCTGAGGAGGGCATTGGCAGCAGCAGCAGGGGCTTGGAAGAGACACACAACAACATGGGCAAACACACAGAAGTGAGGAGGATGCTGCAGTGCATGAGGACACTGGTACCTGAATGTGCTGCAGGAAAGTGGTGGCCATGAAGGTCTGAATCATATGACAGATATTTATTGTGACGGCTCATCTCTGTCCTGATCCATAAGTTCATAAGGCTGTGCTAATAAGGTCATCCTATGTAGTAAACTCTGAAAATATTGGAGGCCTGTATTCTCCTACTAGCTGAGGCATTGACAGCACATGCTTCCATCATTTGTAGTGTGCTTATCAAGACTGCAAGCTCTTTGCCCATGTCCATAGGGAAAATTATAATTATGGATGTATGGTATATTAAAAATGGAAACCACTCATTGTGCTGGAACCCAACTCAAAAAAGAGAGACGGAGAGATGTGATAAGGGAAATAAAACTACTACAAACCAGAAAACTGTGGGAGAAACAAACTAAGTGGCCTCTATCTACCAACTACCCATCTGTTGGTCATCCACCAATCTCTCTACTAGCTACATGTTTGGATGTTACTATTTAAGAAACAGACAAGGGAGCAGCATGTGGAGGTCTGGCTGGGACAAGAGTAAAGCAGCTAAGGGACCTTTTTACTGGCTGGTAAATTCATGCCTGGTCTCCCTTCAAGATTTCATAGTTTAGAAAGAATTTCAGTTTGTTCTTCAAAAGATGCGTCAGTCTGTTCTGGATTAAGAAGACAATATGCCTTCCACATTTACTCCCCCCACAAAGACTGATTTTTGGAGGATTTACTAGTCATTTCATTTCAGACACATTTCTTAACAATTTGGCTTTCTTTGTGTTTAAACTTAGATTCTGTCCTTCCTGAATCCTATAAGGCTCACTATGTGGTGTTTGTCCTTTCATGGTCATTACCGATACACACTCGCTGCACTCACTGTACTCTACTGAAATTGTTTTGTTTTGTCAGGGTAAAAATTGCAAATTAAAACATTCTCTGAGAGGGAGGACCCCAAATTTAATTTCATAACAGAAATTCCCCAATCATTTCCAAACAATTTAAAACTAAATATAAATCTTTCTTTTACTACCAGATGTGATCTTCCCAAAGCTTCAGACATGAACAATTTCTCCGAATTTTCCAGCTATTTCGATATCCCATGCATACAGAAACCAGCCTGTGCCTCTACCACCTATTCAGGAAAATTTGCAAACAAGGCCAGCCAATGTCTGACATCTTTAGCCATTAAAATCAATGATCATACATATTTTAATTTACTTTCACAGTTTTCATTCCCTTCCATTGGTTTTTTGCAGCTAAACCTCGATTTTCCTCCCTCCACCCCCACCTTTTTCTTAATGGGAATTTAGGAAGTTCCCTCTATTTTCCTTTCTTTGTTTTTCTTTCTTTACAGTCTCTAGTCTCTTTCCCTTATTTTAGTAGCCATCATTCTCTGTTGACTGCAGACCTTGGCTATATCCTGATAAAGTCAACAGAAAGGTTTTCCCTGGAATTTCAGACGTTTCCCTATTGGTTTTTCTTTCCACTCCTGTCCTTTTTCTTCTTGATGCCTGGCTGGCCGATTTAAACAAACATTTTCAGAACAACTTGTCCTCAGCTGACTAAACTGGTAAATAATGGATAAATATAGTTTCAATTGGGAACAGCTTTCTGGCAAAGGATGGAAAACAGCACTAAAGAAGAATTTTTCTCACCTTGAGTCATGGGACCTGGTTGGTTAAATTAAAACCATTTACTTAACCTGCATGCACAACACACAAACAGCAGAGATGTCCTTTAATTCTACTGATACTTTATGCTACCTGCATTACCCTTGTTGTTGTGAAATACAAATAGACCATTTTTCTTTCTTTGAATCTAGAGCAGCACAAACTTAATTTATATGTTTAAGCAAAGGCCCAGGCTTATTTTTGCAGTCATTCTTTTTCTTCCCCACCACCAAGAAAGCTCTGTCATAAGCTTCAACATGTAATGATAGAATTATAAATTCCTTGATGTTACCTCCCATAGTAACTCAATCTTGCTGCCACACATTACTGTCTCCTTATCAAAGTGCACTTCACTGAGCATACAAAAGGGATGTTGTTGTGTTTGTTAACATGATAATTTGCATATTTGCTATGAAGCATACAGAGGACTTTTATACATATATTTTTATATGTATTTATTCATACAGAGGGGCTATAAATCTAAATATTACAATGCTTTTGATATATAGAGAGAAAATAAAAAACCAATTCACAATAGTAAGTCATTGTATTCTGAATTTTTATTGTAATAAATTATAGCAATAGTTCACACAACCCAGCTATTATCTCAGATTGTCTCTCTGCAGAATCACAAAAACAATCTGAGTCATCCTGACTTGATTCATGTTCAGTTCCTATTTGGGAAGACTTCCCTCACCATCAGGCCGCCTGGTAACATTTTTTTTTTCCTGTGAAAGCTCAAATTCTGTAAAAGAGTCCCACAGCCTATGGTGGGTTCTGCAGCATGAATCATGGAAAATATGCTTCCCTGCTCATTTGCAGCTGGTTATTTTCGCTGAGGTCCATGTGGAAGGAGAGCCGCGCAATTTTTCCTACACGATATGTGTCTTTTTAGCACTCTGATGGGAACAGATTAATAGAGACTTACCAAACATATCAAAAGATGCTCAGCATTTCAAAGGGGCAAAAGAAGTCGAGTTTACATGCAGAGCCAAGGCTGACTATCAACCATTTTCAGAAAAAAAGTGAATTTGTCTTGATGAATAAAGCAAGGCACAAGAGAGTTGTTTCCCTTTTTCTCTCAGGGTCCTCTTCATGGCCTGTCACTAAATTCTTGTGAAACTTTCATTTATATTTGCTATGGCTTTTATTTCACCTACATATTTTATATGAATTGGTACATGCAGAATATATTATTTTAATTAGTTCATGGAGCTGATTAATTAAAAACTTGCTGCCTTTACCTGAAAAGCATGACAGGAGCACAGAAAATTACTTGCACTTGCTACCCTTCCTTACATCATTTGAGAGAGACCTCTCTGAGCTGAAAATGCAGCACTTTATATAATACCTTAGACATGAAGTGAAATTCAGGGAGATGAAGGTACACAGAGTACCAATGACACTGGCTTATATTCCTGCAGTTGGCAGTTCAGCAGTGAGCAGCCTTGCTTCTGACAGTGTCCTGAAAAATTATGGTGCAAATTTTACTATTAGTAAGAGAAGCATAAAATCATCACTTAAAACCTTACAATGATTACAGAGATTACCAGATTCCTCCATCTAAAATGAGGAATGAAAAAACTTTGGGGGCAAAAATTTGAAGTGTTTGGTCATTTGACATTGTATGGCTGAACAATAGCCATTTATCTGGTGGGCAAAAGTGAAGTCAAGTGTAGAGAAACAAGTTGTAGGGGCTGTTTGTGATGTGGGGAGAACGCCTCACCAGAGGTCAATGGGCTTAAACTGGGTATGCTGGTTCATGTCCAGGGCATTAGCTGGGTGTCAACACCAGGAACAAAACTGGTCAGAAACTAATGTAACCCCTGGGATTATGCATTTTTGGCATGGAGGCCTGATTTCCTCTGTATGTGTGCTGAGCTCTGAAGTACAGTGTTTGCTTCAGACACTCTTAAAGGTTGCTCTGAGACCAACCAAAAGGCTGCAAAATGTCTTTGAATAAAAGTGGTAGGTGTGCAGTCATTTAAGCATTACGAGAGAAAGTTTAAGGATTTTGGTTGTAGATGGTAAGTATTTACTTCAGGACTAACCCTCTTCCAATCTAGCAAGAAAAGATATAAAAAGATCTGGTGGCTGGAGCTGGACAAATGCACAGGATGAAAAGGCTATGCATTTCACCAGGGAAATACTTAGTTACTGGTGTGGATTGCAAGAGGTTATTGTGGCTTTTCTACCATTAGCAATTTTTAAATCGAGAATAGATGTTGTTGGGTTTTTTAAATCTAAAAGATTTACTCAAGTTTAAACTGGATCCAATTCAAGGATGTTCTGTGTCCTAAATTATGTGGTTAGGTGACCACACAGTGACTCCTGGTTTTATAATCTGAAAATCCTTTTGCCCCGACAAATAGAGCTGGAGGAGCTTTTGCTGTGATTGATGACTTGGATTCCTGGATGCGCACTGTGTTTACTGGGGTCAGCACTCACCTTTCTTCCTTCTGAACCAGCTCAGCACCCACTGCCCAGGCTGCAGAACTGCACTAAGCAGACCTGTCCTGCCTAGCCCAGGGATGCTCCTTTTTCACTTATTTCTCTCCTCCCAGGCCGGAAACCCACATTCCTTTTTCCGAGGAGCCAGGAGCCACCTTGAACCGGGGAACTTCTGTAGCGCTTTGAGAGTAACCATTCACAAAGACCTTACAGCTCTGAACTACAGCACGCACAAAGAACACTTTTTTTCTAACAACTACAAAATGCTGCAATAGGCTTTGCTCCAATGAAACCTCTACTAGTGGTAGCGGAGCTTGGTATGTTAGTGACCAAGGATTTGACTATCAGATAATTGCGATTATATGTTCTTTCCAGAACAACTTGCTTTATTTAAGAAGAAAAACAAACTCCAATCAAGCTGGTCAGAGGTTTTGAAATATGCAGATGCAGAGTTCCAAGCTTTAGCCGTTGGGGTACAGTGCAAAGTGCTGCTAAGCAGGCAATAAGCTCAGGATTTATTGCAGTGACTGAACTTACAAATACAGAAAGTTCACAGAAAAGCCTGCACTTGTGAACTTTCAACCAGCATTTGCAAGCTAAGAACCCATAGATTACTTATGTAATAAATGGATGCATATCTGTCCAAATGTTTAATAAAGATACTATGTGAGAACCATGTAACAAGTAATTTTCCTCTGCAGTTACAATATATTTTTTTCTATTGTATACAGGACAGTCACAATAGCAGTTTAAATCTTTTGAAGCACCTATGTTCAGAAGATGATATTTTGACAATTATACCCAAAATGCAGGTATTAGAATGGGAATTTTCAGGTCAGACAAGACAAAATTTGGTAATGACAATTCTCTTTAACTGTTACTGATATATATGCACCATTTAAACAAGACCTTGATACTAAAAAGTAAACTGAAGTGTGCAATATGATCCAGTAAGACCTGTTTTTATAAGTGCTCTTTGTACCCTGGAAGACATGGAGATGGTGATACTGTTGATTTCCAAAGACCAGATCACCTGTTTCTGGTTACTTTGGCTAACAGAGTGTGCTTGGGCTGGAAAGGAAAACAGTGTTTGGCCACAGTGGCCATGTACCCTTACAACTGCCTGCTCCCTGCGTGTGCTCTCTCTGGCTCCCCTGCAAAGTCCTGATCCTGTGCACGTGACTTACATCTACACCAGCACAATAATGGTGATTTTCATTTCCTGGTTGCTCCCAGAGTCATGAACACAAGCTCCAGCCCCAGGCTGACCCTTACTGCCTTATGGCCTGCACAGCCAGCAACAGGTCTGGAGGTCTGGTAGGATGAGTTGAAAGGACTGTTTCTTCCACATGCACTCATGTTCCAGATGCAACTCAAATATATTAAAGAAGTGTTCTCTCTCTAAGTGTGTCTTCACATATCTGCATTTCAGAATTATGCTGTTGCCAATTCACTTTACATTTTGCATTATACTAAATGCTTATTTTAACTATTGATATTTGGGCTCGACAAGAACAGGAGGGATGTGAGAAGAGGGAAGAGACTAAAATGACTTGTGGGTGTATTAGCTGGATTTCTAAACTTGGGTTTAGGTCTGCTGAATCTTTGGCAGAACAATTTCTGTCTCAGAAGTGGAGTGGTGGGTGCCTATCAAGATTCCAGGATGAGAGCCCATTCTGTCCCACCGGCACTAACCACACCTGGAGTGTGAGGTCTGCTGTTCCGTAAGCACAAGTCTGCTCTCTGACCTTGTGTACATCTTTTCACTAAAGCACACACAGGGAAAATGCTTTTTCATTCTTCAATGAGTCTAGCTACTTCATCCTGAGAAGATGCAAAGACGCCTGTTCTTCTTGCAGCCAAAGGACTCTCAAAGCCTTGCATTTTTGGGAGAGGTAAGTGAAGGAGGAGATGGATCTGCAAAGGTAAGAAAGACCATTCCTCAGAGCTAGAAATTACAGCACAACTCTTGTTAAGCTCACAAGCTCCAACTTTATGAGTTACAGTGGAGAACCCTGCTACACTAAATGGTGCTTTACTGTTGCTATCTGTATCAGGCAAAGAGATTCTTGCAGTACTTCCAAGATACCACTTGCCAAAGATACCACTCCATAGGGTGCTGTTAGAATAGCAGAAGGTGAAGCCAGGTGATGAAAAACACATTGGTCAAAGTTTGGTGTGACAGGCATCCACTCCCGAGCTGTCATGTGCTGTAGTATCTGTTTTACATTCCTACACAGGGTTTTGTAACAGTGAGAGGAAGTGGTCAGTCCTTTCAAATTTGAGAGAGCTGTGCTGGCACTGATTTCTGCGGCTGCAGTCATGTGTCAAGAGATTATTTGTGCTGGCACAGTGAGTTCAATACATGTCTACATTCTTGATACTTGAATCTCAAAAACTCCATTAGAAGAGATGCCAGTAAACTGTTATTTTCTCTAAGTACCAGTTCTCCATAGATGTAATCATAGTAACAGCTATCACATTTGTGCTAACACTGGCCAGCAAGGATTGAAACCTTGGCCCTGTTGAAATCTTTGGTAAAGACTTGGCTGAGACGTGTAAACAGGTTTCCACACAAAAATAAAAGTATGGAAGGGAAAAAAATAGAGGTCTATGTAATAACAGTAAAATGTTTTTGACTTTCAGCATCCTGGATGTCAATGTTCTTACTCTATAAAAAGTTCAAATTTGTTTGTGCTGCAAGGAATGCCCCCAACAAAAGTTCACTCCTCATTTCCTCATATCTACCTCCAAAACAGAAATCCTGTCAGGGCTGTGTTTTAACCCAGATGGTGGCAGGACTGCAGGACTACAGCCCAGCTAGATACCAGACAGCCCAATGAGGGTGATGGGGCAAGTCATATGCCAACTGAATTCCTTCTGGTGAACACAGGGATTTTGTTCATGTTTTCAAAAGCTGATGATGCCCCAGAGGGCATCCAGCCTTCTGATAGAAAATTTCATCTTTGCAAAGGTGATCTAACAAGTGCCCTGCACTAATCAAAACAATTTTTTCCCTTGGTTTTAGCTGATTTTGGAAGCCAGCTCTGTAAAACAAATACCTGTGCACCAAATATCTACACCATGAAAAACATTGTGCAGCAT
Organism: Pycnonotus jocosus; assembly: GCA_013400435.1. Classification (NCBI taxonomy): domain Eukaryota; kingdom Metazoa; phylum Chordata; class Aves; order Passeriformes; family Pycnonotidae; genus Pycnonotus; species Pycnonotus jocosus. Next base: position 102,115 of record VWYP01017919.1, on the reverse strand, counting down.
CAGGTCCTTGACCTATAAGTCACAGGAAATTCCAGACTAAATGTTTCTAAAAGTTGAGTTGATCACACTTCATCTTTTTGACGACTGTAGGAATTACTATTAGCAGGTTACACAAAGATTCAAAAATTCTGCAAAAAATTAATGGTTAAGCGAGATTTTTCCTTTCTAGGCTTTTTTACCTATTTCCCTTTAGAATTACCTTTTATTTATTCGTGATGCTGATTTATTTTGGCTGCTCTTCGCTGAGTTGCCCAAAAACGTGGGCATCGTGAGCAGCAGGAGCAACAGCAGATGGCAGCACCAAGCTGCTGGATCGGGGCTGTCAGCGTGAACAAGGGGAAAGCACGAACCGAGATGAACAAAAGTTTCTAAGAGTTTGTTTGCTTTCAGATCTCCTTCTTTTCTCCCCTTCCTTTGAATTTATTTTGTTTTCTTCTGATTTTTCTACTCCCTATTTGAAAAATGAAAAGAAAAAGAGCAGCAGATGAGGGAAGTTGCTATGTCAGGTCATCCTGTATTGATTTAATAGAAGATGGTAAGACCTGATGTGACCTGCTGGATAGATGACATGAGGTTATGGCCTGGCCTACCAGCACTTCACGTCCTATTAAACACTCCACAGGGGCAACATCTGGAGGGTTAAACAGCTGCTGGGTAATGCAATTTTAAATACCACTTCATCAAAGTAATAGACTCCGCAGGACCCTCTTGGGATCTGTAAACTGATGTGTTCCAGGCTTTGTGCGCTGCAGCCCTTTTGTGTAACACATTAAGGAGACCCCGATAGCTCTCACTTTAGCAGAATGATAGAACCGAGGCTTGCAAATTCATCTACAGAACAGCGCCTTGCTGAGCCTGGGATCAAACACATGGCCTTTATGGGTTTTCTCTTTTTTTTTTTTTTTTTTTTTCCCCTTCCACAAAGATTGATATTTTGTGTATCCAAAATTACTGTAAGATAAAGAAACAATTTAAGAAGAATAGATTTACTCTTGAGTCTATTTTACCAGCATTGTTATGGCTTCCAAAGGAGACCTTGTCCATACTTTCTGTTCTCCAGGGTAGTTACAGAGGAGGGAGCAAATCTTCTCTGTGCTCAGCATAACCAGCCAAGCTTTCAATCTGAATAACAAAAGGATTCCTCAGGCCCTTACCAGACCTGGCTCCTCTCCTGCATTCTTCAAGTACAATCCCTAGCTCCAGCAACACAAATCATGAAGGAAATGTTGTCTCCAATTTGGACGACCATGGGGGCTGGTGCCATTATCTAGCTGTAAATCAACATACCTGAGAGTAGAAGGGTATGCAATTTTCCAAAACAACTCCTTCCACTGCTTCAGAGCTGCTAAGCAACAATTAAGAGAAGTTCCATTAAATAATTAATTAATCACTTTAGTCACATTGAATAATTAATCACTTTGAGAGAGGACAGCCCAATAACTTTTTTTATTGCCTGCTAATGCAACATTTGCTTTCTGATTCTGAATCCAGTGAAACTCTCAGCAAACACAGATCCCTACTTCTGAGCAGGCAGAATTTGATAGCTGTCACTGATTGAACTTTGTCACTACCAGGAGCATATGGAAGGACACTTGGCAACTCCTTTCCAGGGAGAAAAACACAGGGTAAAACTTGCAGCCAGCACGAGCCAGCATCCTTTGGCCAAAGTCAATGGAAAGTCTTCAATTCTTTCCAAGCAAGTATCTGCCCTTGGTGTTATCCTTACTTGGAGATCCTTCTCTCTGCCTTACTGCAATTATTTCGGATTAAAGGGAAGAGGAAAATTCCTCAGTTACCTGCCATAGTTCCTGTTCAGAAAATCTGGGTAATTTTCTTTGTGATGCCTTTTAAAGAGGGGTGTAGTCATAGAGGAGCAGGAGGAGTTATGAACCTGGCAATAGCCACCACTACCATTTTATTTTTGTTATTGGGTACTTATAAGCTTTAGGAGGTTACAGAGAGACCAGAGAAATGGCTTGTTTTATCTCTTTCTCTACTGAGCTATACAAAACAATCTTCAGCAACCATAATGTCAACAGGAGCACAGCCCTGAATTGTGTCTGCAGTGCATGCTGTAGCTTCACTTGACACATTCCATGCCATTCTGCACAAAGTTTTTATATCAGGCAGTGCTACCCACAGACAACTCCATTAGGTACCTATTCTTTGGAAACGGTAACGTTTTTGAATGCACATGTATGAAAGATGCCCTCCTCTCACTAAACTAGTTTTTGACCTATGCTTTAGAAACAGAATCTGTTAAGACTGCAGGCATATGAGCTACTGTAATTTAATTACTGAAGTTATTTTCCCTCAGTCATTACTGCTGAGGACACCACGGCTGCCCTCCATCTGTGGAGAGGTCTTCATAAGAAAATGGGGAGCAGTAGGGAAACAGCATGGATTCTCCAAAGAATGCCTTAGTTTATTTATTTATTTCAAATGTCTTTCATGTCTTGGCTTTGTGCATCTTTTCCAAGAAGCAAATGCTTCACAGATGGAAAGAAGCAATTTTCAGTTGTAAAAATTCTAAACAGTTCAGGTGAAATGGAAAACAGAGCTTCCTGGAGACATGCCAGCTTTTTTCTTTTATTCATTTTTTTTGCCCCAGCCTTACTTTGATTGTAAAAATATTCACCCACCTCCAGACTTTATAGCATGAGAAATGCCCTTCCTGGAGTCTAATCCATGCCTGAGGTATCACTGCAGATCGATCAGAAAGGAAGGCTCCTATTTCCACATAGACTTTACACATCTGCTCTGATTTTCTGCAGGGTGGATCTGCTGCAAAAATTGAGTCATATAAACCAAGCTTATACTGGCATAGCTCCTCTTCTGGCAGGAGCTGTGCTACATTTTCATCAGGAAAAGGTCTAATTTGTCCACTGATACTCTGTTTTCTGTCAATTCATAGGGTTAGATAGTGAAATTAGGGAAAAAGATCACAGCTGATTGGTGAGAAAGAGTAATGAGCTTATTTTTGGACTCCTCTTGCTGATAAAACCTTTAAGGATTTATGGCAGATCAAATTAGCAGGAGCTTTAGTAGATACCCTCATAACCTTTGGATATCACACACTGCCTGTGAGGCAGTTAAATCCACTGCACACTCGCCATGGGGAGCTTAACTCATCCTCCAGGACATCTGCCTTGGAGCCAGACACCCCCAGCCAGACACCTCCACATCCATGGCCTCCCACGTGTAGAAGCACAGCAGTGGACAGCACAGGATCTGCCTCGCTCTGCTGGTGGCCATGAGTGCGGAGCTGGAGCAATCCCCACATGGGGAGGGATCTGCAATGAGCGGAACAAGCCCAGGGCACCGGAGCAGCTTCTGGATGCTGAGGAGCTGGGTCCAGTTCCCTGGGCTCTGAATCATGTGGGACCCTCAGGATCAGAGGCTAAGAAGAGAAGGGAAGGTGGCCTGTAGTTATTAGCTGCTGCCACGTCTTGGGGAATGCAGGTCTGACACACACCAGTGCTGGAAGCTCAGTCACTTTTATCCCTTTGGATATTGCAGTGGGTTTTGCAACACACATTTGACGAGCATGCCGTGTGAGGGCCTGCAGGAAGGGAGTGAAACACCCACCAGTGGGTGCTGAATCAGGGTCTGTGTGTGTAACCCAAGGTTATTTGCTATAAAGTCTAGGACATTCCCTTGAAAATGTTGAGTTGTGCAGGAAATGTCTGGTTACTTGTGTAACTGTTTGCAAGATATACAAACTCATCAGGCTCTGACTCCAAAGTCTTGTGACAATAAGGCATTTTCTTCCAGACGTGTTCAGTTGCATATCTGATACACATATTGCTCAGCCAAAATGACTTGTTAGTGATTTATTTGGAATATCCAGCCTTTACCATATGACATCACCTCCTCAACTTGATGAAAAAAAGGTTTAGACTGAATTTTTCCCATTAAAATAATGGGGCAATGGTTTCTTGATGCCAATATTTACTGATATCAAAGCAAAATATTGTCTTAGTTATTTGTCTTAATTTAGCCCAAACAGTACACAAAGCACAGTGTACAAAAACAATATGTTCCTTCTAAACCAGATCATCACTTCCTAATTGCTATATGATTTTAATGAAAACAGAGGCACGACTCAGTTATGCTTCATAAAAATTATCTCAGTATATTTGCTTCTTTTCTTACCCCGATTAATAGAGAGGCCATGTAAAATTACTTTCTATATCTGCCTTCACAGAACCTCAGAAAGATTTCTTTTAAACTCTCCATTATAAAAAATACAGGAGAATGAGACCCAGATCCTTTGCTAAGTTATGTAAGAAACAGTTACATTATGTGTATGTAATTGTATATACACAGGTAGTAAAATATGTGTGTGTGTGCCCAAACATATATAATTAATTTTTATACTTTAATTAAAACTTAACACATCTCAATGGTATTTGAACATTCCTAAAGTTCAGGTTTGGATGCATTTTGCACAGACCATTCAATGTATCTAAATCCAATACAAAATCCAACCTAGCACTAGTGCAAGTTCATGTGAGAACTGATATGCTCAGAGAGAATCCTTTGCTTCAGAGCATGGACCTGGAGGCAGACAGAGATGTGCTTTACCTTCCTGGGACTTTTGTTCTGTTTAGAAACTCACATGGAAACCCAAGCATTGCAAGCTCAGATAAAGCATTAGAGAGAAATAATTTCAAGCAAGGACTGACATGTGAATAGCTGGAAGACTTTGTAAAAACTAGTCTGCTTCCAGCACACCAGAAAAAGAGCACCTGACCCCAGGTTTTTTACTGAGGACTGACTCGAGGACACATTTGATGAATGAAAGTGCCTTTCTCTGTTGCCTTTCCATTGTTTAAGAAACCTTTATCAGAAGTTACAAATGCATTTTTCTCAGACCTTTCTACCACAGGAACCCTCATTTACAGTCATTCAGTAGATCTTTGCTTCCATCTACTTTGGGAAATTTCTCCTCCTGCCTCCTCTTGAGCAGTTCCCATTCCATGCTCCTGCACCAAGGGGAGTGTGGTGCAATGGGAGCCGTGTTCTGTCAGTGGCCAGCACATCAAAACCCATTAATTGACGACTCCTGCACTTCAGTGACTATAAACAAGCCCAAACCCTGCCACACACATCCAAAGCTAGCTTTTAGCCATAGCTCACACGCTGCTGCTTCTGTGGGGAAGGAAGAGGGAGGATTTCTACCTGGTCGCCACTAGATGGAGTGAAGCCAAAACTGTAGATTTTACTAGTCTCGTGATGGAAACGCATCCTTTCCCTATATAGGTTTGGGGTTTTTTTGTTGTTTGGGTTTTTTCTTAAAACAGTCTATTAAGCTGAGAACCAAGCCTGTCTGGTTCTGGAGTGAGAGAGCCCTGTTAATGTTAGTGTGCTGCTCTGATTTGTAACGGGTCATGGAAAGGATTGATGATGTGGACTTTAGAAGCTGNTGTTAGTGTGCTGCTCTGATTTGTCATAGATTTGTCATTTGTCACGGGTCATAGAAAGGATTGATGACGTGGACTTTAGAAGCTATACACTGGAAAACTGAAGTCAAATTCTTCAAAGATCAATTCCATTCTTTGTCTTCCAGCACCCAATTCAGATGAGTAGATAAGGAGTTTGAGCTATGGAGAGGGCCCTTGTGCAGTGACTACACAGGCACACAGGTTCTATCTTCAGGCCTCTAAGATAGATCATTAATATTTGGCAGTGCCGACAACCTTCAAAGAGTTTAAGCAATAGTCCATCTTCCCTTTTTCTCTTTCAGTCTGTTAGCCCACCTTTTGCACTTGTCCATGTGTGTGTCTAAACTCCTGTCCTCTGCTCAATCAATTACATACTCATAATACATGGGGAAATCACGAGATATTTCTTCTTGGTGTGCAGTATATTACCCATCACAGTTTTCACAGCAGAGTCGGTACTCCCCAATGTGCTCAGCACTGCTCTACTCCGTCTAGAGGAGTTTGGTCATTGTTTTAAATGGCAGGTGACAATGAGGTAACATTCACAGTTTCTGAAAATCTAGTACACACAGATGTGTACTTTGAAAATGCAGTGCAGTTTGAATGCACACCTACACAAAGTTCATTGCACAGTTGTTTTCTTAATTATACCAAATCTGCATAAGCCTGAAACTGTTGAAACCCCTGAAAGCCCAAGGGTGTTTTAGTAACTGGCTTGCAAATAGAATAGAATAGAATAGAACTACTTGAGTTGGAAGAGACCTACAATGATCCCCTAGTCCATCAGTTTGACCAAGGACTGACCAAATTTAACACATGTTAAAGGCATTGTCCAAATGCCTCTTAAGCACTGAAAGGTTTGGGCATTGAACACTTCTCCAGGAAGCCTATTCCAGTGTTTGACCATCCTCTCAGTATCTACTAACTCCTAAGAACATTTATTTCCTGCTACATTGTATTTGGCAAGAAAGTAAGCAACTGTTTCGTACTCTTCCTTGAATCTGAATTATAAGCTGTTTTTTTACTCTTATTCCTTCTGAAGAAAGAAACATTACTACTCTGCAAACTTTGAAGGCCTTCTGTTAAGTAAATGAAAACCTTGCAGATCTCTGCTACTGCTAATATTCTTCCAGATGAGGATGCTTGGATGTTACTTCTTTTCCACCAAGGGAGGTTCCTTTTTACAGAACTCAGTGATTAAATGATTTAGGGCAATAGCTGTTCAGAAATCCAAGTACATCTCATCAACAGCCTTTTAAAAGAAAATTTTGTTGAGGAATGTTTCTGCTTGAAGAATAATCTTGTATTTTCTCCAGGAAGTTTTGAACAGATTCAGAAAAAATTAGAAACTTTGAAACATTAATGTTTCTATTTTAAATATTCTGTTATAGTATTTTTCATTTTTTAAAGAACGCAATGAAATTACTAATTATAACAGAACAAGAGATTATAAATATAATTATTATTAATTGATTGATATTTTGACTCTAAACATAATTTTGTTTGAGATTTTGAAACTGATTAATGGAAATTACGTGACAGCAAAAAAAGTTGACATTTCAATGTAGAGTGCATCAATTTGAAACAAAACCACTGTTTCTGTCTGAAAGAGTTTTCCAACCTCTTTTAGTGAGCTCCCCATGTCAAAGGCTTATGCCCCCATGTTGTGCATGCACACTTTCAAGTCTGCCAGAGTTTAACAATGAGAGACAGATTGTGAGATCTCAGTTGTGCAAGCAAAGCTGATTTTTTCCATTCCAGGACTGGAATTGAAGTGGATCAGACATTCTCATCATGGAAAGGAGAGGAAGAGTGGAGCAGGAATATAGAGAGAAAGAGACAAGGAAGTGCATTAACAGTCCAGGCTTTTGCTTCTGGAACTTCCAAGGGGAAAGGGAAACTGAGCCCATCTGGGCTGCCTCCAGCTAGGATTATGACAAATTCCCACATCCCAGCTCTTCCTTCAACAAAGCAATGGAATCATCCAGTTTAGCCCTCTGGCACACACTGTCTGGTTTCTAACCAAAAGGCATGAATTTCTAAGCTAACAGATTTTTCTTACCAACACTTTAAGCTGAATACAGGTTTCATATCATGACTTCCCAACTAGGAGAGGGCAAGGCTATCCCAAGTACTACAGGATATCTTGACAAAAAATAAAGGGTTCATTGACCCTTCTTCACTAATAATTTTCTGATTATCTCCCTCTTCCTTGAAAATCCTGCTGGAGTATTGGTTCAGTATCACATCTTACGAACATCAGGTACATCCATAGCTCTTGAGATTAGCATAGACTTTCTTTCAGGGCTCTCACACATCTTCTAACTATTCCTCATCTTATTTTCTTCACAATAGCTGGCACCACTGCCTTAAAAATGTGCTACAAAGAAGTTTATTATTATTTGTTGCTTTGATTAAACACTGACTGTAGTGATTAGTATCCATATACATTTCTAATCTGCATGGAGGGGGTGTTTCTACAGCAACTACCTAACTTCAGTTTCTTAAAAATCACATCAAATACAAAAGACTTTGTGAGCTTTTTGGCTACTCAATGGAGAGAAAGAAGCATGTTTATAGGGCAAATATTTTCTTCTGATGTCGTATGTGAGGCTATGGTACCAATAATTCAAGGGGTATCTTTTTCTTTCTGCCAGTCACAAAACAGGACCTAGGTGACTGGCTTAAAGTAGATAATTAAAACTTCAGAAGGTAAAATTGTGTCAGATGAATTTCAACAACTATGTTGTAACTTTATCTTGCAGTGACAAATGGGGGTTTTGAAAGCAAAAAGCTCTGTATTGAAATATAGCCATGCATATGCTAATACATATGTATTTAAATACTGATGAGTCTATCCAAACCCCATAAAAGCAGAGCTATATTATTTTAATAAGATTCTAATATTATTCTAATAATATAGAAATTCTTTGCACCAACTACATTCTTTTCTTTTTCACCTACCTTTCTATCTCTTCATAGTCAAGAAGACATTGCTACCTAAATACTTGGTGTGTGGTCATAGTTTCTTACTTATTGAAGAAAAAATATTTGGAAACATCTCTCTCTTAATTGCATATTGTTTGGCAATATTACATAGTGCAAAAAGGGTTTAAAAATCAGGTTTGCTTCCTGTTACTTGTTTTGTAAGCCTCAAGTCTTTATGCAGTTTTGCAGCAGTGAAATACCACTTCATTCTAAGGCTGTAGAGAAAATTGCTTCCTTCACTGTTGTTCAGGCAGGACCACCAAGCAAAGGGGAGAAGGGATCCTGCTGGGGCTGCACTGCCTGTGCCTGAGGTCAGAGAAGGGGAAAGTGAGAGGCTGCAGTCCATCTGCACACAGTGTTTGCTCCCAACGTGTTTGTGCCTGGGAGCACAGGAGCCACAGCCTGTGTTTAGGACGGACACAGCTCTGGCAGCATTGTCCTTGCCATTCAAACCTGTTATTCAGCCTGCCCAGTGCTAGGCCTGTCCTCAACCATGAAGGAAAATTATGCCAGTGAAAGCAATTCTTTTTGATATGGAAAAACGTCAGAAGGGGCTCGGATAAGATTAGAAAAACAATTTCCTTTGCTGACCAAACACAAATTTTAAGCCAGGTCACCAAAGGTGAAATGTCACTACATCAAGTTATGTAGTTTTGACTTCCCAGTTAATCCTTATTTCAAGGTAATGAAACTTAACTGTCAGCTGGAATACCGTGTCCAGCCCCAGCATCTACACCTTCAAAAGGATTCTGAAAAATTGGAAAACATTCAGGAAACCACTTCAGGAATGCTTTGAGAACTCTTTAATCCAGCAGACAAAGGCATAACAAGATCCAGTATCAGAAAGCTGTGTTTTGAAATATTCAGATTAAAACAAAGGTTATAAGAATTGCATAAGCAGGGAGGGACTTATTACATTATCCATCACTGCAAACTTTTGAATCTAGACTGGTTTGTTTTATTAAAATGATCATCCTTTGCTTAGCTAGGAGTATGGATATGAGTTGAGAATTTCGAGATTTTTAAGATTCCTCTTGGGCCTTGATAAGCAATAACTCAATGTGAAGTAAGGTACTTACTTTCAAGCATTATGTCTCATGTCTTCTGTGTTTGAGCATGCACTTAAAAGTTGGTACAATAGTCGCATGCCCAAAGGAAAACCTAAGCCTGGCTTTAGACAAACTTTGATCTTTGGTTATTTTAAACTATGGTCTTTGATTCTTATAGATGAAAGATTACATTGTGCTGGTTTTTGTTGTTTTGTTGGGGGTTTCTTTGTTTGTTTTGTTTGGTTAGTTTTTGGGAGGGCTTGGTTTTGGAGTTTTTGGGTGGAGTTTTTTTGTTAATTTGTGTTTGTGTGTACAACTATAGATAACAATTTGCTCTAGGACTCTTTCTTTCCATACTTATTCCAAGTTCACTTGCAAATCATATACTCATCAGATTTGATCAATATTTAGAGGCATTCAGCTATATTTTACAAAAGAATATACTTCAGACCATTCATATTTTCTATATTTGACAGTCTTATTGCAATTGTTACCTGGTATTGTTTATGTTACCTGAGTGGATGAAAAAGTGCATAAGCAAAACTGAAATTATTTGAGGCCCTTAAAATATTCTCGGAGTTCTTTGCACCAAGCACAATGAACTTTCAGAGGAAAGTGGACTGATGCATCAGAGACTTATGATGTTCCCTTCTCTCTTACACACCATTTTTCTAGGTGCTATGCTGCACCTTTTACCTTTTGCTTCTCCATCTCTTTGTATGTAACTTTGTAGTTGTCAAATCCTTCTGTCACCAGGGCTTCCTCAGACATTTCTTTATGTCTGTTTTATTCCTATCCTGACCACTCCAATTCCAGATTATTCCATTGCCACAGGCCCTAGATTTAGAAAAGTATGCAAACTGTGAAAATTAGGAGTCATGTGTGCAAGTCCTCTTGCTATAGCTACACTGTGGAGTTTTGCTCATCTGCAGTTCAGTTTTCCACTGCGGGGTACCTGAATGAAGCAATGGTACCTTATGACATGAAGTAATATTCTCACTATACATACCCACAGCACTTCAGGAGCAGCAGAAGTTTGAACCTTTATCTCTGAATCTTTTTGAATTTCCTCATGGTTGGAGGGAATAGCACTAAGCCTGCTCTCTTACATAACATTTAATCAGACAGTGATGGTATTGAAAGCAGACCTGTAGACATGCTTATATATTCAGAAGTTTGTTTGCTTACTTCTAATTATGTAAGTTGGCTTGCTAGGAGCAACATATGCCTCCCATTTCAACTAAAGGATTCATGAGGTTGTAAAATGAAAATATACAGATCTAGGACTAGAACAAAAATAACTATGGGGTGCATTGCCTTGTGGTTTTAGAGTGATATAAGTGGTCTAATCTTGTTTCATTAGCCTGTGAATTTCTCCTTATGCCTACCCAGACTTACCATCATATATAGAAAAGCGGATTATTCAGATCTTAAATAGCATGGCATGAAAAGAGATAAGTATGCATGGCAGTACTGTCATTTCTAACTTGCTGAAGATCCTTAAGTACTTTGCAGCTGGAAGCTTTATAAATACTTGGTTGTAATCAAATACATCATTTAGAGAAAGTACAGTGCTTTTCCACATGCAGTGTCAAGCAGGCATGACAACTGCTGCAGACCCTGTAAAACAATAAACATACCTGCACTGCCCAGACTGCTCTGTGCTCTCTATGGATGAGCCCCTTCTTGTGCCTGCATAATTTAACATAAATTAAAATAGATACAATATTTTATCTCTTATTGATATGAAAATGGACAAGCATTTATGTGAACAGTAAGACATCTCATTATCAAATCTTATTATCAAATTGAATCATTACTAAATGTTAGGTATAGCTGCCTGAAGCACCCTACCCTGTGATGTCTATTATTCTGGTAATAATCCTAGTCCATCACTAAAAAAAATGAATAGAACCATATAATATTCTGAGTTGGAAGAGACCCACAAGCATCATTGGGTCCAACTCCTGGCCCTGCACAGGACACCCCAAAATCCCAGCATGTACCTGAGAGCACTGTCCAACACTTCTTGAACCCTCTCAGGCTGGTGCTGTGATCACTTCCTTGGGAAGCCTGTCCAGCCACCCTCTGCTCTGGATAAAGAACCTTTTTCTAATATCTAATCCAAACCTCCCCCAACACAACTCCATACCTTTCTTCCCTTGTGCTCCGTCCCTGGCCACCAGAGAGAATAGATTGGTGCCTGCTCCTCAGCCTCCCCTTGCAAGGAAGCTGTGGGCTGCTATAGACTGCAAAAGACCACTTTAAAAACTCCTTCAAGAGTTTTCTTGAGTGTTCATAAAGAGTAGTTGAATTTTGGGAATGGACGCCATCTGAATTCATTTAGATTCCAACTCAGCCTCCCAGAAGGCAGCAGACAAGCTGGGTTAGCAGCAGGCGTCCTCATGGAAGTCAGGCTGGCTGGAGCGGGAAGGTGGCACACCTTGCTCCTAGAACTTGTGACAGAACCCTTCAGGCATCAGATTTGCTCTTGAGAGGGTTTGTTGTTGTTTGTTTGTTTGTTTTTTCGGGGGGGGGGTGGTTTGGGTAGTTCTCTCTTTTATCAATTTGAACTGTACATTGTACCTTCGTGGCAAAGAACATAGTCAGCTCAAATCCAAGACATTCCTAGCCTCTTCAAGAAGAGAAAAAGACAAACCTTTATTTAATTTTTTCCTTAAATTCACTCTCTTTATATATTCTCTCTCTACATACATAGTTTTTATTGCATAACACACAATACTTGGGGTCATTTTTTATTTAAAAGAGAGCTTTATAGTGAATCCACCCACAGCTGACAAAGATCTTTTAATAACTTACAAAAAAATAAAGAAAGAACTGAAGGAATTAAGAAACAATGTGCTATATTAGTTACTGCACATATATGTCTCAAAGTTTAGCTGGATAATTTAGTCAGAAATGGACAGGCATTACTGTGCAACATTAGGAGAAAAAAGAAGGAAAGAATTCCATCATTTACATAGAGTTGATGAATGAAGTATTAACAGTGCATAAATTGTATAAAACTGGCCAGGTAAATTAACAAAATTTGGCAAAAATAATTCAATTCATGGTCATATCGTGCAATTAAAACAAGCTAGTCCTATTCAAACTGGTACATTTAATTTAAAAATACACATAAATATTCCTAGATTTCCAGCAAATAAAAGATTCCACTTGATCTGGCCAAATCTCAGTCCCATTCTGTTTTATGCAACACAAGTGAATGGCTTTGTAGTGATACAAATTTTTGTTGTTATTCAGTTTTCATGGTCTCTAATCACATCTATTTATTTCCTATCATGAAAAAAGCCTCTTAAGAAAATTACTCAGAATTATAAAATGTTAAGGGTTGGAAGGGACCCTAAATATCATCTAGTCCCAACCTCACCTGCCATGGGCAGGGACAC
>VWYP01017919.1:15366-79306 GCA_013400435.1 Pycnonotus jocosus | reverse complement strand
CGGGGCAGCGGCACGTCCGAGCCCTCGCCGCCCGCGGGGCGCTGGCAGCGGCACGGAGCGATATCAGCGCCGAGCCCCGGCTGCCCTGCTCCGAGCGCCCGGGGAAGTTACCTGCACGGCCAGGTCCCCGAGCGCCTGGAGCGCCGCGCGTCGCGTCCCCACGCTCTCTCCCAAAGGAAAAAGAGAAAAAAAAAATAGCTCGTGCTGGGAAACCTGTGCCCCTTTGTACCTTTCTTTCTTTGCTTTGGGTTAATGATGGTTTGTGATTATGAAACCCCACGAGGGATCAGCTCCAAGAGCGAATAGCATTACTTTAAGTCATGACTTGGAAATATACGTGCGTGCATGCAGACACTCGGGGGTTTTTACCTTGAACTTGAGGATTATACAAAACCATGTCTGTCTCACAAGGAGCTCCTGATTGACTTTCTGGTAGAGTTAAGGAAATAGTTTTGCTTCCACAGGTCTTGCAGAGTTGGAGGCACAGGTCTTATAAAAAATTGCAGTGGCATTTGGCTGAACAGCTCTTATTTTTAGCATGCTATTGTGAAAGGGGTTATATAACTTTTGGTGGATTTTGAGGACAAAATTAACAGCTCATAACAAGTTAAACCTCCTTTTTTTTTTTTTTTCCTCTGAAAGAAGAAAGATAATCAAAATGAAATCCCAATGAGTAGAGTCAGGTGAGCTTCAGCCCAACGATAGAGATTCCCTGAGAAAAAGCCGCAGGTTATGAATCCCACAGCCCTCTCAACAGTCATGAAGCAGCAGGTGCAAGCCCAAGCAATGTCAGCTCAGAGCCCCAATTAGGAATTAGGAAGTCGGTTATCAGGCTACTTCAAGGCTATTTCTTGCTAAACCAGGGTGAAATCAGCAATCACTTCAGACTCCTGTGTTCCCACCCATGCCAATACAATACAGATGCTCTGTTTCCTTAGGGGATTAGATTGTTTCTCGAACTTCAAGGAGTATGCACAGCCTGAAGTATTTGTGTATAATGGTTGATGTATTTTAATGCAGGTGCTTCACTTGCAAAACTTGGTTCCTGCTTCTCAGGCTGGTCTCTCTTCATTATTTGCAAATATTGAAGAAGAGTAATACCCTAAGATTCTAAAAAATCGTTTCCAGAAAGTAACTGTGTGGAACAGCTATGTGCCTACACTGGGAGCCAGGACATGAGGGTGCTGTGACAGTGGTTCAGGCTCTGAGCAAGTGGTCTCTCTCTCTCACTTCTGTTACACGGTCCTCATGAACTGCTGTCATCCAAGTGAAGTCCTAAGTTCTAATCATTTGTGATCACTGTGTAGCTGAAAAGAGAGGACTGGTTTACAAAATCTCTGTTGTAGGATGAGCAAGAAATGTAGCAAGTAGGATTTAGCCTTCTCACCTCTCTTGCAGCCCGCTGTTTGGGCAGAGCTCTTGTCTGTGGGGAGGAGGTGTGTCTCTCTCCGAGTTTTGCTCAGTCTTCCATTGCAATATGATAAGCAAGTGAAAGACATGTCAGTGAAAAGCTTCAGTAAGACCTCCACAAGAGTACCATGAAAATAAATGCTGCTAACCTAAGATTTTGAGCTGATTTGTTTAGCTGAAATATATTGGTTTTTTAATCTTTTAAATCGACTGTGCATGACTTTCAAGGGGGAATAGAACAAATGTATGAAAAGTTGAAGAATTTAACTGTGGAGATTTTTGTTTCTTTTCATAGTGTCAGGTGAGGGTAAAAATTAGTATCTGAAGTACCCACTGAACTGCACCAATAAATTGGAAAATGCTTGGTTTCAGTCACCATTTGTCAATGTCTATGAAAGTGCAAATCTGAGAGATGCAGATCATCTTTTGTAATAAGTAGTCCTGTTTTAGTTTTGTTTAGGAAATCTGGTAGCTGGTTTAATTCTAATGCTATTGCTAAAATAACGTCATAATTCTAACCCAATCATCAGAAACTGGTAAATTCCCATTTGGGATTGATACAGTGGTATTTACCAGTTTCTGATCTAGAGACAGAATTGGTTCAATGAGCAATTCCAAGTTACTGAGTAAGAATCGAGTGGTTCAAGCTACTGTGCAGATTTACTGCCTCTGAAGAGTATCTTAAAGAGTAGCACAAAGAAGTCTTTCCCTCTGCTCGCAGATGCTCCTTGGTGTGGTTTTGCATTTATAGTGTTGTGATTGATGTCAGGAGTGGGCTTTTGATGCCCATCCTTCAGTTGTTCCACTTGCTGTCCATCTCTGTGTACCTCATGGTGGCTGGTTGGATTCCTTTAAGATGAATCTAAACTAAAGAACGTGCTAGAGTTGCTGGAAATGCAATCTGTAGGACCAGATCTAGCCTGAAGTAAAACCCTGTAGAATACCTATGGTGTCTGCTGTGCCTGTCAGTTCCTGTTGGGCTGTGCTAGCTCCTAAAGTAGACCTGGTTCATTTGCAGCATGCTGTTATTCGGGTACCACAGTCTGAAGCCCATACCAGCCACCTTTCCCAGGGGCGTGGGCTAGTCCCTGCTTCTTGCACCATTGCTCACCTATCTGTTACTAAAAATTGCCTGGCTCAGCTGGAAAGCACAGCCCTGCAACTAGCCTGGGCTGTCCTGCTGAGATCTCTTCAGTTCAAAATGAAGGTGTCTAATTTGTTTTGGGTTTTTTTCCTAGTCTGACATGTGATAACAGACTGATTTTTGAGTGGGAACTTTGGATAGTGTAGCCTTGTGCTTGTCTGCTGGGTGTGGACACAGGAGTTGCATTTAGGAAAGGACAGCTGGTGCTTCTTCATGGTTGTTTGCCTGTCACTGGCCATAGCCCTTCTGTGTAAAAAGGTCCATAAGGCTGTTTATATTCCTCATTGGGTTTGGGAGTGGCGAGAAATGTTGGCTTGAAACTTTAAACTCTCATTTAGAAATGCTTCACTGTGTTCCCTTGGTGCAGCATCGTGGCTGACTGCATCTCCCACAGGGTGCCATAAGTATGGCTTGGGAGGAGATCCCACCTGTGGGGGGTGGTTTCTGGGTTCCAGAACATGATGAGAATCGTAGTCTGATCCTGGATTCTAGTTGCCTCAGAGGGAAATGTTTAAGGGGAGATGTTTAGAAATATCCATTTAAAAGTTCAAGATTGATTAAAACATGTTAAGCCTTTTTTCTGCAGTTTCCACTATAAAGGGAAAAAAATTCCATTCTCTGTTTCTTGGTGATTTTGCTGGCTTCTTACAGTTTCCTATTTTTCTTTAGTTTGCTTCTTGGGAGAAAATGATTTTAAATTGGAAAATTATTTGGTAATTATAAACAGTTATCTGTTTGAAAGCGTTTCTTACTTAAAAATTTATTATTGGAGCAATTAGGGATCAGACCATTCTTTCACATAGAAAAAGAAGACAGTTGTCATTGCTGCAAAAAGTGGATTTTTTTACCAACTCTTCAGTTTTCCATACACTTCCATTGATCATGAGGGAAATGGTAGGATTGCATGTGTATAGCATGCTTGATACAAATATTCTTCTTGTGCTGGATCACTGTGACTGCTCCAAGACTGCTTTTAGATTGCAGAAAATGTTGTGCTATGTGGAACAATAGGAAGTGAAGAACAAGAGAGTGTTTCCTTCTCAAATGACTGTATTCCTGTTGCTAGAAGTTGTCTACTCTGAGTCTTATTTCAATGCATAGCTTCTCTGTGGGATGAAGTATAGATTTTAACATGAGTTGTGTACATGATGATATGTCACTTGAAACCACGGTATTTCTTGTTCTCAATGCATTAAGCCTTTTATTATCGATTTTAAGAAGATTTTTGAAGCCTGTTTCAGAAAGGGAAGCAGACCATAAAAATCTATCTCGCTCCAGGACATTAAAACAGAGGGCAATCCATCTTTCAATATCTGGTGTGATACAATCATGGCAACTTCAGTTGTAACCTGTCTTTCTCAAAAAGTCATCTTACAGCACCTACTTTTAACTTTTTTTTTTCTTCTGTGCTTAACCATACTTATCTATGACATTCTGAATATTTTTTTTTGTTGCTGTCCAGATAATATCTCTAAGAGTTATAATGGTGTATTTTAGATTAGTCATAAAAGTTAGGGGGATTTACTAAGGCCAGTTTTTCATACAGACTGTGCTGCCACATAGAATTGGTTGTACTGTAAATGTGAGTTGTGTGAGGAAACATGTATGCTACTGTTTTTATGACAAGATTTTTAGAGGAAGAAAAAGGGTAAATTTATCTCTCATTCCCACAGTTTTAGAGTCATTGTTGCTTAGGAAGTGAGTATTTTAAGGAACTATAATTTGCAATGAAACTTGAGGAAATTAAAACTGTGATATATTCAAGTAGAGAAAGACTCATAAAGATTTTGTTTCTGTCTATTTTGTTTTAAGGAAGTGAGAGAAGTAAAGTACACCGCGAAAGGAAAATATATTATTTACCCTCCAAATTTCATTTTGGAACTAGTTTTTATTGAGTGTGATGGGCAGTGCACAAATACAACATCAGACTGTGGATTTAACACAATAAATCTTGAAAATTTCCTGAATTTTTAACATCTCTTAAAACTTGGAAACAACACTCGTACAGCTCATGCAGAACGCCTTGCTGACCTTGTGTTGGACAAACACTTTCTGGAGTTGGAAAACTGTGTTGAGCTGGTTGAATTAGTTGCCTGTCTCCGTTTATATGCAATTTTGTTGTGGATTCCAGCCTTGTCTCATCTATCCTATTACCCTACTTAAGTGCTGTTATGATAAAGCTCAAATAGACTGATATTATACAGTAGTGCTAACAAAAAAACAAACAGCATTGTAAAAATTCTCCATGACCATTTCTGGCATGGAATGGCAGGTTTTTTTTTCCCTGGTGCAAATCTCAGGCCTAATCTTATTTCCAGTGAGGCCAAAACACTAGCTTGGCTTAGAGTTAAGCGAGATCCTGCCCATAAATCTGGCCAGTCTCCATTGAGATAACATCTGGAAAGTTGTCATTTAAAAATATGTGGGAGAGCTTGGGATAGGGGTGTAAATAGTGGGTCAGAGCTTCTATCCAAAAGGAAAACATCTAAAAGGAAGCTCTCAGATATCAGACATCCTTGCTCTAGGCATGTTCTTTGTTATGATCCATCTATCGTTTGTCCGTTCTTGTTCTGTCAACATGATTTGGAGCTCAGTGTCCTTTGTGAGGAACAAGAGGAGGCTGACAGGAAAGGAAGATGGGAATATGTGAACATGTTGCATGACTTAATGGATGCAACCAGTAAAGTCTGCTAATAAAGAGAGAGATGGCTATCGCTTGTATTTTGATTTAAATTGTTCTCTGGCTGACACCTTTCAGATTACTACATGCAATGGATTTATACTAAGCATGTTTGTTGACTTTGGTCTATATTCTTCATTAATGATGTCCATGGAAACTTTGCCTGATTCTTCAGTGAGAACAGCTTTTGCCAAGTTAGTCTGAAGAGTGACTACTTACAAACTGAAACAAATTCTAAACATCTTTGATTCCATGTAGGCAGGGGAAGATTGTTCATCTGTCTCCTTAATACTTCCATTCCTTACTGCAGCTGAACCTTCGGGAAAGTCATAGCTCAGAACGTGTGGCTTCTTAACGGTAGCTGAAGCTGGAGATTTAAATGTCACAGAAACTGATTATTAGGAATACTTATTGTTTTGTTCAAAAATCACAAGGTATATGAAAATAGTACCGTTGTGTTCCATTTTTGATATATGTAATGACCCTTTTCCCATAGAAACACTAAAGCAAACAAGAGAAATGCACACAACTGGAAATTGAGCTGGTATATGTCACCTGAGACTGTCTTGCTTTCAGGTTCCCAAAGTTCCTTCGGTCACTTACATAAAGTTATTCAACAACTCAGCCTAGATTTTTGGGGTTTTTTGAACTGTAAGACAAATCCCACCTTTGTCTACTGTACATTCCTCCCAAATGAAAAGAGGCTTTAAATACAAACTGTACCATAATAGATCCCATAATAGATTTTAATTTTGTTTTCTTTATCTAAATTTTTATAAAGTTGTCTGTACTTGATGTTCTTTCTTCTTGAAGGAACATTGCAAAAGCTCCTTCACAAAGTAAAGGCTCCTATTTTCTGAATTCTAAATCCAGAACTCTGGTTGCTTTTTCCTTCAATTCAGGTAGACGGCTTGCAACTAGAAAAGTATTTTTCTGTTGGTGTTTCAATAGCCGACTTTAAAAATATGGCACATGCAAACACTGTTTTGAGTACCTCTCAGAATTTGCCAGTCTTCTCTTTATAAAAATAGCCATGGTTTTTTTCAGTCCAAAAATATAATATTTTGTGAAACTTGTTTCTTTGGAAACAAGTTTATTGTGTTATTCCAAGTTGAGCCTAATTATTTTCTGGACATCTCTAAGATTTCTTTAAAAGAAGCATATGATATTACAAGAAGAATGTTCCCCTTGTTTGCCAGAGAGCTGTACTATGTTTACTATAATAAGATTAAAGGAAATTTGAAAGTCAACGCTAGCTCAGTGGGAAACTGATAAACACACGTTGTACTTGCTGGAACACTCTGCCCAGTAGTATTAGGAAATTTATCACTATTTATTTAGCAGCTCAGACTCTCTCCGACAAACAGATTTGGTGTCCATTTAAAAGTACATCAGACACTAAAAAAACCTTAACAATATGGATGTGATTTGCGGAATCTGAACTGTTATCCTGGCGTAGCCGTCTCATGCGGCTTAGGATTCGGAATCTCATAGCATAGTCTCTCAAAACAAGGAGCCTGTATCTTATGGATCCTGTTGCTTTTCAAAGACTGTGGTTTGATTCCTGGCACTTCTGGTTAGGTCAGCTATTAAAGCCACAGTCATAAACAGCAATTTTCAGAATTTGGGCAAGCTAGACAAGGGTGTAGCTCCTTGGAAAAGTTACTCTGGAAGACGTAAAACCAGCAATATCTCTGGATCCATATCTAGCATTGGCAGACTTTGCTCTTGAGAAGCAATAGCTGTCCAGTCTCATATTTACTAACATTTGTTTGTTTGTGCCTTGGCTAATGTTTCAAGTAGAGAGTGAATTCTGGAGAAAGAAAAGGCCACAGGGATGATTTTTTGTTCCCAAGTTTGAGTTAAGAGCTTGTCATTTTTACGCGGTCACAAATGCTGCTTTCAAACCAGTAAAATAGAATGAAGTAATTTTGCTATGAAATGCATGCAGGAAATCTTTTTGGAAATAGTAGGAGTAGAGGGGAATGTATAACCACATGGGGATACATAAGCTACTATTGTAAATGTCTTCATCGCCTCCAGAATGGCAGAGCTCTTGCTAAAATGGGCAGATACTCACTGTGTGCTTCTGAGCACCACAAAAGGCCAGTGGATTATTCCCACCATGTGTTGGTAATCACAGGATCTGGAGGATGAAGTCACTATTGGTTATAAAAGCTACTAGGGTTAGCTGTTCATGCTGGGTATGGTGATACGTTTATTTGATAAATAGGTGATTAGGGAAATTACTTATTTCCACAGTCTTCTCAACTATGAAATTTCTTAGAAACAAGCCTAAAAAGCAAGAATCACTCTTTGTGTGAAATTTATGGATTTGTGTGCTACCCATGAGGTCACCCCAAAGAATTCATTCCTTTTACTGTTGTTGTAAGGTGTGAATGTGAGTTCCTAACCTGCTTCAGATATTAAAATCTGATGTAATTTGTTCAAGCTGTGGAGGAATAATCTCTTTTCTCCTACGATTCTCTTCCCCCTCCAAATGGTCTTTAAAGGTCTGTGGAATCAGTGGAGATGAACTTTCAATGCCAGCTGAGTTATCGTTTCATTAAGGGCCATGCCTTTCCATTATAACCATGACTGTAGTACAGTCCGGTATGTCGTGGACTCTTTGAGATTTCCAGGAACCATGGGAATGTTTATTCTGGTTTTAGGTGATCCTTTCAGGCAGCAGAACTGCAAATGCATGGGTACGAAGCCCATACCAAGGGTTTCCTTCAGATATTGAGACTGCTGTGTACGTAACACCAGGGCTTCAGACCACAGCTGGGGTGAGTTCTTCTGCAGATCTGTCCTCGGTGAGCTCACCTGCAGATTGAAGAAATCTCTGTCATTAGGTAAACCAGAGCATTGCCTGTTTTGGTTCCTCTGCTTAGCTTTGTCCACACAGACAGATAGACTACAGTCAGAGTGCCTGCAGTGTGCCCCATTATATACAAATTGTAACTCAAGGCTCTACGGCACATTGCCAGTTCATCTCCCCACCCTGACGCCAGCTTCATTTACTCATATAAATAACTGGATAGCAGTCAAACAGGATTGACTTAAGCTGTTACTTTATCTGAGTGTGCAAAATGCAGAGAGTTTGAGATGCTAATGCCTTCCTTGTTGCTTGAGTTTTCTTCTTCCACACTGAAATTTAGATGTGTTTTTTAAGAACATTGAAACTTATTGGTCATTATATTTGTCATGAGTTTAGATTTATTGTCACTGTTTGTAAAACCTCCCCAAGTTAGCTGTTATTGTTGCTAACTTAAAATCTGCGTGATTAGGTTTGTATTCATTAAAGGGAGGCTTATTTTCTATTATAAAAGTGAACTGCAATTTAAGATTTTTTTGATTATAAAGTGCTCCAAATTAGATTTTTTCACCAATATATTTATTTTTCTTTAAAAACATTTTAACACTGGCTTACTTTACTGTGATTAGGACTGATGCCTTGATTTGAGCAACAGATACACTTTGAACTTCTAGATGTACAATAACATATACAGCAGTTAGTCACACAGCAGTGCTGATAGAATTTTTTGGGTGCGGTCATGCTTCAGTGTGTTTTTTAAGTCCTGACTTCTTACTAATTGTAAACCTTTCCTAAAGCTTCTGTGATGGCCTTTTGATTTCAATTTATGACCAGTGTTTTTAGGTGACAGAATCTAATAATCTCTGAAGTCTGTGTCATGGCTGAGCCTTGTCTGGCTACTAAGCCCCACACAGCCTCTCATGCACTCCCCTGCCTGGTGGGGTTGAGAGAGAGAATCCAAAGAGTAAAAGCAAGAAAACTTGAGGGTTGAGATAAAGATGGTTTAATAGGGAAAGCAAAAGTTGAACATGCAAGCAAAGCAAAACAGGGAGTTTGTTCACTCCTTCCCATGTGCAGGCAGATGTTCAGCCATCCCCAGGAAAGCCGGGCTTCACCGTGTGCAGTGGTGACTTGGCAAGACAAATGCCAGCACCGCAAACAGTTCTCCTACCATGTCACCATATGGTCTTGAATATCCCATGTGTGAGGTGGGGTCAGCTGTCGTGGTTGGGTTCCCCCACTTCTTGTTCATTCCCAGCCTTCTTTCTGGTGGGGTCAGATCAGAAGCAGAAGCAGAAAAGGCCTTGATGCCATGAAAGTACTGCTTGGCAATAACTAAAACTTCCCTGTGTTATCAACACATATCCAAAACAGCTGTATGCCAGCTACTGTTAGGAAAATCAACTCTATGAACTGTCCCTGCCAAAAGCATCACAAGGTATTAATGGTCCAGAGAGTATCCATGTTTGTTCCTCTGCCTACAGCTATGCAACTTTAGCTAGGCATAGGTCTAAACTTATAAACTAAAAGGATCATCCTGCCCTTGGCTCTGCTTCTGGCCATTAGGCTGTGTCTTAATTCTGTTCCAGTCTTTCTTTGTGCCCTCTAGCATGTCTGAAATTATATACAATCAATACATATGGGAAACTGGCTCAGAAACTGTGCTGTAAATGTTGACATGAGTGTTCAGAACGCTTTATATCCTCTAACTGAGGCTCGTAGGTGCAGACTCCTTGCATGATGTCTTGAAAACCCTGTAAGTACTTGAGTGGTCTTTGTGGTTTAGATAGATGGGTTTAGTTGCTTAGTGTGGAAAATCTTTAGATAAGGTTGTTATTTAAGAGACAGCCTGGAGACCAGAATTCCCAAGTCTTCTGAAATGATGTGGGCTAATGGGAGTGGTGAGACCCAGGAACAACTTGCTCAGAGAACTCTGTATGTCCTGTCCCTGCAAGTGTTCAATACCAGGTTGGATGGGGTTTTGAGCAGCCTGGTCTAGTGGAATATGTTGTTGCCCATGGCAGGGGGATTGGACTGGCAGATCTTTAAATTTCCCTTTTAACCCAAACCATTCCATTATTGTATAATGCTGTCATTGTTTGAATTGAACTGTATAGTTCACTTTATGAGCTGTGAAAACACCTATTGTCATTGAGCACTTAAAAAAAAAGTATGAAAGACTAACGTGTTTCTCTTAGTAACTTCCTGTTGCAGTGTGATACATGTGCATGTAAGCAAATGTGAATAGTATCCAAAAGAGGTAGCTATGACCTTATGTGTCGATACAAAACCAAAACCAAACCAAAACAAAAGTTTTGTTTTTCTGCAAAGCCTATAAGGATGTGAATTCTAATGCAGATTTGCGCACACTGGATTAAATTCCTTGCACGGAGAAGGAGAACAATGTATTACTTCAAGACAGTGCAAATATACTTTTATACTTAAAAGACCTAACACCTTTAACCATGCCTCCTATACAGTAAGAATTTCACCTTAGTGTGTATTGCTATGCTACCTTCACTATTTGATGTTTCTAACCTGGGACATCCAAAGCTTTTATTTATGGTTTGCACAAGGCCATCCATACCACTAAAAAATTTTTACTATAGTAAAAGAAAGAGACAACAATTGCTAATTGGCTTCACACTTTCCTCTTTTGAAGCAGCATATCTAAGCCCAAGGACTATAAAGCAGGGAAGAGAAGATTTGCTTCTGATGAGTTGAACTGTTCCATACACAGATTGTTCTTGGACATTTCAGTTATACCTTGTACTCTGTGTGATTTTTCACAGTAGTTGTGAGTCAACAAAATATTTAAATGGAAACTTTCAAAACTGCTTTGTACCTATTTAGGCTTTATGATAAAACTTGTGTCATTTAATTCTGAAATTATTCTATCAGCTTTTCCTGACTTGCATATATTGTAAATGTCAGAATTGATTTCAAATCTGAGTTAAACTAGCTTAAGTGCTTTGAAACATAGAGTTAACCCATCAAAGAAATGTCCACTAAAGGGCTGACATTAACACTTCTGAACTTCATTCTTTAAGAGTCACCTTATTTATAGCAAGATAAATGTACTTTCAGCTCTACTTGCACAGAGTGGCAAAAGCATTCTTTGGGTAGCTCAAGTAATCTAAAATATATCTTATCTGGGAAACCTCAAAGGATCTATTTATTCAAGAAGTTAGGAAAATTTAAGGGATGTATACTTACAGCCTGAATTTCAGAATATACAACTGCTGCTTGCACATTTTAAGAGGACTGTTAATTTCTTTTAATTAAATAGAATGTTTTAAACATCATAAGCTATGTTTTCACAGAGTTTATAGGAAAGATATTATGCAGTACTAGAAATTTATATAATAACTTGAAAAGTACATTCAAGAAGAAAATCCAAACAGATTAATACTTTTATGTAACTGGAAAAAAAAAAAAAGAAAAATGCAAATAATGACAGAAATGAAAAGTGAGTTGAACTTTTCAGTAGTCTGAAGTTAAATTCCAGACTGTTTATGGCTTCACAGTGTGTGTGGGTTCAACAAGTGTTTTGGGCTTTTTAAAGCAGCTTTAGGGTTTTTTTGTTTTTTTGGTTTTTTTTTTTAAATTCATTGCGAACTATTCTGCGCACACATTCACTGGGTTTTTTTCAAGTATTTTTACATGGCATTTTAACATGATTCCTAAGAAATACTTACAAGATTCATCTTTAAGTGAAATATCTGGCTGTAAACAAACCATCTCTTAGGGTATTTTCTTTTTCTACAATTATATACATACAGGTTGCTGGTTTTAAGGCTGCTCATGAGAAGTCAAGTGGGATTTATTCCTTCATAGACTTCCTTGGTTAGCATAAGTGAGGGAACTCATGTCTAACCACTAGTAGATTTTATGTTGGGTAACCTTTACAAGTATTCATTGTATGCTAACTCTTGACAGACAAAATTACTTATTCACTGTTGACTTATCTGTGAAGGATGATTTACTTTGTCACTGTTGAGTCATCTCCATGCTATGTTGAGACAGCAGTCTCTCTCCAGATCATCTTCTGGCATGCAACTATTGCCCTGATGCAGATTTGTTAGATGTCTGCAGGAGGAATGTGCAGGAGAAAAGGGAGAAAGACAAACATGGGCTGAATCTGTGCTGAGGACAGAAATCACTTGTGTCTGCGAGGAGTCTCACATTTGTAGATCTTGCTTGCTCCTGTTCACAGGGCAGCTCTGCAGGGCATAGTAGGAGTGTGGGGAGGTGAAGGCTAAGTATTTAGCCATTTTTTCTTTCTCTCTTCCTGCTCATAGGATTGTGTTATTTTGCTACACTAAAAAAGTCAAGAATCCAGAATTGCTGTGACATTGCTCCTCTGTCTCGGTCACCTTCTCATATCAGCTTACCCTTTACTTAAAATATACCTGTTAGCCCAACCTTGCATATGTGTATGACTTGCAATAAAACCTTGATTCATGCATAAATTAATGAAAGGAGCATTTTGCTTGTATTCTGGAAATTTCAGTACAATTTCTGAGTAACTTAAGTAGAACTTAAGAAGAATCTAAATGTATCTGGGCCCCGTGGCACTGCTTAGTTATGTGGCAGGTAAAAGTAGCCTTTGCCTTCTTTCCTCCCACCTATTTTCACTATGCAGAAGACTGGCCTGTTAAGAAGGTCAAGGGAATTCTACTAGCTTAGAGTGCTAGTTTGTGAACGTGAAGCCTCAAACTTTTTTTTTTGGTAACTTGCCTTAAACCTTTTTCTTAACAATGTTTAAGTTTTTCTCTGCCTAGAACTAAAAAGGCTAGGAATTTTACTTAGTCTTTGCTCTGTATGTGGAGCTGTGAAGATAGATTAGCCTGACAGCCTGAATTTAATAAATCTCGCAGAGAAGCAGGAGACTAATAGCTAAGGTAAACTGCTTTGTGGTAACCTGCCGAGGTGGCTTCCAAACAAAATAATCTGTAGACTGAACTGCACAGTATTGTGGAAGTGCAAGTCATGGTTTTCCAAAGTATCTGGTTTTGAATGTGAAACTGAGCAACCAAAATAATTGAGTAAAGGCATCACTCTCAGGACTCCTAAGGACTATTGAGAAACACAAAAATGAGATGTCTGGTATCAGGAATTCCAGAGGCAGGGCAGACACCTGCACTCTTTGTGCTGCCAATAGGGAGTTTGGGGGATTAGCCTTCAAGTGTATATAAATCAGTGTGCCAAAGTGGGAAATCATTAAACTTCAGGCAATGCTGAAGAAATGAGTGTTTACAGAGCCCTACATCTCATAAGTGGAGGCTTCTGTAGAAGTGTTCAGAAAAAAAGTGGTGGAAGAAAGATTAGGAAATACTGCAAGATGCTGCTTGATGCTCCTGTTTTTAGATGTATCTGCTGAGATTTTCAATCTGCATGGAAAAAGGGGCAACTGCAGGCTGGGGAGGATCACTATGAGGAGTGAATGCATAGGTTAAATTACACTTTGGAACTAGAGGTGATAAGATCCTTGGAGCTATAAGAAGATGTAATTAGATCCACAGTACAGCTAGACACATTTTACCCCCTCCCCTCTACTGTCAAGCCCTCACATAAGGAATGAACCCTGGTACCAGTAGCCAGAATGTCACAGTTCAGAGCTGGTGAGCCTTTCAGGGGCTGTGGGCCTTTTAAGGATCACTGAACATGACTTTACTTCAAGATGAGGAAGTCCTATATAACAACCAATTTTAGAAGTCCAAAGTTCAGTTGGGAGCCGTGCACACAAAGGAATACAGATACTGAATTCTTCACTGATACTGTATTAGCCTTGCATGAGAAGAGATTAGGATCAGCCTTTCTTTGCTGAAATGATTTGCCTGGTACCGCCAACTGGCAGTAACTATGTCCTTCCAGCCAGGAAACTACCAAACAAGACATTTGTGTTATGAAGCCAACAAGTAATGCAAACATTGTGGGAAAATAACCATTAGCTTCAGAAAAACAGTTATGTGTCAGCATTGCTGAAACTGAACCTCATGACTTCAGATGATCTGATATCTCTGGTTTCTTCAGCTAGTATCTCTGGTCTAGTATCTCTGAAGTGAACCTCAACTAAGTCTTAATTTGGTTCAAACCAGGAATGTAAATCAATGGAGTATGGGGTGATTCCTATTATATTTATATATTTATTGCATTAGAATTGCATGGCATTTGTGCCACAAAGTACTCCTCATTTCTTTACATTTTCTCCCAGAAAAAAATGTATTACAGCTCTTTTTCCTTCTTCACTTACTACAATATTTTACCCACGGTGGTCTTCCATTAAGTTCTTACTAGACCCCTATACCTGAGGTCATGGAAAGAGAGAATGTTAGCAGACAGTTGTCTGTGGTGTGATACTAAATTATTGTGGGCTCAAACTTCTTAGAAAGGCATTTAATGGGAGACTGAACCATTCTCAGATGTCCTAAGTGAGCCTGCCAGGCAGCTTCACTAACTTGCATAAGCAAGAAAAATCAGAAAGCAGAAAGTTTGGGTTACCTCTGGCTTGCAGGATTTCATTGGACAGGATATTTTTTAAAAGAGGGAACTTGTCCAGGGACTTTTAGGTAATACCTTTTTAGCCATGTTTTACAGGACCTCTTGAAATGCTGGTGGTCTTGTAAAGCCAAGGGCTTCTCTAATGTAGATTAGGATTTACTAGCCTAGATTTATTTGCTGTTTCACACTAGGCAGAAAGCATTCATCTTTGGAATTTTCTCTTCCCTTGTCCATTTTTTTCCTCTTTATAGCTAGGTGAAAAATAATTAATTAAAATTATAATACAATTTTAAATATAAAAATTAACTAAAGAAGCAGCATGGTATTAAGTGTAAATGAAAAATAATTTCTACTGGAATTGCAAGATATTCTAAGAACATAAATGTTGTTAATCTGTTGTTTTAAATTACTTCCTGGTAAACATTTTTTTGGAATAATTTTTATTCTTTTTTTTTTCCTATCTGTCAGCTGTCAAAATAACTTATCTGTAAGCATTTGCTGGCTACTTCAAACTGATCAAGTATTTTTAATGGAAGTACATTTTTGTGCTGCCTGAAATGTGTCAAATATCAGCAAGTCTACCTGAAGACAGATCATTGCCTGATCTACATGACTATACATGACTACAAAACCTCAAGGATTTTGTGCTGGAATTTCCACAGAGTAAAATTATTGTCTCTATTGAAGTAAAATATTGTTTTTCCATTCATTTCAATGAGATCAGTATTTGTCAGATAAAGCCTCCAAAATATTTTTAAATACATATTTTGCAGAGAATCCATCCATCTGCCATATTTTCTTTTCCTGGGCTTGCTGAACACAGTGGGCATGCATGGAAAACATTTTGTTGGTAGAAAGCACTGCTGTATTGCCTAGTGCATGAAGCCTTACAGGATGTTCTCATCCTCTGCTGTACTCATCTGTTTAAAGATTCTGCCTTGTATTAAACTTCCTTTTTATTTCAATCCTGCAGTTCTTCCTTGGCAATGAGTGTTGGATGTACTTTTTATTAGACTATGAACATATTTTTATCCTCATGATCATAGCTTGACATTCGGTTACAAGAGAGTGTAACTGTAGCATTGGTTTAAAAAAAGGTACCTCAACAATTGGCTTCTCTCAGAAATAGCAGTATATTCGTTACTAAATAAAAGTACATACTAAGAATGTAATAGTAAAGAAATAACTAATATGGGTTGTAGGTTGCTCTTAGGGAATGACTCTTTCCTGGTTTTTAGGAAACCACACACCGTGATGTCACCTCAGCTGTTTATAGTGATCAGAAATATTAGACTATATCCAGGTAAGGAGGTAAGTCTTCATAGGGAGAATGTTAAGGATGTTTCTACATTAATTTTAGAGAGCTAGCTACAGTAGGCAAATCAAATTTCAAAACTTACATCAGTTTCAGAAGGATAAAGAAGGCAGATGGGAAACTTGAATTCTATTCCAGTGTGTGTTCAGTTTCTGTTTGAGGGCAATTTCATTATCTTATTTGTTGTGCTCTGTGGGAAAGGGAGTGTTGGACGGTGGGTACAGCTTCACAGAGCACTACTGTGCTTGAAGGACAAATACCATAGCTTTATGATAACAGCTGTTGACAAACTATTCCACACCTGTTAATTACAGGTATTACAAATAGAGAGGAATTTGGGTGTTTGCTGTCGTGATGACATTACAGATGTTTTCTTCTGTGCAAACCTCTGCAGTTGGCCTCAGATCTTTGAGGATGTGGTTGTTTGTCATCCTGAGACCTCTGGGTAAGAAGCCACTCAGCTGTCCCATTCAGTTTTTCGTTGTGGAATTTGGCAGCTCCATCAGCTGGTGTTGCAGCAGCAATGCCATTGCCAGCCTTCTAGTTCAATGCATCTGTCACTGACTCCAAAGGAATCATGGGGAAAAAGTGTGCATGGCACCATTTTTCCATCTTCTCATCTAACCACCGTGGCTAATTCAGTAGTTTTGACTCCTCTGTCTTGAAATTGGTCTTCAAAGATGGTTTAAAACTGTGCCCAAATTAGCCTTATGTGGAAAATGGTGTCTGTGTGTTTTATGCATATTGAAATATGCTTTAGGAAATCTGACTTATTTTCTAATTATTTATAACTTACATTCATCTTCTTCAAAAATAAGGCAAAGTTTCCTCTAAGTAACTGAAATTTTGGAAAAGCCAAGACATTCTTCAAAATCTTGAATCTTGACCTCCTTTCCAACAGAGGAGCATTGCACAAAAGTTATGTATTCTGCCTGCAGCAAAAGGGGCCAAACTGAGTCCTTAATTCTGAAACCATCTGATAGTATCTGCATTATAAACCTGGTAGGTTCACATTTAGAGGATTTAGTGTGTTAAACATAGGGCTGGCTTTGAGTAGTGGTTTGGTGATCCCATAGCAAAAAGAATGGCGATTATTTTTGTGATAGTATAAAACCTAAAGGCCTAGGAAGATGAAAAGAGAGATGACAACACTAGGTAAAAAACCTCCACAACCTATTAGAAAGATGGTTCCTTGGTGGATAATGAATGCTCTGATAATGAATGCTCTGTTTTTATATATCTATATCTATATATCTATCTATATATCTATATATCTATATCTATCTCCATTTACTTAAAAGGAAATTAAAGGAACTTTAAAAAGCTGTCTGGCTCTGCTCCTGCTTGTTAGGCTCCATTTCATCAAACATAATCCATGGCAGATGTGATTTTGTTTTTTCCTTTTGCATCACTTTTTCCTTATTAATTCTGATGATGAGTCTACAAACCTAGGCAAATCAATTCCAATGCCTCACTGTCCGTAGCATGGTGCTTGCTAATAGGAATATTGTCTGAAATCTTATTTGCTAACATTGCTACATTCGAATCTCTAAAGACTAAAAGTATGATTTCATTCTTTGCTGTTGCCTTTTATGCATTTCAAAGCTATTAAAATCACTCCTCTGGACTTTGCTTCTTTGTATTAAAAATCACTGATTTCTGCAATCTTGCCACATTGAGTTGGTTTCTGTGTATATATATGCTCTTGTCCTTCTTCCTTGCCTTCCCTTGGGAAGACTGCATGGCTTTCCTGAAGCACGGTGCCCAGAAGCATTTCATAATCTACTGCTTTCCAGTCTTTATTTGTGCGCCTGTGTTTTCAGGGCCAAAAATTGACTCTTGATTTGTCCTTAACATCCTCAGTACACCATCAGTGAAAGATGCTGGTAATAGATCTGAGTTTAGCATATAAATTGGATTAGCTTCTGTTTTTGTATTTTTGTTTTAATTTCCAGGTGCAGAGGAGTTTCTTGTCTACTGTGGAATGTGTTGGGACTGATGTATTCCTGTGATGCCCATTGTGAGAGACCAATGCATACTGAAGCAATAGAAAACTGGGGGAGTGTATGGAAGCTGATTTAGCAAAAAGCAGCTTCAGTGAGGTACAGAGCCTTTAAGAAGAACAGATATTACTTCACAATTGATTAAAAACAAGAGCTATACATTTAAGATGGCAGTCACCTTTCCCTGTTTAAATGCCAGGTGATCCAAACCTTAAACTTATCCAACTGCCACACAATTTTCATCTCTTAGTTCTAATTACAAGTGGGTAGAGGGTGTGTTCCCTGGTGCTTATGACTTGCTGGTGTGCAGGGTAGGTTATCACACTTTTCTTCTAAGGTCTGGTAACTTTAACAGGCTTTTAGGCCTGAATGCAGGAAGCCAATTAAGTGTTTGCTTAACTTCTACAGTGTTAGTTTAAAGCTGCCCTGTCTTAATCAGAGTCCTAATTACTAAAATACTCTCATACCCGCATGAGAGCTTAGTCCTATCTGTTGACTATTAATTATATTACATTTATTCTTGCATAAAAGCAGCTGCAGTTAAATGGAAAGCCCACGTGGTTCTCAGAGTCACCCAGGCTTTTGGAGAATGAAGGTGCCTTTGTACAGTAACAAGGGAGAAACTTAATGAACAGATTCTGTGCATAAGGCACGTTCCCTTTGACTGGCTGCTCATTGTGGTGTCTGTACGGTGGCAGATGTGCTGGCTGGTGCTCTTTGGCATTGAAGCAGTCACCTGAGAAACAGTGTGGGGCCAAATGACCAGACTGCTTCAGCCTTCTGCTGAGTGAATGCTCCTGAGTGTTTGCCTTGTGTCGCTCTTATTCAGGTGTTAGCAGCATCACGCCGTCTCTTACCATGTCATGTGAGTGTACAACTTATGCATTTGCCTAAGGAGGCAAAAATCCATATGAATTCAATATTAGAACAAGTGACCAACTTGTTTTACAGCTCTAGTGCTCTATTCTGAAAGGGGGGTTGGACAAATACTTCCATTCAAAATGTATTATAACTTCTGATTTTTTTTTCCAAGCTATAAACCAGCAGATTGATTCTTATGAGTATTCTGGCAAATCTGTTACCTGGCAAGAGAATGGAAGAGTGTTTCCTCCAACTTTTTTTGCCAAACCACACTACTTGTTTGTTTGTCCTTAATTCAGTTTTGTTTAATCTTGCATTGCAGTAATTGTGTCAGTACATAGCATCTTCACACAAAGAAAGAGCCACCTTGCCACCATCTTCCAGGTTAGATTCTGGATCAGGCGTGGAGAATCCAGCAAGGATAAATGTTAGGACAGGTAGGATGATAATGCTAATGGAGACAGAGTGAAGCAGAAGGCATCAGTGTTTCATGTATCATATAGATTTTTTTTTTTTTTTTGCAGTGTAACCAGTGGTTGTGTTTAATCACTTAAAACCCTGATGTTTTGGCAGTAGAAACGTTTGTACTTAAAAGGCAAGACACTCCAAAGTCAGACAGTAGGATGGAGAAGTTAGAGTACATTTTCATGCTTCTTTTTCCATGTTTAATATTTAGTTTTGCACTACAGTTGCAGAGCACATTTTCAAGATAAGATAAAAGATCCTCTTTTTAAGTACCCCATATCTATTGAGGACTTGAGATAAACAGTGCATAGCACTTTTGGAAATCTAGTCATAAGTCAGAGCTGTAGTGTTTAAGACACTTGCCATAATCAAGTTCTTGTGTCTTTATAACAAAATGAGGTTTTGATGGAGCGCTGGCTGCCCTAGCACATGTGCCTGTTCAAATATGCCACATCTCTCACCTGGCTTCCAGTGGCCACTGTGGAGGAAGGAGTGTGCATCTCTCACAGGGTCTGTCTCTGAGGTGTCAGCCTAAACAAACATCTTTGTGATGCTCTTGGGCATCTGAAATGGTACTACTCATCACATTCTATTCTATTATTATTGTTATTGCTATTATCAATCCTTCTCACTGCAGTGGTACAGACTGTACTGCTCACATCAAGCCATTATAAGATACAGGGACCATGCATCTCTTAGAGGAAGCCAAAGCATGCAGTTTCATCTGTCAACGCTGCCTTTATCAGCCACACCCTCCCAGTTACATTAGCCTCCTCCACCCTGAAACAGGTAAGTTGGGTGACAGCTTTCCCAGGCCCCAGTCTGGAAGGAGTATCAGGGTGTGGTGTGGCCACTGGTTGGAGGCAGCGTGCTTGTAGGCTGCAACTGGGAGGGCAGAGCAGCCCAGCACTGGTGTGGGAGCCCAGCAGCACCACTGGTCCTGCAGAAAAACAGAAAAAGCCAAAGCTTTTTGGCTGGATCAGCAAACTTGTCTTGCTACCTGGGTCCTGGGTGGAGGGAAGTGTGAGATCAGGAGCAGAGTCACAGTGGCTCACAGTTCCGGGGACTTACACTGCACCCTGGACTGAGTGACAGCATAACATGATTTAAGATTTATCTCAGAGGGGCTTGGTTTGCAAAAAGAAATATATCCAGCTGACATTAATTGCTGTTTTGGTTATTTCCCAAGGTGAGATAGAGGGCTTTCTATGGCCATTACTCTTCCTGAAAGTGGAGTTGTGCTGTCCTAAAATGACTATATATAGTGAGAATATCTATTTGAACAAATATGCTGCAGTATTCTAATCAGAATGTAAAACTGAGGGGAAAAGGCATAGGTTTTAACTGTTTTGGTCTATCATTAGTTTCATTTGGATTCCAAGATCTAGAAAAATTGATCTTAATCTGTCAGGGAGGATGATATAATTCAGGGAGTTTAAATCAAGACCTCACCCTCCATACCTCAAAGCCTAATGACATCAAAACAATGTTGAATATGGTACTGTAATTCCCTTCAAGTCCAGGAATTTTGCGTTTATTGCCTACCTCATAATCCAGCTTTAACTGTAAAATATGGTAAATGCCTATTTGTGCTTTCCATTTTCTCACTAACTTTTTCTGCAATTTATAGAGGGATTTTTTTGGTGGTTTTTGTTTGGTTGGTTTTGGTTTTTTGTTTTTGTTTTTGGGTTGTTTGTTTGTTTGTTTGTTTTTACAATGGGAGGAGAATGTGGATCAGATTATCTCCAGTTCATGTGTGTACTGAAACCATGAGCTTACAGTCATAAGTAGGGAAGATGTTGTTGAAAGGCTTGTTACAAGACAGATAAGTAGCGTCCCCCACTGGCTGCATTTTTGGATGACTGGCAGCAAGCAGTTGGTGCTGTCCATCTTCCATTCAGTGGTGGCTTTATGTGAAATATACATGACAAAGCAGGGCTGTTGGGGAGCTGCTGAGAGCCTCCCAAACTTCATCTGTCTTCTATGTGAATGGCAGAAGACAGCATCACCCCCTACCCAGCT
The DNA here is from genome assembly GCA_013400435.1 of Pycnonotus jocosus. Lineage (NCBI taxonomy): Eukaryota > Metazoa > Chordata > Aves > Passeriformes > Pycnonotidae > Pycnonotus > Pycnonotus jocosus. The sequence goes on along the minus strand of VWYP01017919.1, from coordinate 58,084 downwards.
GTATGTCTGGGCATCCTACAGAAACACTAGTATGTGGACACATAAGCAATGCCGCAGTCCAGAATGAAACTGGAGGCTTTGTAGGTGTGGGAACAGGTGTTTTCTGGATTGCTCACATTGATTCAAGTGATAGGTATGTCCTTGTCACCTATTTCTAATGTGTCTCTAAATCTCTTGTTTCTCTTAGATGCTTTGCCATGGATTTGGCAAGCAACTTTAAACAAATAATATCTTGGTTTTTATGGAGGGGCGGTGAATAGAGATAGAGAAGACCTTGTTTAAACTATATATTGAGGGGAGCTCTGTATGTCTTCTGTACAGTTATGCTGTAAATCCACTAGTAGCTTGCAGTCTAAAGTCTGTTTCTATGATTTCAAAATCACCTGTCTTGCTTTCTCTTCTGTTTCAAGTCTGCAATGCCATTGCACATTCTGCTTAAACCATACAGTTTAATGATTTAATGATCACTCCTTTTTTTTTTAGCTTTTTTTTTCTTAGGTAAGCTTAAGAATCCTCCCCTTCAAGTTTATAACAAAGATGTAGATACAGAAGTGTATCTACATAAAGCTCCAGCTTTTTGGTTCATTCCTGTGGTAAACCAAAGTGTTTGATTTTGAGGGTGGGAAAAAGGAAAAAAAAAACCACAATTGTCCCTGTGTTTTTAATAAGCAGAGTTTTGCCAAGTAGCAATTAGCACTCCTCAGTTTTTGTGCTCATTAAGAGCTTCTTAGGATTCTCTAAGAAGAAGGGGTTTTGCCAAATTAGAAGATTTTCAGACAGGTGAGCTGCTTTTAGCTTTACCTTTGCTAGGTGCATTTTTAATAATGTTTTTCCTAATTACTATTCTGTTGCCCTGACATTCACCATGTTCTTTTGCTGCTCAAATCACTGATGTGATATATATGAAGCTTCTCAATACTTTTGTGCTGGAGAAAAATTGCAGAAGCTGAAATAATCACTCAAAGCAAAAGCTGTTGTTCTGAAACTAAGTAAGGGAAGAGAGGAAGCATAGTCTTGTTTTCCTAAGCCAAATTCTTTACTGAGCCTCCTTTCAAAATACAAGCATAGAAAACCACAGCCCCGTGGGACTATCACTGACCCATTGAGGTCCATCATACTACAGGAATTGTGGTAAGGTCAGTTGAAACTTTTTTTGTCTCTTCACACAGTGGGAATGAAAGTTTTCAGAAGCGTTGATCAAAACTTTTTTTCAAAGATGCTTTTTCAAAGGAAGAGATACAGACATTTTTAGACTGAAAGCACGTGAAGCCCCCAGTTTGAACTGAGCTGCATTTTTAGGGCTTTCCCATTACTGAGACAAAAACACGTTTCATGTTAACACTGTGAAACATTTTCTTTGCTTTTGAGGATTTATAATTTCACATTGAAAGTATCTTAAAACCAGCTTTTGCTCCCTTCACCTCCTTCTTGAAAAGAAAAATAATGGATGGTTCAGAATCTTATTACTTGTTCATGACATCTTATTAACATAACTTGCTGTATTATGTTAGTCTAGACAAAGGAAATCAAGCTGATCTTAAGTGGAGACATAGGCCAATGTTAATATTTGCTCCAATATCAAGATGAGGCTTTCAATATATCTAGTTCTCACAGTGTCAGAAAATATTTTCTCTCATTCCTTATTTTAGATTCCTGTCTTCTTAATCCCATATTGCACATAACTTCTTTAAAAAGTCTACTGTTTAGCCAAGACATAGGAAAACAAATTAGAAAAGTCTAGTTCGTCGGTACGTAATGATTTTTTGTATTTTTGGTCTAAATCACTCATAAATGTATATGTGAGCTGTGTGTGTGATCACTCACTAGGAACCACAGTAAACCTATGGATCAGAGCATTTTCTTTGGGACGATCTTATTTGATTATAATCAGCTAGAATAAGACTTAGCTGGTGGCACAGATGGCATCCAGTTGCTGAGCCCTTACAAGCACTTTCATCTGTTTGAACAAAACCTTCATCTGATCAAACTCCCTTGCTGCTTCAGTACAAAATACATGATTGCTTGAACCAGCACTAAGTGTTTAGGATTAGTAGAATGGTGTAAACTGTAATGCTTATGTTCTCTGGATACTTTGTAATAAGAGAAAAGAAACAAAAGCAGACCATGAATGGGCAACCTTCCTGATCACTCGTTCCCTCTCTTCCCAATCCGCTTTACATTTCCTGGTCACATGTGGACCTGTTAGCTAGGATCTCACAGTGTAGTTCTGTCAAAAGGGAAGCTCTTTGCCCCTTCACTTGGACCATTCATTACTCTCAATCCAATCAAGCACTGACATGCATTGGGGTCTTGGGATTTTTTTCCTTCTGTGTAGTGACATGAGGTCATCCAAAATTACCGGAAGTGTTGTCTCTTCTCTAGATTCAAGGAAGAGCTGACTAAGGTAGATCTGGAGAAGAGTCCTTGCTTGGACCTGAAAGAGAAATGGAGCTTGTGATCTCACACTGAAATTTATAGCTAGATGTTGGCTAACTCTTTCCAAGATACTTTCCTGATCTTTCTGAGATTAGCTTTCTGAAAAAGCCAAAGAGAAGAATCTTTAGATTTCCTTTTACTTGCTGTCTATTTCTGCTGAGCTTGAAAGCGTCAATAATGGAAAAATACTCAAACCCTAACTGTGGTGACACAGTTTGAATGGCTCATAGCCAAACACTGTAAAAAACCCAAGGTCAGAATAAGTTAATAAAGAGCCTCCAGGTGCAGTTTATCTTCTGCTTGTGTTTGAGTAAAGAAGGTGCCCAGTTACTATGAGCCAAAAAAATAACCCCTCAGCCAGTAAGTCATGAAGTTGGAATCCTTCCTTTCTGATGCTGCAAAATTATAAGTGCAGCTGAGGTTACAGGGATAGAAGTGGTCTTGAAACTGTTTACAGTTTCTGGTACTTTTCTATGGATGTGTGAGCAGAAAGGGTTTGTGATTGCCCTTGTCAGCTTTCTCCCTTCTTTTTTTGTCATAGGGGAAGATCTTCCCTGTTGTTATTAAAAAGTGTTTGAGCTCATTCCACCCCACAAGGCTCCTATATGATGTCTGGTTTCTTGTCACTTTTCTTGCTGGGTTTAGAACTAGATCTATCCAGATGTCTCAGAAGGCTGAATGGTCAAATCCAGGTCTGATCATCTGTTTATCATGCATCACTCCATTTCCCAAGTTCTGTATTTGACTGACAGCTCAGTTCTGAGACTTTGTCCAGCTCCTAAGTTTCAATCATTGTCAAAACTGGCAAATGTAGGTCTCGCCTTCTAAATGGTGAGGAAGTTACTTTGTTAACTCCATTACCAGCTTTGCCTCTGGTTTACTAGTTCAGTGGCACACTACTGAATCTCCTTTTGTTCTGTGAAGGGAATCTGAAGAAACCAGCTTGTGTGTGTTTTTAATTACATGTTTGTTCAGTCCTCTGAGGATGTCAGGAGCTGTGAACAGCAAATGCCAAGTGATTGCCAGGAAGAAAGCTGCTGACTGCAGTCCATCACAGACAGAACCCTTCTGTGTAGCTGCCACTGCCTTGCCATGCACATACCGACGATATCTGATTTTGATTATAGTCTCTCCTCTGATGATAGTGCTGTCTCGGGTTCTCCTGGAGACAAAGTCTTGGTCAAATGAAAACATAAGCAATGGTGTAGTCAAGGACAAAGTCAGTCAGTCTCCCCCAGATTCCAGGCTATTGACTCTTCTTTCTTCCTCATTTGGAGTGAACTGAAAGGCTACCAATCTCCCTTTAAATGAGCATAACTTGCTGTACTATGTTAGTCTAGACAAAGGAAATCAAATTAATTAGCAGAAAGACTGCAAATGTGCTGTGGAGGAGGACCTGTCATTACAGTACCTCATTCAGGCTCCTGTGGCTTGCTGTGTATTCAGAATGATAGCTCTGGTCTTTCCCTCCACAGAAGAGAAATGGAATAATACTAGGCTTCAATTAGAGACACAACTATAATTCAGTCATGGGCAAGGAGAGGGGGAGGTGAGTAGGAAGACGGCTGCTCTGCAAAGCCTAAGTCATAAAACATAAAATCCTGGTTTACACATGGCAGCAGATCCTTCTGTGATTGAATTACAGCCTCCATATTCAGTAGTGGGTCAGGTCTGTAAACCACAATACAGACAGAGCAAATATTTACATTCTGTGTGTAATGACAGAGGGAGAATCACTGATCTGAGCATGAATCAAAGCCACAAAAACATAGATGTGGGACAGCCACGTGTTGCCAGTAGTGTGAAGTGGGAGGGATGGAGTAAATTTCCAGTATTTGGATGTTAAATTTTCTACAAATCATCCTGCTGCATTTAACTGAAAATTTGTCTTCTATTTACTTTCAGTTGTGACACACACTGCCAAAAACAGTGCATAAATGGCAGTTTCCCCATTCATTCTGTGTACTTTATGTTTTCTAATATTTCTGGAAAGTTATTTTGAAGTGTATAGGTATTTAGCATTTTATGTTGATAGTGTATAAATAATTAAAATTTTATTTGTATTCCTGACTTTGTAGCATCTCAAAAGATTTTTTTTCTTTTGAAAGCTGTTGAGCCGCTCCAAATGATTTATTTTGATCCATTTGACAGCTATGACAGTTAAAAAGGTTACTGTCAGTTTGGAAATATCAATAGACATGTAGTCAAGTAAAAATTATTTTTTATATATTAGAAAACAATTTAAAAACAAAGGTCAAAATATTTCCAGACTGAAGAAATTGCATCAAGGCATCAACTGGCGCATGGACCAGGGTAGCCAAGCAGCCATGTAACTGTAAATGTTTTGAACTCCAAGTGTTGCATTTGTTTATAGGCTTGCAAAAACACAAAAAAAAAAAAAAAAACATCAGAGCACATGGTTGCTGCACTTTTCAGCCCTTACAGGTGTGAATTATATTTTATTTGCATACATCAAGTTTTTCTTGTAGAGACCCTGAGTGAACATGGTTCCTTTCAGAGCAAAGCCCACAGCTGAGTTAAATATTTGAAACAAAACTAATCCCTCAAACAGGGATTGTGATGGGCCATTGGTTCACCCACAAAAAGTAACTGCAAAAGTAAGCCAAACAGAAGGCTGGTGCTTTTGGGGAAAGAAAAAAACATCTGGTAATTCTCCAAGTAAATTTGTGAACTAAAGGGGTTATAAAATACTACAGGATCAACCCAAGGATAATACCATGCATGGTGTGCAGCAGTGACTTGTTCCTGCTTGGCTTCCACCAACACAGAGTGCATACAAGATTTATGCTGTTAGGCCAGCTCACACCCTGGGTGAGAGACTGTATTAAAAACTTTGAGGGGACCCACTGTTATTTCGAGGTGTCTTGTGTTACATGTGAACATTAGAGCTCATGAACTTTGATTTTCTATGGGTATGTTCAGTGTGCCAGTAACCCTAAACATCCCCTTTGCTATTCACACCTCCTGTTCTAAATTGTGATACCATTGGCTTGTTCCCCCTGTCCCCTTCCCTGAAATGTTTTTCACATGTCCCTGTGTACCCTAGGAGAAAACACAGTGTAATACAATAGAAGTTTCAAACCTGCCTTGCTGCCCAACCCCGACAAAAAAAAATTAACTGTGAGGATATGTCAGATGTGTTGCTTATAAACTGAAGGAAAGGCAAAATAGGATGAGAAGATTCCCTAGATTTAGCCTCACTGAGGAGAAAAAGTGCTTTTCTGTGGACTAATAATTCTGGTAAGGCACTTAACAATGTGTTTGTATGACATAGACCTGGTTGGAACTAGCAAGCTGCATGGGGTCAATACTTGTTTTATTTGCTCATTAGCATAGATCTTCTGCACTCTGTCCCCAGAACTGCTGTAAGCTTTAGCTGGGAGGACTGATGCTTTGTCAGGCAAATTTAAGCAGAGATAAATGTAAATGAAAAATGCTCCAAGGAATAAATCTATGCCATTTTTAAGACAAATGTGTAAAAATACAGCTGGAATGGTTCTTACAAGTGATGTACTGGAAAGTAGTGGGATACATAGCTGAAATTTTGTTTGTATGGGAATTTGCATACTATCTAATAGAAAGATTAGCCTGTGGGATATTGGGATAAGAGCAATTCCTATTTGAACCATCTGTGTTCTCTATAAATAGGATAGCTCTATAAATAGGATACTGGCTTAGAGAAATTCAAAATATAAAGGCTAGACCATCAATAACATTTTAGATTTTCCAAACAGGAACATGGCCATAGTCATAATGTGGTAACTGAGGATAGCATCTTGACATAGAGCCTGAAAGAATAAAAGTATCTGAATCTACCAGAAAATCTGGAAAATTTAAATGTTACTTCTCTGCTGATTAATCTCGTGTTTCTTATATACAAGATTACATACCACCTGTTGATTTTAGAAGTACTTGCATTTTTCTGATCATTAAGAGAAGCAAGCACTTCTTTTGAGCACTTTTATGATGCTTTAGAGACGTCAGTTTTCTCCTAGAACAGAATTTATTCAAATGCCCTCTTTTTAGAATGGTGCAAGTACAGTAAGGAACATATATTGAAGATTAACGGTCATCTCCCTTACTGAGGCTAGAACATGAGCTGTGCATTCCAGAAGTAGTGTTTGAAGCTACAAAGAAATGAAGTTCCTAAGTCCATCCTTGTTCTATCAAAACCTCAGAGAGGCTATATTGGAAATTTTCATACAAAACAACTTCCTTATACAAGAGTATAATGTTTTTAAAGAAGAGCTTTCCTAAGGGTAACAAATCTGTATTTCTTTGCGAAAAGAAGGGTATTGGTGCCATGCGGTGCAATTGAAAGATGTTGGAAACAGTCCATTCTCAGTTAATTCCTGACCTCCAGTAACTCACTTCCCCTCTGAGCTCAGTTCTGGTCCCGCCATATGCTGGTCACCCAGTCAGCCTACAAACATTTGAAGTTGTGTCGCTTAGTCAGGCACTGGTCTCGGATGATATTTCTATGTTCTGTTGTAATGCAAACAACAAAAATATAATGGAGGCTGTTCATTGCAAAATAGTCTTTTGTAGCATCGATTCTCCAGTGAGGAAGATGTGAAATGAGCTATTGTATTTAAATGCTGAATTTGCCCCATTCTTGTGTTGACTGCCTTCCTTTCCAGCAGGCTGAGGGATGGTCACAAATGAAGACATTTGCTCAAGCCACCGCTTCCTTTCAGATTTAGTTTTTAGTTTCCCAAGGGCAGAAGTCTGCTGTTTTCTCCTGAATGAAATGCTGCCAAATGGGAGTGTAACAGCTGCCTTTGACACAGAAGAATAAAGTTAAATGTAGGCTGGTTTTACTTGCTGGACAAAATGTTCATATGCAGACAGAACTGACTTGCCTCTTTGGGGCTCTATCTTGTGCTGAAAAGCTGAGGAACACTGAGAAGGAGACTAAGTATCTTTTCAGCTTAGTTCCCTCTTGCAGAGAGACATTTTTTTAGATTCATAGGAGAATTATCAGTCCTTTCCAAAAAAGCTCTTCTCCTTGTATCCATTCCCTCCACCCCCTGACTGTAGCATTCTTCAAAACCAGGTTATAAGGAAGAGAATCAGCCTCATGGACAGCTAGCAGAAATCTGGTTTTATTTTGTGGGTTTTTCCCTCCTCCCACTCCCCCTTTTTTACCCAGTGTTGCAAATGCTGCCAGCACTGATGACTACCCAGACACTTCTGAGTAGGACATCTCACTCTGCTTGGGACAATTCACATGTGCTCACCAGGCAGACATTTGTCTGTGGTTGGTTCTAAAACCACAAGTTCCTGAAGCTGAAATAGCAACAAAATTTAGCTTTTAATCATAATGATACAAAAACTCTCCTTTGTCCAGTTACCTGCTAGTATTCAGAGTATTCAGTTCCTAATCCCCTAAGAAAGGCTTCGCTACATTACCCAGGTACTATAGCATGAGTTTGCTTTTACATTTCTTGCAGCTTTCATTCCTTCTCTTTATTTCACTTTTCCTGTTTTAAAATGATAAATGCTGACATAATTGTTGAATCAAAATCTTTGCTACTGATAAATACAGGGTCATATGAAGTTGATAGTGTCCTTCTTCACTGTATTACCTGGATAACATTTAGCCTTAAAAAGAACTCAAACCAGCAAAACTTGCATTATTGTTTCCTGCACTATTTTCTTCTAGCTGAGGCCTTAGTAATTGCATATATTATATGTGTGTGTGTTTTTTGGGGAAGCACTGGTATTTATCATGGACATAATCACAGAGGACAAGTAAGGTTAGAAGGAACCACAGTGGGGCATCTGGTCCAACCTTCCTGCTCAAGCAGGGTCATCCTGGAGCACATTGCACAGAAATGCATCCAGACAACTCTTGAGTGTCTCCAGTCAGGGATACTCCACCACCTCTCTGGGCAATCTGTTCCACTGCACAGTCATCTGCACAGTGAAGAAGTTCTTCCTCATGTTTAGATGAAACTTCCCATGCATCAGTTTCTGTCTGCTGCCTCTTGTCTTATTGCTTGGCACCACTGAGAAGAGCCTGGCTCCATCCCCTTGGCACCCTCCCTTCAGAATCTTTGAGGCATTGATGAGGTCCCTTCTCAGTCGTCACTTCTCAAGGCTGAACAGGCCCAGCTCCCTCAGCCTTTCCTCATAAGAGAGAGCTTCCAGTCCCTTAATCATCTTTGTTGTACTGAGGATCCCAGAACTGGACCCAGCACTCCAGCTGTGCCTCATCAGGGCTGAGCAAAGGGGCAGGATACACCTCCCTAGACCTGCTGCAATGCTCTTCCTAATCCATCCCAGGACACCTGGGGGCTTTATTGGCCACCAGGACACACTGCTGGCTCTTGGACAGCTTGTTGGCCACCAGGACTCCCAGGTCCTCCTCCACAGAGCAGCCCCCAGCCTGTGCTGGTGCAGGGGTTACTCCTCTCCAGGTGCAGGACCCTGCACATGCCTTTGTTAAAGTTCTGTCATTTCTTCTCTGGTCACCTCTCCAGCCTGCTGAGGTCCTTCTGAAGGGTTGCCCAGCCCTCTGGGCTATTGGCCCCTCCTCCCAGCTTTGTGTTGAGGAGGCATCTGCCCCTTCACCTGAGTCATTGATGAACAAGGTAAACAACACTGGGCCCAGTGCTGGACCTTGGGGGACACTACAGGTGACAGCCTCCAACCTGACCATGTGCACTGGGCACAGCCCTCTGGGATCTGCCATACAGGCAATTCTGAATCCACCTCACTGCCTGCTCATCCAGCCTGCACTTCCTGACTTTGTCTGTGTGGATGTTGTGAGAGACAGTGTAGAAAGCCTCACTAAAGCTGAGGCAGACAATATCCACTGCTCTCTCCTCATCTATACAGGTTGTTGTTTCATGGCAGAAGGCAATCTGGTTGGTCAAGCATGATTTATTGTTTGTGAATTTGTGCTGACTTCTCTTGATCACCTTCTTGTCATTCATATGGCTAGAGATGGACTCCAGAATGAGGTGCTCCATCACTTTTCTCAGTGTTGAAGTGAGATTGGCCAGTAGTTCCCTGGGCTCTCCTACTTGCAGTTTTTGAAGACTGAGGTGACATTTGCTTTCTTCCAGTCCTCAGGCACCTCTCCTGACTGCCATGGCCTTCTAAAGATGATCATGACCACCCTTGCTGTGGTGTCCACCAGGTCTTTCAGCACTCATGGATGCAGCCTGTCAGGGCCCATGGATTTGTGTTTCAAATTTGCTTAGGTGTTCTCTAACTCAGTCCTCCTTCCTTCCAACATTCCTGTACACTGGTCTCCTGGGTCAGAGATGTCATCAGACCAGTGCAAAGAAGATGTTCGGTAACTCTGCGTCCTCTGTTACCAGCATCCCCACTCCATTTAGTAATGCATCCACATTATCCTTAGTTTTCTTTTGGCTATAGTTATATTTGAAGAAGCCCTTCTTGTTCTCATTGACATACTTGGCCAGATTTAATTCCAGATGGCCTCAACCTTCCTTGTCTTATTTCTACTTCTCTGACAACCTCTCTATATTCATTCCAAGTGGCCTAACCCTATTTCCATCTCCTTAATGATAAAAGTATGTCAAAATACCAGGGCTGACTTCATCAATACTTTCCATCCCCTCTCTCCAGTCTTCTGGAGCTGTAGTTTACAATCAAGTTCTTAGGAGACTCTCCTCGCAAACTCCTGGTGCTGGCTTAAAATTTCAGAAACTTCCCTCTATTCCTCCAGCACTCCTACTACTTAAAAAAGCAACAAAAAACAACACCACCAAAAAACTCCACAGGTTTAAAAGCGATGCAAGAAAAGGAGGATTCAGCCTATGAAGAGCCTAATACTATAAATCAGTGATACAATATTTAGGTCAATATACTTTGTGGCAGGATGAGAGTACAGAGATGAACTGCTGGAGTAGTGTGATCCTTTAACACCCAATGAAGTGACCAGCTGCATTTAAAGAGGTTTCAAATGAGCTTGTCTTAAGTTCCTGAAAGAAAGAATAGTTCAGTGGTTTAAAATATTAATTTCTGTTGGCAGTAAAGGCAGATAAGAAAGAGAGAATTTAAGGAAAAACCCAGCATTCAAGCTGGTTAATTTTAGTGTCAAGGGTTAGTTTCTTCTGTCCTAAAAATAACACATAACACATTGCTGAAAGACAGGAATAATTGGCTGAGTTGTTGGTTCCTCTTATATTTTTGCTCATGGATCAAGAATTCTTCTAAACTCCCAACCTTTTCAGGGAAAGCTCAAGATAAAGCTCTTGGTTGTAGAAAATCTATGCAGTGAGAGCTGAATTAATATAATGTAACATTCTTTTAACTAGCATAGACTGTCTCCACCAGTGTCTTCTACATACTCTATTTTCTTGATGATTTACTTTTTTTTTTTTTCAATACTTTAAGTTAATTGTTTTCAGGAACTGTCTTGATAAGGAGAACTTCAAAATTCTGGCATTACTGGGGAAATGCTGTCCTATTCTGAGGAATGCAGGCAGGCATTGTTGAAACCTAACTTCATCTCTCTCTTTCAGAAAACAAAGCAAGAGCTCGCACAGTAGAGTGTGGCTCCTGAGACATACAGCCTGCAGGAGGACCTCTCCTGGTTCCTTCAGAGCTTCATGGTGTTCCCTGTAGGCAGTCTTGCCTCTCTGGGGGAGACATAGTGGTGCAAGAGAACAGGATGGATCTCCTTTGTGGAAGGGAGAGAGAAGGATGGAGAAGGATCTCCATCCAGGTGAGCCAGTGAGGGTACTAGGAATTTATTAAGTCTGAAAGAAATGTTTTCTCCCTCAGCAATCTACTGTTAGGGCTGTGCTGCAACAAGATAGCTTTCTTTCAAATCACTATAGAAGGTTCTTAGAGGACAAGAATGGAAAAATTTCTGCCTGTAAATTTCTGTAATGACATTAATGATTTGTTTTAAAATAATTGCTGCATTTTGTGCTTTGTGCAGTGGTTTTGAAAAGTGATGCGTTGTACTCCTAGACCATGGTAACTACTGCTGTAATGCAGATCTGAATTACTGAATCCTAGCTGCAGTATTGTGTTTTTCACATTTTAAAAAGTTTGGTCTGTCCAGCCTCCTGCATGTTTTGTTGTTGTAGCTTGCCTCACTCTTGGCAATTTAGTAATGGGAATCTATTAATGATGGAACGATTTAATAAGGCTCCCATGTCTCTGCAACAGGAGATACAGTACAGTGTTCAGTTATTCAGCTAATACTGCTGGGACATGGGAGAAATAATTTCCAAAGGACAGTTAAAAGAGAAAAGTTAGCACCAAATACCTCCCTTGCACAAAGATGCCTGATTAGTCTTTATTGAGGTCTTTATGAGAACATTGTACCATTAGAATCATGCCTAACTATTAATAAATTAAATAAATAGCATTTTTGGCTTCCTGGTAGAGAATTTGATATTTCCTGGCTTTCCACATCTGTTGCTAAAGCCAAGTTTTAGTTCTTTGAAAAGCTATTGCCTGGCTTGTCTTCAAGGAGCACTTCTTGTGTCCCATCTTAAATGTGAGAACTAACCATGTACATTTTGTTCTTATGTTATTGTACATATGACTGGTTTATACAGATTCTTTTTCTGACTGGGTCTAATATGAAATTAAGCGGGGACTTGAAAAAATTTTAGTAGCAGGGCTTCCTGCCTTCAGCCATGATCAAGTGATCCCTAAGGAGAGCTCTCATGTCTCTGAAGTTTGCAGGGTGGAAACTGGAAGCAAGCGAAACAGGTGGTCAAATGTGGCCATCTATGTACTGTACTATGTAATGTGACCTGATTTAATCTAGTCTGTAATGCCTGCCTTTTGCTGGTAGTTACAGAAAAATATTTGTCCAAGGGAAGCTCTTCAACTGTTAATTAAATTTAAACTTTTCAAGAAGCAAAAAATTCTCTGAATTTGTTTATCGTCTTCCCGGCCACCGGCTCTTACAGTACTTGAGACTGTACTTCTGATGGGTGCATGATAGGTTTATAGTACCAAATCTTCTTCTTTGTGAATCCATATTGTGATTAAGCTGAAGAGGTAGAGTCTCAAATTCCATGGTAAGACACGTTTTGCAGGTTTGGATTTTTTGGTTGTGTGTTGATTTTTTTTGGTTGGTGGGGTTTTTTGGGGTGTCGTGTTTTGTTACATTTTGTTTTCTTTTAAATTGGCTGCAACTTTTATTTCTGAATTCCCTCCAGAAAGGCCTGGTGAAGAGATGATTGTATCATACCTGTATCAGAGAGTTGGATGCTTCCAGGAATGCTGATAATGCTGAGTGCTTTGTAGGTGCTACAAAGTAGGTGCTAAAGCAAACAAGTGGGTCTCACACCTCCTGATTTCATGAGCAGCTAACATAAAATATCACAGTGATCTTTCAGTTACATCCCTCTTTCTTTCTCTCCATTTGCAACCCTGGAGTAGGCTGATCTTTAAAACAGGACTTCCAGTCAGAATCTGCATCCTGAGCTGAGAAACTGGTCATGACTTTGAAAACTAGAGGAAACATCAGAGTGGCCACTCAGCACAGATGGGCACTGGGGTAACCTCCTGCCCTGCCTTTCAGACCATAGCACCCACTCCTTCTCATGGGGACTTCTGCAAAAAAAAAGATGACCTTGAATTTTGAAAGCAAATCCAATACTCCAGTTGAGAGAGGACTTCCCTAAGCACAAAACTATAAGATATTTTGGGGGTTACGTGTCCTGCTCGGATGCTGGATTACTTTCAAGAATGTGTGAGTTACAGAGTCAGCAGGTCAGTATGCAAAAGGAAGCCTGCCTTGGTAGGTACTTTATGTTACATAGTAATTGGATACAAAGAAGAAATAAAGCTAAGGGCAGACACAGTGATCCTGGGTCTTCCCCTCCTAGCACAGTGACCTGACCTCTGAATGACTGATCTGGATTTTGACATTCGTGCTTCCATGGCCAAGGATTTTTTTACACTCCTGGACCTGAGAGTCCAGCTCCAGCATGTTGGGTTTGATGAGTTTATGAACTCATACTTGATGCTGATTTCCTTATCTCAAGTAGAAAAAACTTGCCATATGATATATAAGTGCAGCCAGGCCTTGGTGGATGTCTTGTCTAAGGTTAAGTTTTTCTCAGCTCACACACTGGAAAAAAGGCGTGGGGGGAACTGGCAGCAGCTGGCAACAATGCTGGGAGAAGTTGAAAGCTGTCACAAATGAGCTGCCACTGGGTCTGCTATGGGGACCCCCAGTGCAGCAGGAATGGGGGGCCCAGGCTGGCATTGGTGCAAGTTGTAGGGGTGTTGGTCTCTTGAGGCAGTTCTCACTTGCATGGTCTCAGCCACATGCTGTTTCATTCTGTTCCATCTAAGTAGGGCAGAGCTACCCCGTCCTTGCCAAAAGCCAGATTCTTCTCCAATACGTTTTGTGTTTCTTCTCATCCTGTTCTGTCTGCAGACAGACAGCATTCACCGTCTTGCTTTGCATTCAAATTGAGTTTGCCAAAATGGTCTCTTTCTCTGGGAGTCCTGAAGTTTCTCTTCTCTTTGCATGTGAGCGCTGAAAATATACGTGTAGTCCTTGGCAAGTTGCTGGCACCGTGTGACCTTGTTTGCACCCTTACTTGCTTGAATAGGGGATTTGTGTGCCAGGGCTTAGAAAGGGGTGATTTGCAGGCTAGTGAGGGGTAACACTGTGATTAGAAATTCCACAATCTGACAGAATGCACATTTGACCTGCTAGTGTAGAATAGATTATTACTCCCTTATGTAAATATTTTAAGGTTCAGGTTTGATAAGGATCAATGACAGAAATCAGTGGTGCGTTCCTACCTGTCTGTAGAAGTACTTGCACGTATTGCAGTATTTGGTTTATAACTGTACAATAGTGGCTTTGATTAATAATGCTTTATTAGTTATAAACAGACTTACTGAATAAATCCTGCTTACTCTATTGAACGGCTCTCCATGCATACATAAAACCATTTAAGCTATCGGAATACTGCTACAGTATTTCTCTATATGGCAGACTTTGAGTTGTTAGTTCTCTGTCAGCTTTCCTGGATTCCTACATAGGATTTCTGCTTGACCACCACTCTTGACACAAAAAGGAAACATGTCCTTTCAAGTTGCATTTTATGAAGAGAAAGGGCAGGCGTGGTAGCACGGAGTTTCACAGAATTGTAGAGTCATGAAAGTTGGAAAAAACCTTAAAGATCATCCCCAAAAAAGAGGAGGGGTTGAGGGAAAGGGTGTGTCTCTCCTTCTGACCTTTGCTGTCCTCTTCTATGCCAGGATCAGAGAAATGAGACTGGAGAGGCAGTATCCCTTATGTTTCAAAAGATTAGAAGAGTATGCCTGAGACATGTGGCATGAGGCATCTTGTGGAGAGCTCAGCTCTGTCTTTTTCTAGAAGACAAAGGTTTGTAAATCTAGTTTCTTTTCCTCCCCTTTCTACATAAAACACAAAGCACTGGGAATCAGTTGTTTTATCTACTACTGAAATGCAGCCATCAGTGCAGAATAACATGAGAACAATTTGAAAGGAAGCATGGAACACTATATTCAACTGAAACTAATTACCTGATTAGATTTTGGCCTGGCTGTGTGGGTTGACATCCAGTGGACTTGGCGACAATACCTGCCAGCAAAGCCAAGTCTAGTCTTGCTTCATTTAAAGGCTCTGGACAAAACTTCTGGACTTGCATGCTGAATGCTAAGCAGTGTGAAAATAGGCCACTGATTTAAAGTACCCATGGCTACAGTGGGTGTTCAATGGGGAGATGGCATGGTTGAATGAACTTTATTGTGGGTTAGAAATACTGGTTTCCATTTAAAGGTGGTTCTGTTTCAAGCATACAGTCTGGTGAAATTTAACTCTGCATCAGAACATCCTCTGTTTACAGCTATACGATTAGACTTTTGTTTCCTTCAGCACTTCAGGCTTCTCTCTTTAGAAACTTACCCCAAGTCTGACATGAGATCTTGTAGGCTTAGAAAATAACCTTAAGGGATGTTATCTTGCCTGGTCTGCTAGAGTAGTTCCTTTTCTTTATCTCCACAGAAGTTAAACATATTAGGTCTGCTTTATTAGGTGAGAAGCATTTGTTACTGCTCTTGTCATCTTTTTCACCTTAGCTGCAAACACTTTTTTGATCTTTTGATGTCATTGTTTGGAAAGTGACATGTTTTTCAGATGGGAGTACCTATGCAACATCTGAAATGTCTAGTGTTAGATATTATAATTACCAGTGTGATGGTAGTTTTTTTTTTTGTCTAGGCATCTCTCAAAAGGAAAAAAATTAAAATAATTACTTGGAAGGGTTTGAAGCTTTACCGTGAGGAGAGGGATAAGTCTTTCTTCTGTACATTATAAAAATACCCATTAAGATTAAGTTACTAGAGCACTTCAGAAGGACTTGGAAGTGTTCTAGTCTCCAAATGGGAAGCTTCTGTGCACCCACTTCTGGCACTGAAGAGACTCTCTCTTCTCCTTTCCCAGGGAGAGTGATATGAAAGGAACTGCCAAATGAGCAGCTCATTGACTTTATAAGGAAATTTAGTACACCTAGTCTGATGTTCTGGAAGCACATCGAGACACATTACTAAAATGAATTGGAAAAGAGCTGGTAAGAGATGCTCCACAGAACAGGAATACGTAATTGACAATCATAGGAAAAAATACTTTTGCCATCTGGCTGATTATTTTAACTTAGAAACAAGTTACGCTCTAACTTACTCCTTAAAATCTAAAATAAATATTGAATCCTCTCATGTTTACAAACCTTCTTAAACCATTTGCCCAAGAGGCCTTGCAGTTGTGAAGTCCTCAAAGTTGTGTTTAAGCATTTCCTCTTACTGCAAAAACAAATCCATCAAGGTTTTGGCCTCATACAAAGACAACAAATACAAGCCTGTAAGTGCCATAAGAGCCCTAAGAAACTTCAGAAGCAATTTAAAATATTAATAGTTTTTTGGACATCCCTTGCTGCTTCTGTGGGGAATGAGGTTGGGCTGGGACTCAGGGGCTGAAGGGACATGGGTGTGCACTTTGTGTAACCTGCTATTCCCTTACCCTCTCCACTACCATCCCCAAATCAGCTCTCACCCTCTTGGCAAGAATCTCTTGAGCCTTTGCTAGCCAGGAATTTGCCCAGCTGTTTGGCCCAGGATTTCACAGAGAAGGAGGAAATGTTTCTGGTTGAAGCTTCTGTAAAACCACCACTTCAGCCACAAAAGCATTAGTGTCCCTGTGGGCAAAAAACCCCAAGTAGTTGGAGAGTTTGGGGAGGGGTGAGGGGGAGCAATGTGACTTTGCAAAGGGTCAGACCTCTTCATGATAAGTAATCGTGAATAGAGAATTAGAATAGAGCTAATCTAGGAAAAGCAATGGGATTATAAAGATGATAAGATCTCCACTTCTTCTAAAAGCATGTGTGAAGTCCCAACTCCATTCCAGTTCCATGGTGTGAAAATACGTTTCTCCTAACAGTGCCTTGTGTTGCCCCTGCAGGATGGTTTGGAAATTTGCCTTGTCCGTTTTCCTGATGGCAGCGCTGGTTCGAGTGACGGACGCCAGGAAAAACCGCCCTGCAGGTGCCATTCCCTCCCCGTACAAGGGCAGCAGCAGCAACCACTCGGAGCGCAGGCAGCAGCTGAACAAGGAGGTGCTGGCCTCCAGCCAGGAGGCCCTGGTGGTCACCGAGAGGAAGTACCTCAAGAGCGACTGGTGCAAGACGCAGCCGCTGCGGCAGACTGTCAGCGAGGAGGGCTGCATCAGCCGCACCATCATCAACCGCTTCTGCTACGGGCAGTGCAACTCCTTCTACATTCCCCGGCACGTGAAAAAGGAGGAGGAGTCCTTCCAGTCCTGTGCCTTCTGCAAGCCACACAAGGTCACCTCGTCGACCGTGCAGCTGGAGTGCCCCGAGCTGGACCCACCGTTCCGACTCAAGAAAATTCAGAAGGTCAAGCAGTGCCGGTGCATGTCTGTGAATCTGAACAGCTCAGGCAAACTGTGAGAACAGGCACGTGGCTGCTGCTTGGTGCTGCCTCCATCAGCTTTACTGCTGCCTCTCCTCTCCCATTGAGCAGACTGTCCATTTTGTTGGTTTGTTTCTTCTTTTCCTTTTCTTTTTTCTTTTTTTTTTTTTTCCCTGGTGTTTCATTTTCTTTCAGGAGGCATCTCTCCAACAAGGAAAGGCTCCTTGTTGCTTGCCTACTGGAATAATGCTTTTTAACCGGCTGCGTTAGGCACTTCACCATAAAGTTTCATTGTATTTTAAATATCATCTAGCAGTTGAATCTTCTGGAGTGGAGCAGGCTCACAGAAGTTGGGATTGATCATCTAAGTGAACAGTTGGCTGAATCCAGCATTAAATGTTTCCACTGTGTGGAGTAAAGCCCTCTGCCCTACACTCCAGTTCCCTCCACAAGCTGAGAACGCCTTCCCCATGCTTTGGTCTGGAGCTTGCTCCTCTCACTTGGAAGTGCTGGGGTGCTGCCCAGGACTCGGGGACACGGATGAGGGAGAGTAATGAGGAGTAATGTGTAAAAAGCAAGCAAGACTCTCTGATGAAGCTCCTCTCCTTAAGATGACTTCACTTGTGCAATGACAAATGGTTCTGGGCTTGTTGTCTGAACGGCAGATCAGAAGCAAGGGGAAGAGGGTGAGGCGCTGGGTCAGCCGCGGTGACCACAGAGCAGACTGAGGGTGGGTTCTGATGCTGTTGTGGTTAGAGTATATTGAACACATGGCCTCTGCAGCAGTGTTTATTTTGTAACCTAGCTATAGTAAACAGCTGTTTAAAGTATTATAGACCTAGCCATGTATATTTTTCTTGTGGCAGAGTATGCCAGCGATTAAAACGTTAAGAGACTCGGTTGCTAGGTCGGCTGTCTGGCTTAAAATGGACATGGTTTTACTATGCTTTTAGTAGGTTTTTGTATGTTAGATATGTGTGTGTGTTTCTTACTCCAAAAAGGACAACATCCATTTATGACCTTATATTTATGCCTGCTCAAACCGGGGGAGGTGGAAGGGTAGTGGGAGAGAACACTTAGGGGAACAATGTGTCCCCAGAGGTATAAAAGCACTGTCACACAAAGGACAAAGTTTGGTCACTGCTGGACTGAATACAAAAGCTACATAAATGTCATCAATTTTGGGAGTGGTGTCTCTCCCATGATTGGAAACCATGTTAATGTGTTAGTGTTAAAGGACAAACGCCTCAGTCAGTGCTGCTGGAAGGGGTCACAGCTGTGGGAGCAGGGAGAGAGTAAGTTGTAATTGCTACACTATTGGTGGTCCACTCAGTTTTTGAGAGCTGCACAATAAGTGTTGGTGAACACTTGCCGTTCATTTTAAATCATACTATGTTGTTATTCAGTTGATGGAGTTTAACATGTCCTGTATACCCCATTTATTACAGGTCTGATCTGCATTAGTTCCAGCTGCATTAGAATCTTGTCTCAAACCAGCCCCCTTCCCCAAACCAAAGCCAGTGCACACGCAGTTGTCCGAAGCTTACAAATTAAAAATGACACGCCGACTCCCGGTGCCTGTCTCACAGTTCAGCATCTGCAGCCTTCTGCCGGAGCCCCTCCCCTCCAGCCCTTCGCATGCAGTTCAAGGGGTTAATGTGCTCAGCCCTGTCGCCAGCCGGGGCTTCAGAGCCCCGGGTCTCCATTATGTGACACAGGCCTCCCTAAGAGGCTTTCAGGACTGATCTGCACAAGAGCTCCAAGCGGTTTACAGGGGCTGGCATGGGCAGGGTGAGGCTGGTCGGGGCTGGCAGCCCTGTTGCATGAACAGACTTCGTTTCTCTGCTGTGACCTTCCAGCGTGCCAGAGGCGCACAGGGAGACCCCTCAGGCAGGGAATGCTTTAGGGGCTGTTGCTGCTGCTCTGTGGCATCAGGCCAGCCCCAGGATGGGCGCGATAAAGACTAGTCTTGAGAGTGTGTGGGTGTGGGCGGGGTGCAGAGGGGGAAGGTGGCAGTATAGTCTACTAAGACTCCGGGGATCTCAGTCTTCCCTTGAAAGGAATGAACCGAAAGTCAGACATTTTAGACCAGAGAGAGAAAAGCATCCTAGTAAATTCACTTAGAGAAAAACGTGCAAGAATCTTTACCTTTAAGCTATGTCCTGCCTGGGTTTTTCACCAGTTTGCAATATGAATATGCTGCAGCTTAAAGCTCCTTCTAGGAGCTGTGTTTATGTAAAAACCGAGTTGAGCTTGTAATGGTTAAAAACTGTATTTAATTCTTGTTTTATAAATGAAAACAAAAAATGAAGAAATGCTTTAAGTATAATGTAATTATTTTATAGGTCAACTATTAAATTATAGATTAAATAATAAAGCTACTCTAGGGTTATATGGCATCCAGGTGTTTTGCTTCAACAGTTTGTGTCCAACTGTTCTCTAATCAGTATATTCTCCAGTTTCCTTTTCACCCTCCCAAATACAGGTGAATGATGGCTCACCCTAAGAGCTTGGGAAAACCTAACTGCTTCTCTCCTTGTTTCTCACTCCCCTCAGAAGTACATGGAAGGCAAGAGGGAAAAATAAAATGCACTGTTCTTAGGTTCTGCAGTTGATTCTGCATGCACTTATTCTGGGTTTTTTGGTAAACTGACGAGCAAAGCTCCACCACTGGCTGAAACACTGCCATCATTTGCCATAGGAGAAATAACTGACCTAAATAATTTTGTTTAAAATATTTACAGATCCTTATGTAACAGGCACCAAACTACTCATAAGGAAAAAAAAAAAAGTTATATCCTAAGATATAGGTGATCTTTAGTGGTTGCTATCAGCTCTTGAACAGGTTCAGCATTTGGCAGTCCAAACACAGGGTAATATTTTGGGGTTTGTGGTGTTTTTTCCCCCTTACCAACCCAGAGATAATGCAGTTTCTCAAGGGAAGATTTCTTTGTGTAAAAGGGAGCTGCCACACTGATTGATGAGCCTCCATGTGACCAGAAGAGATGCCTGTGGTGAGTCTTGAAAGAAGCAGATGAACCTGGACCACAGCTAGCAAGGGAGGGCTATGTCCTTTATGGCCCTGCATTTGTAGGAGCCCTTTACTGTCTCCCCTTCCCTGTCTCTTGCCCAAATCTTGTCACGTCAGTAGCTGTTGCTTTACAGAACTAGTGTTTTGCTTTGCCTCAGCTACTGAGGTATGGTCAGGCTCCCTGCTCAGACCTCCAAAACACCTCTGTCACTTGGCTCAAAGGGAGCTCAGCAGTCACCTCCTCGAATGCCCCTCTCTCATTTCCACCCCTCTCTTGGCCAGTCTCCTGCTTTGCAGGTCATGGATTGCCCAGCACCCACCTGAACTTCTGCTGCTTGAGGCACAGTCCAGACTCCAACTCCAGTTCTCTCAGTCTGTTGCTGCCCAACCATTGAACTGTGGTGGTACCAGAGGTGTATGCTGTGATCCAAAAATCTCCCCCTTGTGGAAGCAATCCAACAAGACCAATCTCTCCAAGTAGCTGGAAAAGCTGTAGGTCAGACAGATGCAGTTACTTCTTAGAGTGGACAGGTACTACAGCATAGGGGAAGGGAGGAGGACAGAGCATGTTAAGCTCAACCACAGTGCGACTGCCATGTTGGCATGCCCCCAGTTTGGGGTGGGTGAGAAGTGAAGTTTCTAACAGCATAAATCTGAACAGCAGCTGGGAATAAATGAGATGACAGTGCTGATGCAATAGGGACCCTTTATGTTCAGAAAGACATAATTTTTAGGCAATGGACTTACCACTGGATGCTCTTACAAGTAGGTTGGATGAATATCAGATACAGGAACAGACGAGTCTGTTGTAAGCAAGAGAATAGCTCAGAAAACCTGTTTTGTAAGGAGAATCCTCTTGATGGCTGGCAGACATAAATGGTGTAGGGCATGGTTTTCTCTTTTCTCCCTTTGCTGACTGGTTTACATTATCTTCAGAAAAACTCAACTTCATCAGTTTTCACTTACTCTGTCCCTGGTAGTTTAAAATTTGTGTAACTGAAGTAATTGGTATAGTGGATTTGTCAAAAATTTGGCTTTGCTTTTAACCTAGAGTCTGCAACAAAATAATTGCAATGCAATGACCTGCTATATATTCTCTCAGTGAAATTAATATTTGCTTCCAACTTTTTAAGCTGATCACTGAAAAACTGGGCAAGAAAAAAAAGACAGTCTGTGGAAGATCCCTCTAATTATTGTTCCCACTGCCATAGTTGGTTAATACTTAACTAAGTTTTGGAAGTGTTTTGGGGATGATGAAAGGTGCTACAAAAAAAGCTAACCCACTACAGTGTCATGACGTGACAAAGCACCATGCTTCTGAAAGGCTTTAATTGGCAGGCAAAACAACATGAATCCTCTTAGCTCCTCATAAAAAACCAGATTGTTCTTGCCAGCAGGTCACATCTGCTGCTCAGGTATTAAAATGCTTCTTTTGCTGCTGCATTTAAGTAACAGAGAGCAATATGTGGTGGTAGCAATCAACAAAATGCTCAGAATTTTGTCTATGACAACTCTTGTAGAATTAGGGCCAGCTCTAGAGTGCTTGATGTTGCAGTAAAGGAGGGAATTGCAGCAAATGAAGGGAGAGGGAATCAGTGGAGTGTTCAACCTCTTTAAAACATACCCAAACACACAAACAAACAAAAAAGAGCATTGGTCCAGAATTCCGTAAAAAGTTGAGTATGTTGCTAAAAACAAAGAGCAGAAGGGAAACTTGTGCTGTGAGTTCCCTTTGGATGTTCTGTGGGTCCACTGTGGTCCTGCACATAGTGGGCTACTTTGCATGGAAGTTTGAGACAGGTTGGAGAGGAGCAACATAAAAGAGAGACATGTTCAACCAAATAGGTTGGGTCTGAGCAAAATGAAAGAAAAATCTATGTAGCAGCACGTGTCTTAAGATCACAATATGGTTCCATCAGCTACAGTGACACTTCCTGTGACACTTCTTCAGAGAGAGAGAGACAGAGAGAGAGGCTTGAAATAACTTCTAGCATCCATGCTGCAGGTCCTGTAGAAAGGGTATGTATGTATGTGACAGATTTAGGAAGTGGCTGGACTTACTAGGAGGTTTCTAAAACACTTGTATATATATATAAAAGGATTGTAAACACAGATAATACTTTTTAATGCATATTTTTGCCTTGATAGCAATTTATTAAAAGCAATTATCCTTAATAGCAATGTTAGTAGAACTGGGTTACGAATCTGAGCCAAATGCAAGACTGGGAGGCATACAGAAGGTGGAGAAGTGAGTTTTACATAGTCTCCTTGGGTAAAAAACACTGAAGCTCTCACTACCTCAACCTGGGGAAGGTAGTATATCCACATAACAGGGAATTACTGTCACTACCCTTCCAAAGGGCAAGCAAAGAGAAGTATTATTTCGTCTGCTCTCTTCACAAAGGCTCTTCCTTGATCACAGGAGCCAGAATGGGATGTGGTGCTTAGGGAGCAAATAGTTTGTAGCATTCTACAGCATAGCCAGAGAGTGACAAGAGGAGGCAGTTATTTCATTATTATTCCTTTTATTTTCTTATAAATTAACATTCTAAAAAAATTGGAATAGAAACACTAAATACAGTATTGCACATAGTGGTCTTTGTTAGATGATCTATTATTTCATTTAATATAGTAATATACATACTGTAGGTACTGAAGAGAACAGGAAAGCTACAAATGAAAACATGCTACTGTATCCTTGCACTTAGGAGCAAAGGAGGAAAAGACTATTGTTTACATAAATACAAACATGGATTTGAATCAGTGCCATTAAAATAGCTTTACTCTTTAAAGTTTTTTTCTCCATAAGTTAGTTGTAACAGCAAATAATCTCTTATTTTCTCTTCCCCAAATGGTAATGTTACTCCCATCAACACAGAATTTTAGAATTCCATTCTTGGTAATTTATATCCCTGCAAGAAATTACTACTAGTACAGATTTTCACATAGGTTTATCAGCAACAGGAGACTTGCTTTTCACACAGTGAAAAAAACCATCTTTTCTAGTGCTTGGTATATATGAAGAGTAACAGATTCCTGAGGTCATATTTTGCACTTCCTTTTATGACACCCTGTAGAGTATATTCGCCTCTGAAGAGCTCAGAATGTCTCTTGATGTGCTAGATTAGGTAGGGAATAATGCAACCCAGCAGAGCTCGTTTGCCTTACCCCAGTGTCTTTCAGGCTCCAAAGCTGTGAGCACGTGCATCCAACTGGGTTGCACACACGGTCTGCTTTCAGGAATAATTAGCTTAGAAAGAAAAACCTTATCAATCAAGCTGATTGGTTTGGGGCTCTTAAATAAGGACTGGAGGAAGGTGTTGTTATCAGTTGAGCAGTCCAAAACTGATACAGTGAATTCTGGATTGCAAATAGGAAGTAAAAATGTGGTCTAAAATGGAAGCCCTAAGTCATATATTTCAATCATTAACCACCTAGTTAGGGACACTGAAAGCCTGGAGGAAATGTCTGTAATTCTGTTAAGTGTGAAATTGATTTCAATTAGTTGGTAGTCTATGTTCTGTCACTAGAATTGGCTACTGTTTTCCATAAATGTTGTCTCCATGTGCATCTTTTAATGGCTCTCTAAAGGAGTTTTAAATTAACCGTAAAGCTAATTCCAGAAGGGAAGTCATATACATGTGGCCAAAAGCCTGTCTGACTTAAGTGATCAGCAGTTAAAACTATACTATACCTTCTAAAGTTCATGTAAAATTATTAGCTTGCTTTATATATTAACAAACTATAATAGCCAAATCTCTCTTAATCTCTATCATACTTCTGTGCTTTTCTGTATTTTCCTGTTTTTTCTTTTTTTTTTTTCTTTTTTTTTTTTCTTTTTTTTAAATGCTGGATTTCTGACCCCCGTACCACCTGGCATTCACTATCTGGCAAAAGATGAAGTAAAAAGTATGCTGCCTTATCGATTTTAAAGATAGTTACAGTAAACATCTTGTTCCACAAATATTTAGTTATGGAGGGCAACCAAACAAGTTGGGAAAGCATTGATTATACTGTATAAACAGCACTTAACGATTCAAAATACAAACTACAAATGCCAACATGAAACAGGTACAAACAATTCACTAGGAGTAACATTTCTTTCCCTAATCTAAGTGCAGTGCCATGAAGTATTTGTGTTAGATGTTGCCAGTAGGAATGGAAATGTTTTACTGTACCAAGTAGCATTCTTATGAAGTTCAACTTAATACAGTTTTCAGCATGTTCAGAACTGATGCAGATGCCACTTTTTATGCATGCTGACTTGTCCTATTTGTAATATACCATACAGTTTACAAAATACCATTTTTGAGTGGCAAAGGAGATACAGAGTACAGGGAAGGTGTTTCAAGTCCATACCTAGTCTATTTCTGGGCACTCCATTAAAGTGATTACATTCATGAATGAATGTACAATAACACATCAGTTGATGGAAAACTCTAGAGAACAAAATGCAAATTTTGAAAGGTCAAGGAAGCAAATGATCAGGGTGATGTGGTTTCCTTTCCTCTCACTCCCCACCCACAGGCATGTTGAGTTTTGGTAACCAGGTAACAATGGCTTTTGAATTTCTTCTCTCAGATTTTCATACTTATCTTTGCTTTCTGAAAAATAAAATAAGTTGAAAAAATCAGGACAAAATTTGAGTGCACACAAAACACAAATCCAAAAAGCACAGAAATACATAGGTAAATGTTTGATTATATTTACTGTAGAACTGACTTCACAAATAAACTTTGAAGCAAGAACTGAAGTAGACTATAGCTATACACTGCTTGTGAAATAATTTTGTTTGCTTTCCTTTTCACTCATCAAATTTTCACTAAGACTGAAGGTCCCTATTTCAGTGCAAATAAGAATGATACAGGAATAATTAAACAATTATTTCTTAAAAGAGATCTCAGTGTCTTCATATACGGCAGCATATAAGTTAGATAGAGAAATCCAAAATAATGTTAATTTGAGGTGTTTTTTTAAATAACATGTTTATCTGCTTTTAAATAAAATTGATAAAATGTAGTTTATAATTCCTTACCAAGCTAGCACTCCATTTACATTTCTTGTGGCACTAACTACAGTCAACTCTCACTAAACATTCAAAATAAGAATAAATGCAATATTATTGCTTCCTGTGTCAGATTATCTTAGTTAGAATACAGTAAGTTACCACATGCTTCATTTACAAAATGTGTCACAGGTAATGTGACTACACAGCTATGACTACAAAGCACAAAAGAATTGTCATGTCTTGGGGTGGTGGAGAGCAGAGGACACAGAAAGAGACACAAACACATGAAAAAAATCTTCTAATATGTTTCAAACACAAATGATGGCCAGTTGCTACAGATATGATTTAAATGTGAGGTACCAGAATAATTTTTCTGTAAAATCAGTCATGATGCTTACAATGGTTAGGCAATCACAGGGGAAAGGTTTCATTGAATGAACAGAATTACTCCTCTATTATCACTGAAGTTGTTTTCAAAAGAATGATGAAAGCATAGTATTATCTTTTTCTAATGTTTCTATTCCAAACAAATACCTATCAGTGGATCAGAAATCACTGTATTTGATACAGTGATCCAGCTTGAAAAACGTGTAATTATAAAAATTATTCCTTTCATTCTGTAGAAATGAGTGAATGCAAACTGAATAAGCTGGAAGACCAAAACTGCCTTTCTGCCTTCTATGTGCATCCTACACCAAGACTGGGAAGAACACAGACTGGCACAGCGGGGCAATAATAAACTTCTCTTGCTTGTGCTACATCTATTTTGTGGAGTAATATTCAGAGGCAGATTTCAAATTTGTTAATTTCACACCTTTAAGGAAAACGCTAAACGTTAAAGAAAAAACCAAAAAAACTAACCCAGAACAAAAACATACAAGAATAACCTTCCTATAAAATGCAAAGAGAAAAAGGTAGAACAAATGATATAAACAGAAGTATTGCTACAATTATTACTTACAATTCCAGAGTCATGTTTTGGTCTAATATTGTATAGTGACTTCCCCTTTTTCTGCCTGCAGACTTCCTCTGCTTCTTTGACTCTGAAGAGAGACAAAAATCTATAAATACTCCTGTACACCAACAACATTTACAAAGACAATGCAGTATGTAACTTACAAGTTAAGGCCTG
Organism: Pycnonotus jocosus; assembly: GCA_013400435.1. Classification (NCBI taxonomy): domain Eukaryota; kingdom Metazoa; phylum Chordata; class Aves; order Passeriformes; family Pycnonotidae; genus Pycnonotus; species Pycnonotus jocosus. The sequence goes on along the minus strand of VWYP01017919.1, from coordinate 31,540 downwards.
AGGACACAAGTGGATAACTTTATTCTCCATATATTCATTAGCATGCTCCACAAAATAGTTCTTAGACTCCAGGGCTGCTATAGCCCTACCCAGCACTTACACAGACAGGCATAATCAATTGCATAATCAATTCTAGTTACCAAAGCAATCAGTACTTACTGCAGTTGAAGACTCAAATGTATGAGGGCTTAAAATACACTGGATGACATTAAATTTACATTTCAGAGCATTCATGCAAATAGTGCTGAGAAAAGTCCTTTTAATCACTGTTTAAAATGAGTGATCTATTCCAACCCTCAGCAGTTTGATTACAGTTTAAACAAAGTGTGTCACCAAGCTATGTTCCCTTCCACCCATTTTTGTTTGCATTTAAAATGGCAAAATAGCTTAACCTAAATTTCCAGTCTTTACTCTAAAAACAAAAAAATGGAAAATTTCCATGGAACATGATGTTTAACCCAAGGTGATGCATGTCACTGCATGCATCTCTTTAATCCCAAACCTGAAGAACCTCAAGGCTTACACGAACACTGGGGATGAATGAACTTGGGCTGCTTGGTTGTAAAGAGAGGAGCAGGTTCTAAAAGTAAGGGTCCACTTTTTAGTGCTTCCTGACACGGCAAACAGTACCAAATTAGGACCTTGTGAAATGCCACCACATTTTTGGTGAGAGAAATACCCTTTTTGTTATGCAGATAGGAAACAAACTGTGAAAGGCAGAGGACTACACTCAGACTGGGAACCTGCCAGAATCAAGCTGATGGGTTCAATGTCACACTGTAAAATGTTTCTTTACAATTTTCACTCATTTATATATCAACCTTGTAAACACACATGATCACTGAAACACTGATAATACAGATTTATTTTATGAATTCTCTGAGCTGAAAAGACTTAGATAAACACTTTCTATAAAAGAACATCATGTGAGATCTTTAATTTTTTTAATGAGAGATGAGAATTTTATTGATAAATAAAAAAGTAGAAAACAAAAGTGGAAATCCTATATTACCTTGATCTTGCCAAAAATATGGGCTTGAGATGGCATTTAGTCTGACTTTTCACCATTATCCAAGAGTGAAAAAAGAAATAACAGTTAAATGATATTAAGAAATCATATATCCTTGGCTGGTTCCTTGCAGTTCATCTCCAGACCACTTATATGTCTGTTATTTCACTGAGGCTACACAGGGCAATGTGAGAATCCAACTTTGTGTTACTATTATTTTTGAATATTTGTGTGTGTGTGGTAAGGGCCAAAATTTTGAAAATAAAACTCCAGCTGTGTCTGCTAAGCACATTAAAAAATACTTTCACATTCATCTATACTTATACAACTTCACCAGACACACCTTGTTCTTTTAAGAAGTTTCAAATTTATACTTTCAAAAATTAATTTAAATGTCAGTTCTTTTCCAGCACTTCCTCAAGCTGCTCCCTTCATTTGATGGCCTTGTATGTTGTCGGCATAGGGGGACCTTCATGTGCACAGGTCAGGGGGAAAAAAAGCTTTGAAAACTGTTATTTCAAGCTGTAATGCTTTCTCTCTAACTTCAAATCATATAGACTGCAGCATAATCTAAAACAAAAATGTCAAGCAGCCCAGTAATTCACCTTTAAAGTGTATTTAAATAGATTCAGTAAAAGTGGCAGCCAAAATGTGGTGATAGCTTCAAATAGAAACTTATGGGAATGATGCAGAATGAAGAAAAAATTCAGACATTTTCTTTTCCCTATGAAGATTTTTCTTCTGCTTCATGTCTACTTTCCTCCAAAGGAGAAAAAATATCTGTGACATTGATCTTTCCATGGTCTTTTGTAAATATTCAGACACATTCCAACCTATCAAAACACCCTCTTACAAAGTCAGATATAAAATAGCACATCTATCATATAATTTCCTCTTTTTCAAATAAAGGTATGCCTGGCTCCCTTCACTGTAGACATCATTCGAATAACAAAATGAAATCTTACTTGTGAGTGAATTAGTATCAAGTCCCAGTAGTTGTACAGGCACTATACCAGTACTATTGAGTTTATCAAAATTACTGTTTTATTGGAGCAGTGTAATATATGCAGGTATTCAGACTACTCAACATGCAAATGGCAGCATATGTAACATACAAAAATATTTACCAAACCAGTTCACTTGGATCAGATGTTATTCTTGGGAAATGCCAGGGAATCTTCAATTCCACCCTTTGTCCCACCTAAATATCCCTCTTCCAGGATGGATTACCCACTGCTTGCTAACACACCAGGTCATGAGACAACACAGCTCCCTGTGGGTCTTATGTTAATTTAAAACAAAAATCCTCACACAGTAAGGAACCCTTGATAATGCAGTTCTTCTCTAAACACCCATTAAGTGTCACTGTCAATGTAACATATCTACATATTCTGCTTCAATTAGAGAAACAGCTTTTGGAGAAAGGCTGTCTCTGCTTAAAACAGCAAGATGTTAGTAACACACCAACCTGTGAAGAAAGAAGTCAGAACTTCTGTGTCCCTGAGATAGAATTTCAAAAATTATCAACAACCTCCAGACCGGTAAGTGACAATCTTAAGGTTGTGTTACCCAAATTTCCAGGATTATTTGAGAGGTTCTGGTCTCAATAGTATGGCTTAGGTCCTCAAGTTTCGGGAGCTTTTATGAAATTCCTTGGAGTTTGAGCCAATTTATTCATACCAAGGGAAATACAGATGAGAAGCATCTAATGCACTTAAAGCTGAGAGCTAGCAGGCACTCAGTTCCAATTCCAACCATATCACTGACTCACTGTATGGGTTTGGGACAGTCCACAGCCTCCTGGCTCTCATCCTGCTCTCTGTGCAGGAAAATCCAAGTGGCTGGATAGAGCCTCAGTGAAGGCCATGTGACCCATATAAATGCTTCTTCAGCAAGAAATGCCCTGAGAAATGTGAAGATAGAACACCAAAGGCTCATTTCAGGGAGGCTTAGTTTGTGACCCTATTAAATCTGGAAGCATGGAGAACTGCATAAATCTACAGCTGTATCTAAAAAAGAAAAGCCAACAGACTGGTGAAATAGAAGCAAAGGCAATTATTAGCCTTCCACAGGGCTAAATCATAAACCAGTCAGTGTGGTTATCAATTTTTACTGTGGGCAAATATATTTCTTGAAGGCTGATCATTCAGCTTAATTAAGATTTTGTTAAATGTAAAATTAAAATAACTTAATCCTTCTGGAAGAGGAAAAGGATGTGTTTTGTAGGCACATCCACACTATTTAAACTGTGTGATCTAGGAAAGCAGATAAAAGGTTACCTTTGAAGTGAGGGCAATAGTCTTAGTTCAGTTGGAAAATAATTGCCACTGGCAAGTTTTTGTCACCTTAGGTTTTCTCTATTTGCCATGAAATTTTTTTTCATCTTTCCATAAAACTAACAAGGTTTAGGCAAAGCCACATTGCTTCTGTCAGCTCATGCCTGGTTCAAGCCATATTTCTCACAGTGGCAAGCAAATCCCTGTGTACCTTCCTCTTGCTCAGCCTTTTCCTGCACTACTTCCCACTGACTTCAGTGAGACCCTGATCAGCACGGAGGTGCAAGATAATAATCTACAACAAAAACGTGCAAAAATTGGATGAACACTACTGATTATGGGTTAACTCAACTGTGGTGAGTTGATAGAGCTTTATGAAGAAACTAATGGATCTAATTCAATAATGGGAGGCAGAAGAAGGATTTTTGGAGAAAATAATGCAAGATTCCCAACAGCCACAAAAGGAGAAGAAATAGCATACAACAACATATATCCAAGCTCCAGGTCAAAAGCCACTACCATTGTGTCAATGCAGATCTCAAAGAGCAAGAAAACAGTTAAAAAGACATTCCTAGGAAAGGAGTGGGTATTCAATTGTCAGGCCTTGTGTGGAAAGATAGGCTGCCATGGGGAGACTGTGGAAGAAAAGTCTGAGGCAGGTGAGTGTTCCCCAGTTCCTAAGAATTATGACCCTCAGGAAAAGACAGGCATGTGATAGATTGATTTATTGTTCCAAAAATCTGTTTTTACTTATACTCTTTAGTTCTAGACTACTAATACTTTCTGTTAGAGAGGCTGGCTGGTCCCCTTATAGGGCCATCACTCTAAATGGCAACCAAATCCTCAGAAGCAGGACAGATCTTCAAGATATAATCTGAAAGTGGGAGAGGAAGATGGAGGTGGAAAGGACATGGTGTCCTCTTGAAGAAGCCAGGTGGTACCCTTAACTTGATAAGTGTGGTAGGAATGACTTGCAAGCTTGCAAGTGTGCTAAACTTTGCTAAACTGATGCTCAAACCATCCCACTTCATACTTTACAACCACTTCTCAAATCGTATTTCAGCAAACAGACTTTGGTTCATTTACTATCAATCCCTGTCCCATCTTATGCCAATTCTGGCTCAAAAGTGAGCATATCAGTTTGACAGAAAACATAACATCAGCTGTGTTACCTTTAGCAATTTTTGCCTCTCATTCTTTTCCCAAATAGTTTCTTGGTTTTGTCTTAGTGAGAACATAATCTTACCAAAACTAGTCTTCTCAGCCCAGACAACAAGAGAGTTGATTAACTCTCACTGTAGTAATCTGAAGAGCAGTTATTCAGGCCCAGGGCAGATTCTACAAATACTTGTTAAGATTGTTCATCACTTGAATCTCCTTAAATATTAAATTTAGCTGAAGCATTTCTCACATTATTTCAGAAAGAATATACTTCCAAATACCCCCAACAACAAGAAAACATGTAGGGAACATACAACATTAGGTGACCAGTGGATCAGTTTAAAAAAAAAAAAAAAATCTACAAGGGAATGAATAGCCAGAACAGCCAGGCCTAAGAATTATAGTCCTGAAATCTGCTACTTAATAAGATTGAGTCTATCAATTGTCACCTGCAACAAAAGAAGTAGTTTCTTATTTACATCATAATAAACTTTTCTCCAGCACTATCACCTCTTTGTACCTCATATCGATTGTGAGACAAACATACAAAAAATATGATTAAGTTAATAGAGAGCCTGTAAGATGAATAAGCAAGTTACACTTCAGCATGCACACAGGAAAAAGAAACCAGACATGCTTAAAAACCCAAAAGACAGAGTGGTTTTATCTACCTTCTAGACCAAAAGCCAGCCTGGCCACAACCTTATCAAGGCTTACAGACTTTCTGTCATCATTCAATCCATTGACGGGGTAGCCACTTCCCTGCCACTAAACATTAATAATTCTGTCTGAAGTATCTGTGGCAGACAGATTCATTTCCTACTGGCTCCATCTAGGCTTGGTTGCCTTACACTTCACTAGCAAACACCATGACATGACAAATGTAATCACAGTGAGAGGACTGGAAAGTTATGCCTTAGATAGTAGAGCTGCTCACAAAAACTTCCACGATAAACTCAGACAGACATTACTTTTATGGTTGCCAGTATAGTTCATGGAACCCAAAAGACATTTTTCTGCAGATATTCTGCATTTTTTAACACAAAACAAGGCTAAGGCCAATACCTTTTATACTTTTAAGTACTTATTATCAGTTAAATAAAAGGAATGTTGCCAAAATATTTTATGTAGCTTTGTCTGGGTTGAAGATTGAGTTAAACTTGTTTATAATAATAATAGTACTTCTACATATAAAAACAAATAAGAAATCCTCCACTAAGTTATCAAAAGCCAAACATCTTTCAGATTTCAAGGGCAGAAAACTTTAAAACTCTCTCCTTAAACTCTCGCAGGGCAATGTTCCTATATTTTATTTGTTGACTAACATATTGAAAATATTTTTTGCTAAGGGAGAAACCAAAACACAAAACCTAGAATGGAAAATCAGAATTCCCAACATAAAAGTAGAATTAAAAAATGTAGAGCTTTTACTTTCATGCCAATAGGGTTGGAGTGATGACACAGATATGATTCAGTAACTGACTGCAAAGACTTTATATAGATAAGAAGTACATTGTAATGTACCTGGTCCTGTCAAACAAACTGATGAAACCTAACCTTGACCTACCAACAGAAACATAACATATTAGACTATTCTGACATCCCTGCCAGCTTCTTGCAGGGTTAATTCAAAGACCATGAAGCAGACAATGGTTGTTAGAAAGACAGTGATTAATCATAATTTCGCTCAGAGGACCACAGACAGATTAAAATGTTTTAATCTGGCCACTTAACATAGAAAATAATCTGTAGCAGGACCCTAAATAAGATACCTCCTCTGTCAACAGTATAGACGTTGGGGAATACATTTAACTTTTTTTTTTTACTGTGCATCATGTCAAATGGGCCTAAAATAAAGCTTTGAGGGCAACTGAAATGAAAATTAGACTTTCCCATTTACAGAGTCTCACTGCGCTTCACCAAACACTTAAAAATATTCTGAATATTTTGAAATTCAAAAGTATTTAGTTTCACTTGGTTCTCTCTCGCAATCATACTCTTGGTGATCTAGGGGTTCTGATTTTAGCTGTGAAGGTTTATACAGATGTGAATAAATAAAATAAAGAGAATACTGTGCAAGACATGATTTAAAGATTATAATTTTAACATTAAAGAAAATTTCACATTGAAAATATAATTAAATAAATACTTGAACTGCTAAAGAATGGTTATGTTTCTAATAAAATGCATAATAAAACACACATATACCCACTTAAATACATTAAATACATTTCATGACCTTTGTCATTAAATTATCAGAGTGGCCAGTATTTCAGGCTGTACCTGGCTACCTTCAGGCAAGATGGAAATCACTATTCTACAGACTTTACATATCAAGATTGAAATTAATCTAAGAAAAGATAGTCATCACCTTCCACTGTTTTTCTTTGAACTGAAGCCAGGCTGCTCTCAAAGAAGCTGGCTACATTTGAGCTATTTGGTTAGGAAACTCAACGGGAAATGATAAGGAAAGGGAAGAAGATTAGAAGTGAGGTATAACTGGTAACATAATCAGCAAGCAGAAGAAACTCGTGAATGAACAGAAGTTTTACAGTGTTAGCTGTAAAACATTTCTAAGCAGCAGATGGGGTAAAAGAAGGCAAAAACCCCAATGTGTAGGAAAGGATCATAAAATTCTCAGTAAACAGACTACGTGGAGAAGATGATTCTTAAAGAGAATATAGAAACATATCCTGGACAGAAGAGTTGCTACACTGGTTATGTTGTGGCTACTACATTGGTTTGACAGGTACCAGATTGGTAGTACAAGCAAACATGAGAACTGAGTGAATAGAAGGCATCAGTGAAGACAAAGTAAAAAAAAAAAACAACCCTCAAGTCACCTGGAGAGCCACAACTTTAAGAGATCTCTAGTGTAGGAGGTGAGAAAGTAAGAGGCCTTGAACTTTGCTGCCTGAGGTAGAAAGTGCCCATCCATCATTACGTAACAACTCAAAAATGACTGCAGACACAGAAAGGTTCTTCTCAAATATATAAGAAAATCTCCTGATCTTAGACTATTCCCTATACTGACAGCATAAGACATGCCCAGAGCCACGTACTTACACTTAATGGATGTTGCCATTGTGCCAACTCCATGCATTGATTTAGCAAACTGCTGGAGAGCAAGGAACTTCACACTTTCAGTAGTTCAGGATCAGTCTGTTTTACAGTAGGTTTTAAGCCTTTGTGACCATTTCAAACATTTGGGAACTAATATTTAATGACAAATGGTGCTCATATGTAAAACATTACAATGCTTTATTGCACCTCAAATGCCAAAGTGATCATTTTGCCTGGGAATAAAAACATTAAGAAGTATAAATGGTGTAGTGCCTGACAGAAGTTCTGTTTAATTTTTAAAATTATATAATTATTTTCACTAATATGCAAGTATCTACTGAATATATAGCCCCTGTTTTTATCACAGAGAAATGTCACTCTTTATTCAGGAGGTGGTGAACAGGAAAAGGTTAAAAAAAGATCAAAAAGATCACCACATAATAGGAATAATGGTATCCTATCCTATCACTATGGCTTTGACTGTCACACCCAGTCTGACATTACAGCCATGAAAAGAGTCTGTAAACTTCATTACGAGGAGATGATTGTTAGCTACCTTCTTTTTATTCAAACCACACATAGTAGGATGCAACATAACGTGGCAGCATGATACAGCACCATCACTGGATAGTACTACTTAAGAACCCTTTTCTGTTTATGTGCGGGACATTCTGGAATCCAAACTCACACAAGTCACAAAAATTAGGAAATATTACACATTTGGAACTAGATTTTTACTAGATCCTTCACTTTGTTTAAGTTTAATATTTGTAAGCCCCAATTGGCTCCCAGCTGAAAATGGACATATTTTTCCTGTCTTATAAAACACAAGATTGCTTAAAAATATTAGACTAAGGTATTCAAAAGGATTTTCCACCTAAGATCCAGCTTGAGAAACGTGTCTTCATATGCCTTTTTTCCACAAACTTTTCCCTCAAAAACAATGCTAAGAAATGAAAGTTCTGTTCACCTCCCCCTAATAAAAGTATGAAAATGCATTAAAACAAACAAACAAACAAAAACCCACAACTAATTGCCAAAAATGCACAAGAAAGAAGAAAACAAACCATACACATTCAGCAACCTCTTTTATCTGGACAGCAAACAGTGTCTTTGTGTGATAACTGCCTCATAGCTAGTTGCTGAATCTTTGAGGTGTTTAGGCTTTTTAAAGCAGATTTTGCAGGGCCCATAACAGTATATTCTGGTCAGAAGGCTATTAAGGTTAACAATTTTGAAATACTCCCAGAAACTGAAGATCCATGTAATTATTCAATTCAATGTCATGTAAAATTGACTTCTGTTTTGAAATGTCATTATAACTGAGTTGTAAACCCATGCCTACCAGCTCAGTTGGTTGGAGTGTAATAAACACATTGAGATTAAAGCTTCCAAGAGACGTCAGCAGATGAATCTGCCCATGACTACTCACAAACATAACACTCGGAGCTTTTAGCTGGCATTACAGGAGTATGCCAAGCAAAATGTGACTCCACTAAAAATACCCCACATGTTCATAATTTCCCTCTCATGTTGCAACTCCATATACATTTTTCTTCCCTTTTCTTCCATCTCCGCATTTCTTTGCAAGTACCTATTCCCATGTCCCTTGATTTCTCACTCTCAAGTCTGACTCACTGGTTCATATTATAAGCATTAAAAAAACATCCCTTAAATTACTCTGAGAGGACATTGCTCGTGCTATGGGATTTAATGCCCTCCTCTGCAAGGAGAAGTGGCAGCTTACCAATATGCTCCTCACTGTGCAACATACAGATATCCCATGCCAGACTTTAAATTGCTCAACAGCAAGTTTTAAATCATCCTGCCGAGGAGCCTGTAGGGAGACATACCAGTCTTTCTGCAGAGGGAGATCAATGAGCTGTGGAGACATGCTGGCCAGGAATCTCCCTTTCATCTAGATATACACAGTGTGACACACCAGGTGCCAGCTTAACTGCTATTCTTACGGGAACGGGCAACTTCTGCATTTGAGAGATGAGTGCATTTTTCTGAGTTTATAGATTATTTTTAATGTGTCGAAGATTTATCGTGGGAGTTAAAGGGTTGAATAAAGTCAGCCAAAAGAAACTCTCAAGCTTAGTGTGATGCAAGATATCAGGGACTTACAGAATTTTACCATTGTGTTGATCTTGCTTATGAACTCTCCTCTGCTGGCATCCCTGACACAGCCCCTCTTCAGCAACACGACTATTAGTAAAGACAAGGGCCTCTATACCTTATACCCACATTTACAGGGCACCTGTATCTGCCCCTCGCTCTTCCCTCCTCCAGCTCTCCCATCTAGAAATACAACTGATACAAAGTAAATCTTTGCCAAGTTTCACAGGTCCTCTAGAACAGCAAATCGTCTGAAGAGAGGGAAACACATCCAGAGCTGGAGAGGACTAAAAAATGTAAACACCTCATTCACACCCAGAGAAAGGGAAGGTGGAACTGCAGCCGTGCATAAAAGTTTCTGCCATATCATTGATCTGCTTTTAGTAAGGTTTGAACTGGTATCTATGACCTGATGATATTGATACTAACATTTGACAGCAATGGAACTTTAAGACATAAAATTCCCTAAAGGACTGACTGCTTTTTGCTACTGTAATGAGCCAGGGTGTATTTCATGGCCATAAAGAAAAGATGTAGTCCTAAAGATGAATCATTGTTATCCATAGCAATATGAGATTTTCTGATAAATAACTGTATTTTTATATTTTATTTTCATGACCAGCAGTTGCTTAGCTTTTTAATTTTTAGGATATTTCAAGACCTCTATCTTGGGTTGTTGCTTCATGAGCTCTTCTATCTTTCATTCTTAGGACAACATATCTTTTCCTGGTTGGCAGGAAAATGGTGGGGTCTGGGCAACAATTCTGCAGACCTTTGCTGGATGTCAAGAAAAATAAAAATACTTCTTGCTCTCACAAAAGTGCTAGACAGGAATAGTGCACTTAAGATGGACTACATCTAACTCAGAAATGTAAAGAAACATTTTTAGAAGCAAAAGAAAGAGATTAATGAGGAAAGAGTTAATATGTTTATAGGTCAGTTTTTAAAAGACTTTTTTTCAAAACAGGAGAGAAATCCAAGCATTTGCAGATTGGTAGTCTGATTGCCTAAGAGTTTTCCTAAGAAGGGGAGACTTTTGCAGAGCTGTTACTGCAGCTGTGTGTTATCTGACTGAATTCAGAGAGCAATCTGCATCTGTGGGTATGCAACACCTCAAATTCATTTATGGCTAATAAGGGTGCTGAACAGGAAGCTTGTGAAGTTCAAAATAATACTCTCTCTTTTCAAACAATATCAGAAAAATATTAGGGAAAATACATCAGCTGTTCTAGTCTTTCTTGCTGATTAAGCACAAAATGCAGGGTATAATGACAGTAAACTTTTCAAGAGTTTGCAAAGTCTGAATGAAAACCATAGACTATGACTGACGCATTATAAATATATTTAAAGGACAATGACGACAACACAATAACTGTAAAAACTCAAAATGTGCCCCATTAAGTCTGATTATGTTTTGTTTGGTTGGTTTTTTTTCCCAAGCTTTTTGTTTGTTTTGGATATTTTTAAAGTTGCTTATCAGAAAGTAGCAGTATTTGGAAATTATCACTTAAAAGGATACATATTTAGGATAGATATATCATCAGAAATGTTAGTCTCCACAAAATATCATCAAAAACTTTATAAACAACAAAATATCAATTTCTAATGGAATGATCTAGTTAGCCTTAACTGCAGTGTGACCACAAAAAATACTAGTGCTCAGAAAGCCTCTTGGCCGACCTATGCTTTTACTGTAATTTTCACGTGCATTTGTCTTTTTATTTGTACTGTATTTTAGAGTTCATCATAATTGTCCCTTCAGATGGTATTTTCCAGTTCTGTTTTACTTCAAGTGAGAGAAGAGTGAAAGTAGTAGAAAACTTCAGAAAATTAACTGGTTTTAACTTTGCACCATTTTTCTTTTCTCATCTTCTGGTAAGGAAATACAAAGTCTGACACTTCAATGTTTATCTTTTGCATATAAATGCTTGGCAAACCAATATGCAAGTTGAAATGCCAAGTGAAAAGTTCTTTAAATAAGAACTGTACGACTGCTCTCTTGAAAATATACATGCTTAACCTATCAGTAACAAAATATAGTACCACCTTTGGATATACCATCTATAAAATCCTTTGGTTAAATTATTGAAAAGGAGTGAGACACTTATTTGCAGAGACTAAATAAGGAACAACCTCTATTAGCAATCCATATGGAAACTGGGATACAAAATATTCTAGAAAAAACCAAACCAACCAGGGGCTGATAGAGATGATCAAACTTGTAAAGTTGTACATTTTATATATAATTACTGTAAATAAAGTAGGTTTCATGAGGCAGAAATCTGGTCAATAGCTCACCAAGGTGGCATAAGTCATTGAAAAAGTCTCACTGAATCTGTCCCTTGATTTTGCTGCCGATGAACAATTACAGAAAGTTTCTCTCACCATTAAATTTTTAACCTGCTCCTCAACTTTATCAGCAGAAAATATTTCAACAACATTACCTAAAGGGGAAAATCCACTCTCTTGAAATAATTATTTATATTTCAGTGGCAATAGGCAGTTTTCAGATTTTTGTCACCTACAGATCTCTTGATCTAGGCTGAGATTTTGAAAACCATCACGATGCACATTCTTACACATCTGGGCAACATGTATTTTTCCACTGACATTTTTCTCCTTTGATTTCTCAATACCAAGGCACTTCCTTAGCACACCATCTTGTCATTTATTAAGAAAGACAGAAATGCAAAATCAAGAAAGAAAGCCTAAAAGACAACTTCAAATATCAGGTTGGACTATGACTGGATACAAAGTATTTTCTGTGCAAAGGCTTTGGCAAAACAGTTGCTTAACCAAAGAAGATTCTTAATTTTTGGGAATATGATATGTCTTACTTGAGAAACTGTTACTCTTACTGCCAATATGGCCAAAACATTCTGATTCCTAAAATGCAATGAAGAGAACTAGACTTCGCCAGACCTGACACAGCAGCATCATACCAAAGATCTCTCAGAGCTGAGCACAACCAAGACATGAAAAGTCCCCAAAGTCTCCCCATGCCTCACCTGAACATGTGAAATAGATCAGAAGATTTAAACTTGATGGGGCAAGTAAAAGTTAAAATTCAAACCAAAAATCTACTTGTGATTTTCAGGAGGTATTATTTTCACTCTTAATCTCAGTGACTTCCTGGGCTGAAGTTACACAGTCTTGTCTGTCCCTGGGAAAGCCTCCTCAACCCACCAGTTCAGAGTCTGGGTTTGAACAACAGTCCCCCTGCTGTTCTTCCAAGGGATCTCCCAGTTTCTTTTCCTACTGTAGGTTCTTCTCACTGCCCTTTCCCTTCCCTGTCACATCTTGCACCTGCAGCTATTTTGTAGGTTACACAGGTTCAGTTCCTTTCAGGCTAAAATCACCCTTGCCCTAGAAGGGACAAGCTGGCACACAACTTTTTTTCTCTGCTGCCTCAACACATCCTCTTAGGATACACATACATTGAACTCAAAGAAGGTCAAATGATCATATCTCAATCCCATTCTTCTTTGAAGCTTTAGATGTTAAAGGAGGAAAAAGTTTTGTGCTAATTTAGTTAATGTCTTTTAAAGAAAACTATTTTGCGGTAAGAACCATCTGGAGGATTTTTGCCTTCTTTAAGAAAAACAACTTAGTATTTTGAAATAAAAGGACATTTTTCTTAAATCCTTTTCAATAAAATATACAAGACTAAATTAACTTGTATTAACTAGGCAGTTAAATCCCTGCATAGGAAACCAAAGATATTGTTTAACTGTCAAATCAGTTTCAAAGAGATATACTTAATTACATAAAATTAATTCAGACAGTCAGTAATACGAAATCGATCCCCAGAGATCTGCTGTACTGTGTTAACATTTGCACCATGCTCTTGCTATAGCAGCAGAATCCATTTTTTTTTCACTGTGAGATTATATTGACTATATAGGTGCCTCAGGAGAGTTTTCAGTAACTTTCTAAACCAGTAGTCAGACATCTGTGACAATTGCACAGGATGAGTACACTTGAAAAAAGGGTCTGTTCTTGTCAATTTACCCAATAACAGGCCAACGTCAAAAACTTAATGAAACAAAAGCTTCAATCCCATCAATCTTCAGGCTCAGATATAGCTTCAACTCAAGCTACTAACAATTGTAGGATTATATAGCAATGCTTAGAATTTACATGTTAGCATTTGCTTAATTTTTCCTTATATGACATTTATTACTTTTTAAAACTGATTAATTCTTGGCATAATTTTTGTAATCAAAGGACTACCTGCATGCAGATGAGTACAGACTTCATAACTCTTCTAAAACATGGACCAGACACCTGATTTTTCAGACCTACAGTCTCATTTTTTTATGCCATATTATACCACACTTGCTCTTGTGTACCCCATCACCTGGGCTGTGATCTGCAATACAATTCAGTCTGAGTCTTTTTTTTAACACAGGGTTAATTGACTTATCCCTTCCGTCTTTCTTTTTCCCAACATTGTCAAACAAATATTTACAGTATGCCATGTTTAATGCCTTGACTTTCTTTGACTAAATATGCTAATGAAAATCTTTAATCAACTTTCAGGCCTAAAACAAGTCTTCCATTCCTTGGATTCACAGTAGCATAGTAGTTACATGCTCTGCCAAAAACACCGTTTGGGTAACGGACCCAGAAAACTTTAGCACAAATTGGTATTAAAATCCCACTGAAAAATTAGGATGACTGGAGGGTTGGGGGTGGTGGGAATGGGTGTCATGATCTGTTAAAAAAACAAAACCTGAGAAAACTCCAAAAGGCATTCAGTAGGTTGTGTGCTAATGAAGTGTGGCTGACTGGTTTCTGTGTGATTGCTCCCAATAACATTCTTTGAGAAAAGCCTTTGAACAAACAAACAAATGTACCTTTCTTGCAGAATAAGTTTGTTTTCCTTCTTCCAGAAGTCTTTGAAGTCAGAACTGAATTCATGCCAAATACTGAAGAAAGAATGCGGGGACACCTCCTTCTCGCCCATTTTTGGTTTCATACAGAAATAGGCTGTAGTTTCCAAAAAGCTGACAAAGAAAGCAAAAACAGCAAATGCTTCAGTACCCCCGGATGTATTTTTTTTTTTTTTTACTTGACACTGACATAGTATTTAATTATTCTTGGTAGCAGATCTAAAATAAAAGAATATAAAAAAACATAACAGTTCTGAGCTCTTCATATACAAGTAGGTATACAATGTAGGATGATTCTTCAGTAAAGTCAGGATCTGGGATTTATCACAGTTTCTAGTTTTGACCAAAGTATTTTCCATTTCAAAAGCTAAAATGAACACACTGTCCACAGCCCCGCAAATCCAGATACCCATAGCCACCCATATACTGCTTTTCTGTTGTGTTTAAAGCTGTTTCCAAAACACAGAGTCAAAGCCCATAAAGGACTGTAAATAAACTTCCTCAAGTTCTGTTAGATCTGTGCTACAACACAATAGCTTAGGCTGGAGCCTACTCAGAAATATTAAAACTCAAACCTGCTTTGTACTAAACAAGAAATGATGCAACAGAAAACTTGGCCCAGGAGCAGCTGTGCTAGAAAAGAGGTGCCCATTGTGACTCTACCACAACAATCCAACAATCCCTTCTGAGAAAAGCAAAACTAGTATAGGAAATACATAGCTACTCCTGAAGTAAAAGCTACTCCTGAAATGCAAAGGTCATATTTCCCACACTCAGTGAGAACTGTGACTGCAACTAAAATTGAATGTATTTCTGAGTTTGAATTGATTATATTTTATTTCAGGAATGTTACAGGAAGGTACAGAATAAATATTTTTAAAAATCCTGCTTGCTTAACTATTATTCAATTTTGTTTCTTCGCTGTACATTTTGTAAATATCGGAGATTTTAAGAATGCTTTCCTGATCTGAAGCTCAACATGCAAGCCACTGAAGAATTGCTTATTTTATGAAAAAATGCAATAGAGAAATCTCACTTGAAATATAATTGTAGGTCACTTTGCTCACTATTACTATTCATTGACTCCTATGATAATTTTCTCTGAATCATATGTCACTGTTTTCACGACTTTAATTATGGGGAAAAATCCAATTCCAGCTAAATGGATGGAAATGTAATTTTAGTAATTTTTAGAAGTTATATGTTCATTCATGGGTTATGATGGTGAAAATAACATAGACAGATTCAACCATTCATAAGGGTCACTCTCACAAATTCTGCAAGAAAATGTTTACCCTAGTTCTCAAACCTGAATATTCCGGTTGTTTTGCCCAACCTGAAAAATAAGCATCTACATATTGCTGAATAAAAAAGCCTACATCTTAAAAATTTAACATCAATTTACCAACCAAATCTTACATCATATTTTTTCTCATAATTTGCAATTCCTTTTTCCATCTGCTGAAGCAAACTGAAGATGCTTAGCAACAAAGATGTAGCACATAAAAATATAGAAAATATCCTCATTTTTTTAACCCATGACATTGGTACTCAAATGCCACCTTACCTGATCATGCAATTTCTTCAGCTCTCTCAGCCTACTGTGGGACTCTGTTCTGTAACTCAGTGTTTGGTCAATAAACGCCTTT
>VWYP01017919.1:4031-15330 GCA_013400435.1 Pycnonotus jocosus | reverse complement strand
TTTTTTGGCTGGGTTCTGTTGTGGGTTTTTCAAATGATTCATTAATAATTAATACTACTGATTAAAATACTCCATTTTACTTGTTTATATTTTCTCCACAGTTTTATATTGGGAAAGATATTTATCATCTATCTTCTGATTCTGCAGATTCACTCAAAAAGAATATCCCTGACATTGCAGTAAGCTGCACTGTTTTAAACTTCTTCCTATTTTCATATATTTTCAACTTTTTGCCAGACTGCAAATGTTATCAGGGAGGTACTTTTTCTCCCAGTCTCTTCCCCTAGACTTACAGCTCTGCACCTGGCTAGTGGGAAAGTCATATCAAAGGCTCATTTGAATTTTCAGAATGAACTGACAATATTTTTGCAGGAATGTGAGGAATAAAAAACAAGAGAGAACTCTTGAGGCATCAGCTGAGTCAATAGCTTTGTTTTGAAGAAGTTCTTTGAATGAAGTCCATTAATGATTTACAAAACAGAGAAAGACAGAATATCATATAAGAAACCTTGTTTTGAGAAATGTTTAAAACAAAATCTTTAAAACATTTTGCAAATGACAATGATGAGAAAAGAATTTGACAGTGAATGGCCATCCCAAGTAATGCATTAATAGATGAGGTAATGAGCAAGAATTCCATCAGAGGAAAACATCCCAAGGAACAAGAGGCCAAATAAAATGAAATTCATACTGTATAAGAGAGTGTTTAATTTAAAAAAATACATATATATCTATATATACAAACAGCACTAATATCTGATAGAGATGCAAAGATTTCCACTGCTCTTCAATTATTCCAACTATCCTCTGAGATCAGGAGGAGATAACCAGTGTTTTTTCTCTGGTGACTGAAAACCTCCCCGAAGACTACTTGTATAACCACTGCAAACTTACACATTCATACAGCTGTGTCTAACAGCTGTAACATAATTACCAGGTTTATAGAAAGCGGAGAAATGCTCATACAGGTTGCTTGACTCCCCAGCAGTTAGTTTGGGAGGTAAGGAAAACTAGCTGTCTGTGAAATGTGAAAGAGCAGCAGCATAGCAGGTTGTCATTGTTAGTATGTCACACCTTTCTAATGCCCAGTAACAATGCACAAGACACCAGCTGCAACACAATAATACTTCAAGGCACAAATCTCCATGAATCAAATATATTTTCTATACATGTAGATCAAACAGTCAAGACAGTTGCCATATTTTTTCCAATCAGAAAGGCCTCCTCTTCTTTAGCATTAAAGTCTCTTAGAGTTAATTTAGACGACATATGGAAACCTGCTTGCTATACATTTGATCGTGTCATTTTTGTAGTACAAGACAAAAGTACATAATTCATACGTGAAAGACAAAGAAAATAAAGCCAATCCAAATGCATCAAATAATAAAACATGGACAGCAACAAATCCTCTCTGTTACCATGGTCTTTAAATATTTGATTTGGAAATGTTTACATATGTCAAACTAGACATATCTCAAGGCTAATTCCAGGAGGAGACATGCATTTTAAATACAAAGAGAAGTTTGGATGACATTGCCATAGCCCCAAGACTAGATACTATCCTTTCTGACTTCAGCCAGGCAGTAAATATCTTAAATATCTCTGGTACTTTTCTCTGGGACGAGTAATTCAAATTTTCCTGTTCATTCTTTAGCAGATTTTGAAACAAAATATCTGCAAATACCATTGTTACTATTCTTACCTGTGCATCACATAGACATTTTGAATCAAATAGGGGACTAGCTATCAAAAGCCTTTTGTTCCTATACTCAAATTAATTTTTGCATCATACGGCCTTGGGAAACTCATCTGACCTGTTTGAATTTCATTTCACCTATCTGCAAAATTAAACATTTATTTTGAAACAAGTATTGCAAACCTTGTTTAGTGTTCATTTCCCAAGTGAAAAGGTTCATACTTATCCATACTGTTTCTGAGAGTCTTAAAGGAAAAGAATGTGCATTAGAAGATCTTTGAGTCATGGAAGAGGGAAGGAAGGGCATGCAACTTAATTTCAGGGGATTAAAGAGGCAAAGGAGGTCACTGCCTTTTCTTCTAACAGCCTGACTTTTCAAGCATGATTAAAAACAAGACAGTGATGTTCACACTACCATCTTACCCTGACATGGCAAAAGCCAGAAATCTTTAAACAGGTTTAAGACTGGGCTTCATATCCTTCATGCTGGCCCTGAAGGAGAATTAAATAACAATCTTTCTCAAAACAATGGAAGAGTTTCTCATCTCTGACAAGTAAGGAAGGAAGTAAGATCAGGAAAGATGATTAGTTCCTTTTTTTCCTTTCTTGTCTTCTAATGTCTTTGGTTCAAGTGTTTGGGTGATTCAGAAAAATCACTTCAGACTGATGTCTGAATTCACTGCTTACTCAAATGTGGAAATTTGATGAATGAATCACTGGACTTTTATTTGTGCTCCCTTGAGTACAACTATGAGTCCATGTAAGTGATTTTTCTCTTTGGAGGGAAGAAAGGAATTGATGTCCTAACAGCCAAACCAAAATTAACCATATGAAAAAGAAAAGAAGCTATTCACATTGCAAATGGCTCATTGACAGCAATACGAGCTAATAGATCTGATCCATTAGGAATATTTTAAGAGGAGCTATGGATTATTTAGCTTTTTTCCATTCCATTCTGAAAACAGCTAGCAAAAAGTTGCAGACAACAAGTCCAATTCAAGCCTGCTGCCTGGGATGCATTGGCTGGTTTATAAATACGCACAAAAGCAAATCAACAATACTAAGACAGCAGTAGTTTCATCTCAGCATTATTTTGTCAGGCTTCCCTGGGTTTTGAAATAGCAAAGTAACCAAGTAACCATAGGTACAGACACGCCCTGGCCGACCCTTCTGAGAAATGCTGAACACACGCACAGACACACACGTGTCTGGCTTCCCCATGCAGCAAACTAAATCACCTGCAAGGATAAAGATTTGCTCCAATGGGGATTTAAAAGCAGAAAAAAGAGTTTCTATTCCCCACTGTTTAACAGACTATGTATTTTGGTTGAAGTTTGAACATGGATATTCTTCTCTATTTTGGCTTTATAAATCTCTAAGCATCACTTACGTACATTAGTGATTAAGAACAGTTAGTGTAAGTGGTGTAACCTGTTACTTTTGGGAAGCAGTTGTGTTTCAGAAGCAGTTTTAAATCAGCCTGAAACTGCTAAAGTACCTTTTAGTCCAATTAAACTCACAAAGAATATTTAGAACACATTCTACCAAAAGAAAGAAGGTAAAAGGGAAAGAAAAGACTATATGTGCTTCCTACTACTTTAAATCTGATATGAGTCTTATTTAAAGCCAAACTGAATTGATGGGGATGAAAGCCTGTTCACAGTGTTGATCCTGAATTGTTGACTACATACAGAAGGTGAGCATAATATATAGGTAACAGTATTTGCTTCCTAGATGCTAATAATTTGAATCATCATATTAGTATTTGGTTTGTTTTATAAAGAGGACAGAGCTTTGTATCTATTTTCTTAATGTATTCAGTATCTGAAAGCAAGAGGAATCTTCTGACAGAATACCAACCAGCTCAACAAGGTCACACAAAATTATGTAAAATAAAAGAGTACCAGCATCCTGATGACTGAGACAGCACAAGGCTGTTAGGAAACTTTACATGCACAGCATTCTATGCAGGCTGTAATTTTCTATTGATTTTCTATTGTTGAGGGTCCTTCTCTGCACTATAACTTTACGTCACCTTCTTCACCTTTTCTTTGCTTTTTAAAAAGGTACAATTTCCTCTCCTCAGTGCTCTCTCTTGTTCTTTGCAATTATAAGTGAAAAAAAAGTAAAAAATAAGTATAGGTTCATTCAAGATATCTAGTACCTAAATGCTGGTAGAAATTTCTTCTTGTCCTTTTATTTCCCCCCCATTTTACGAAGGAAGAAAAGTAACTTTCTTACAATAAAAAGAAAGCTGAGATAATGTGCCAGTTTAAACTAGTTGCCAGAATCATTAATCTCTTCTTTCACTTGCCAATTTATATTGTGTAACTACATATTTTGTAATATTGTTCCTTAGAAAACAAAAGTCTCAAGAGATTTTTCCTTCCCTCTAAAAAAACCCTGCCAAGCATTTGCAATGTTTTGAATCCTAAGTCATCTCCCTCATCCCTGGTCCCTTGCCTCCTATTAATTCATATTAAACAGAAAAGTTTTGTATTGCTTCAACCATATGAAAATTAGCAGCTTCAGTAACAGAAAAAAAAAATCCCTCTATCTTTGAAACACCATTTTTTTTTTCTCCCAATGAAAGCTCCACAAAAAGCATCCAATATTAAGAACAGAAAATTATGTTTTGACAGGCCGGTCTGTCTTGCTTATGAGAATTTTAACGCTTTCCCTCCCACTACTAGGAATGCTTTACAACTTTAATGATCATCTACAGTGATCAGTATTATCAGTTGTACATAATTATAAGTAATACAAATGCAGAACTTCCATATTTTATACTAATGGCAGCAGACCCTGTAACTGACTGCTGTTACATAATACAGAGCATACGCTGTGACTCAAGACTGTTAAATTCAATAGATACTAGGACTATAGCTTTGCACTTAAACGTTTTGGGAAAGATAAAATGCTAGGAAGAATGATAATCTCATGGTGTTAACAGTGAATAAACCCTTCACATATCAGATTGCCATTTCAACCTCAATTTAAACTGGTATTCCAGATCCTTCTATTTATTTAATTCAATGGGAGAGTATTTCTTTATTCCTGTATTTCAGGAACAAAGTGCTTCATAACAGCAGGTTGTAAACCAGCAAAATAAAATCACCATAACTAAATTCAATTATACTTTTGTGAAAGGTGAATATGAGCACTGAAACTTTCAAAATTTTTATTTTCGAAAATATTTTTATCAGGTCCAGATTAAGGTATATTGATTGGGTATGATGAAATTTGCCTAATCAATTCTTGTTGCTTGTATCACAGTTAATACTACATTTAAAAAGCATTCTGCAACATCTTCCCTCACTGGTTTAATTATTTTTTAATTTGTATCTTTATTCTCATTCATCTCTAAAACAACAAGCTATACAACCTGGTCCCTCTATATGTTTGAGTTGATTTCAGGGTTTTTTGCATTTTTCTGATGTAAACAAGTGCTCCACTGATATAACAATACCATCTTTTATCCAAAGTGGCACAGGATTAGGTGCTAAATTTTCTCAGGAGTGAGCTATCTTGGCAAATGGAACTTTTCTGGTGACAAAAAAAAATACTGTGCTTAAAAAGCCATTCTTCATATACTGAGTCAGATTCCAGCCGTTTGAAAATCAAAGGTCAGGAAATATAGGTTAGAGGTATTTTTGGTACCTTTGTTGTATCATGTGCAAAGCATTTGTCAACTACATATCACCCAGAAACTGGGGTTTATGTGAACCTAAATTCTGCTGTGAATCTTTAAAGGTCATATTTCCATTCAAGAATATTATTCAGAATAAAATATTAGTTGAGATAATACATTAGAAACAGAACTAACTTTGTGTCTTTTTTTTGCCTCTAGCATTTGTATTCTAACAGGCCACTCCAAGAAAAAAGAAAAGTCAATAATTTTTTAGTGTGATTCTTTAAATTGAATTTAAAGTTGCATGTGCTTTTTCCACGTAATTTTAAAACGACAATTTTAAATCACTTCAAACTTTCTCCCAAAACCTTGGCTTGAGGTAGTTAAAGTTCTCTAGATGCATTGATGTTAGCTGCAACCCACTGTTATCTGAATACTTTGTGTAAATGTATAGGCTTTCTATCTTGGACTTTAATGCTTTTAATTCCTGTTAGTGTGGATATCATGCCCATGCCTGCCAGCTAAGCTGCTCCAGACATATGGCTAGCTCTGTGCTAAGCTAGACACAGGCAATATGAGCATGTGTAAAACAATACCATGTAATTTTGGGCACTGCAGAGTCAAGCCCAGTAACATATCCAAGAGAAAACTATTTTTCTCTCTTAAAAAGACAAACATGTGAGCTCCAAACATATTAAATAACCCTTGGCTGGTTGAAATTGAAGAAATAATAAGGTGCTGTTAGACATAGAATACAGTGGTAGAATGAATTTCAACAGCAGTAATTTCAGATACAAAAGCTGCTGGCCTAAGTGCTGTAAGAAACAGCTAAAAGCCTCATGTGAAAACCCAACTTGACTTCAGATCTTTCTATTAACACTCCTCATGTTCACTGGAGGCCTTCTAAGCAACCATTATTACTTAAAGAGGTTATAATTACATATGGAAGTAATGCAGAACTGTTGTACACTAAATACTGTGCTAAAAGCTTATTATGGTTTTTCAGTTTATTGATTACAGCCCCAGCCTTGTAATCTGCCTGCTCGCATGGTGTGGCTAAGTTTTATAATTGAAATGCATGAAGAAGAAAGGTCAGGAGACCTTTTCTTATCTAAGAAAATAAGAATGGAATAATATTTTTTCTTAAACGTAGAGCAGATTATTTAGATGTCTAGATGAAAACCACACATATGCTTTACAAAATTTCAGGTACACATAAGATTAACTCATCTCTAACAGTATAATTCAGCATAGATTATATTTTATGTACACGCATTGACAAAAATACACTAAATATTGCAACTGAAATGAATGTACAGGAGTTTTTTTGGTACAATCACAACAATTTTTACTCTGGTGCTTAAGTCAAACTTTGGTTTCGGTTTCTATTCTTTGAAATTTTATTCTTTATAGACTAAAAATGATCTGAAATACTTGGGTATTATAGAACATCCTAGCATTTTAAAGGTCTTTAATGCAATTTCACCTTAACCCTTTGTGGTTGCTCTGGAGAGCATTCTTAATTCTTACTCATTGTGCAAGAGCTCTCTCCTTAACATGCATCCACTCCTATCATCATGACCAGCACAGCTATGAATAGAAGAAATTGATCCTTTGGTGAAAACAGGACTTTTCATGGGGGCTTTCATAGTCTTAGAGTCAATTACAACAAAATCTCATGAAAGGAAATTGAAAGACTTCAAAACCTGTCTTGATGAATTGTCTGATTGGAAAGGTCTTTTTTTTTTTTGCATTTTTCAAACCTTAAGCACTTAAGATTCAAGTCTCAAGTTATCCAAATATATTCTCTTCATAGAAGTGAAAGAATCTTTGTGCAGATGAGTACAGAAATTGGGCAGCATTTTCTACAAGGATTGTCTAAATTAAAAAGTAGCAGACACTGGAATGAATAGAGATATTGTATTAAATAACCATATCAACTCTGGTTTGGTGAATCATCAAGATTCACACATCCAAGCACAGCTAGACAAACCGTAATCCATTGGCCTAAGAAAACTATCTCATGGCTGGAGGAGCTGTTCCCGTCCCTTCTAAGGAGGCTTCACGGTGTTTCTGGTCTGGGGTGACCATGCCCTAATTATTTCCTTCAGGGTGAAGCAGGAAGTTTTACCTCCTCCACAGACTGATTAAGGTGGAACTGTCTTTCAGGCAGCAGCTGAGAAAAGTGTGTGAGGTTACCTCATGAGAAGCCCTCATTTAAGACAGGGATTTGGCCCAGTGAAGTTGTTTCTGAACTAGCTTGTTAAAGCAGTGAAGAAACAAGGCAATGAGGCTGAGGAACAGACCAAGGAAGAGCAAAGAGACAATGCTTTTTTTCCTAGCCACCTAATCTCCATCTATGAGAAGCACAGTGGAGTTTCAGGAGTAGGCTGAAGCAATCCCTATATCATGTATTGGCTTGTGGATGGCAGCCTTCCATCAGCTGGAAATTGTTATGGAAGGAATGACCTATATTGTACAGATTATTACTGGATAGCTCCCAGATGAGTTAATACAGCAGTGATGACCTAATTAAATCTCATCCTTGACGTTCTGCTTTTCTATTTGCATATACATGACAACAGCAACATAATATTTTAGTATTTAAAGTAAACTATAACATACAGCAAGGAAGAAAGGAACAGCTCCAGTGGCAAATCAGCATAAGAGAGTAAAAGAAATGTGTTATCCACATCTAAGTCACAGTCCTTGCAGAAGCAAACATTGACTATGAAGGTCTTAGGAAACAATCTAACCAAAGAGCTCAGGTAGACAATATGATGAAAGAAAAATCCTGCTGAACATAATCAGAAGCTGATGCACAAGGGAGAGGCACTGGAGCTAATCCCACATACACACACGCACACAAACGTTTTACTTCAGCTGCAACAGCTCAAGAGGAATAGCTTGAATTTTTGAGGGCTACTCAGTGAAACCACCTGCTGAACATAAACTGGAAGCCAAAAATAAGTGACACATTGAAAGACTTCAATTCATGTATTTTTTCCTACTAATTTTATAATCTACACGGTTCTTCTATTCTTTTATCTTTTTAAAATTCTCAGTATAATGCCAGAGCAGTAGTTTTGGGTTGATCCAATTATTTTAACTATATAGTTAAAAGGGTGTTATAGGGTTAATCCAATTATTTTACCTGTATAGTTAAAAGGGTTTTATAGGGTGTTAGCTGTATTTTTATAAATGCTATTTAGCTGTGTAACTGTAGTTACACCTTAAACTTTATCTTTTACTGTAAGATCTAAGAATAAACCCTCTACATGAACTTTAGAATAAATTGCACAAAAATCAGTTTACATTGCAGAACATTAGATCTCTAATTCATATAGAATTAGATGAATTGTACCCCAGTCTGTTAGGAGTTGCATTATCATTTGTTCATACTAGCATTGAATGCCATTAAATGCAAACTAATTTCAAACCAATAAAATAAAATTATTTTTCAAAGTAGGCCAAAATCTTGAAAAGAAAAGATAATGCTCTTACAGGCAAAAAATCAATCATCTAAATGGTTAAGGACTTTTGTCGCTTGCCAAATATTTTCAGAAAAGGACAAGGATTTCATCTTCCATGATAAGACTAACTGCCCGTATTTTAGAAGAGACTTTCTGACATAACTAAACTGCTGACTAAGTTTCCATTACTGCATATCTACTGGTCCTGATATTTTGTCAGAGACAGGATACTAAACTAGAATGATCCAAACTGTTTAACAGTCTGTAAGCTTCTTCTATACACATTTCCTCTGCTCAGCAAGTATTTACTTTTTGCTGATCCAACTAATGTATACCTACAGTCTGAAATGTATTACCCTAAGCAATTTCAGCCTACATGCTGGGAGCCACACAGCGAGAAATAGACATAACAGTGAAGCAACCAACAATAGATGAATGGCCAAAGAGTAGTGAAAGACAGAATCCAAAAGCATATTCTTGCCTTTCAGTTAAAAGCTTTCTTCTTTTTTAACTACATACCTCTTCCATTCTAAGCTTTTCACCAGTTTATTTCTATCATTAACTCAATTTTCACTTTAACTTTACAGTTCACTTTTGGAAACAATCCAAAACATTGTGTGGAGGGTGGCGAGGTGGGAGGAACATTTAATGTTTTAAAGGATTACCAGACTTAGGTGCTACATTTCGAGGTGTTGCTTTTCAGCAGTGCCATTGTACCATACAGTCTGCTATTTCTCCAAATGTCATCAACCTGTCAGCTCATAAGCAGGTGTAAACCTTTGTTCCTCTCCAAGTTCTCATGTTCAGTGATGTCAATGGAAGTCTGCAAAGAGTGTTGTGTCAAGAATACTGGGGGTTTTTGCAGGCAATTTAAAGGCAAACATTTCTCTTCAAAATTAATGTCACTTTGTTGCTACAGCAGAAGAAAGCAACACCACATTTCTAACTGGATTATTAAAAGTCCTGAAAACAGAAGAGGTGCCTGGGAGGCTGCACTCAGAAAGCACTTAAAAGCACAAAAATCACTGGAATGTGCAAGTAATGGAAGCAAATTATAAAATAAACCAAATAAAAATACCCAGACAAGGAGAGATGAGCATTTCATACCAAGCCACACACATCCTAAATTACCCAGTTGATACTTACGTCAAAAGGCAAAAAGTCGTCTGTTTGACTTTTTATAAAACAAATATATATTCTCATAATGCACTGAGATTTACTAAAGAATAAATTGAATTCTATTTTTTTTTTTTAATCAGTGATGTATATAAAGCCAGGACAGCATGTGGAACTTTTGTTCTTCCAGGTCTTGTTAGGCATCAGGACAAAAAAGTGAGTAGTTTTAAACCACTGGAGTATAGGATAGTTGACTTTGTGACTTATCACTTCAAGCAGGGTTATACTATCTGAAACACTAAAAAAAACCCCAAAACCCCAAAATGGAAAAAGATCTTTAGTATTCTTTAACATTTCTAGCATACATTGTTTCTTACAGGAGTGGAATTTGAGTTAATCATATGAAATGTGACTAACTGAACTACTTTCAGTGCTGCTGAACTGAATTTAGAAACAAGTGTTTCAATGTTAGACTGAGAGATAGCAGGAAAAATTGAAGATCATCTGACTGTGTCTTGGATATTAAAAAAACCTCTCATCTTTAATTAAGTTTTTGAATAATTCCCAAGGTGTTATTCCAAGAAGACACAAATGTTTGCGGATAAAGGGGAAGGAAAAGATCATCTTAACTATTTCAGTGGAAGAGAGATCAGTGTTACAAGTCTGAATTTATTTGCTTTTTAAAAAGATGTCAATCTGGAAGTCTTCTAAGGAGATGAGAACTAAATACTGGGTGAGGTATTATAAGAAAAAGTAATAGAGTTATATGCTATTCCTCTACAGCTATTCAGCTGGTCATGTAGCAAGGCAGAGAATTAGGACCTTCAACTTCACTGAATGCTGCTTCTAAAAACTTCAGTCAGGTTGTTTAGCTATGGGTTCTTCAGAAATGAAGCACAAGAAGAGGAGTAACTAACTCACTTCTGATTATAAGTCTGCAAAATGGTATTTCTGCTGTGGCTATTGCCTTTCATCCTAGCACAGCAAATGAGGTGTCACTTGTATTATTTGGACAATAATTTTGTTGCAATCTTGGTTCCTACTTGCTGTGGATACTATGATAAAAGTCTATCTCATTCTGAAATTGCACTAAGCACACCTGGAAACAATAATACTTCAATTTTTATTTTTTTTTCTTGCTGCTTAAGTAAAATCACATCTCAAAAGACAAAAAGATACATAACACTAAGTAAATGAAAATTCAGAAAACAGAGAACATATCTATAATAGACGTCTTGGGACAGAGGACAATATTTCAAATTCAAAAATAAAAAAAAGAAGAAAAAATAAAGGGGCACCAAATTGAGGACTCCTAAAACACAGAAGCATCTCTTTCCCCTCCTCCTCTCTCTTTTCTATTTTACGTCTTTCACCTCCCCCCAG
>VWYP01017918.1:18580-49078 GCA_013400435.1 Pycnonotus jocosus | reverse complement strand
GAGACATAGATAAAGCAAGGCTTTATGGCCAGGTCCTTGGCATTCAGCCAAGAGCACACCTACTATCTTTGGAGACACTCCTGAGATACCTTTTCTATTACATCAGCCTGTTGCATATTCATAAATCATTATGCATATTCATACCTCCCACAAAGTACTTTACATATTCCAGGAACTGTTCAGCATGGCCCCTCCCCGCCTTTTTAGAGCATGCATGTTTCTTGGCTGTGGTTTTAGTCACTCCTCTTTATCACCTCCAGTTTGGGCCTTAGTCCATACTTTCCCTAGACAGTCGGTGTTGATAGCTGGCTTGTCAGCAGCAGGGTCCCCATCATATGTTCACTGGATGTTATCCCAACCAAGCAGACAATTCAAGCATACTGTATCAGCTATCAACACTATGCCTAATTTTGCTAATAGCAGAAATAAAAACTACATTCATACAGCAAAGCTGTTTTAACATTATACATATAGCATTTATCTTAATACTTGCAAAAAGCCAACAATATAATACATACTTATAACAACTGCTTACCACAAACCACACAAGCTGTGGTAAGTAAACTCTGTGCTTAGAAGGGTATTACACTCTAAATGTTCAGGGCCTAATAAATACCCTGCAGTGGGAACCTTGCTGTTGACTCCATTAATACAAGTTGTTGGTAAAGAGCAGGATCATTAAGCTGCAACACCCACAAAGACTAACATAAACACAGGCTATTCTTTACTCCCAGTTCTGTACTGTTCTTGATCTCAAGAGATCCATTATACTCTTAAAGAAATACTCCAGCCAATAACAATGAATTGCAGTAAAACCCAGTTTGCAGTCCAGTCCTAAAAAGCAGCTAAAATAAACAACCTGATTAATCAAAATCATGCACTATGATATTTCAGATTATTTTCCAGAGCATAACTATACAGAAATATCAGGCGGAAAGGAAAAGAAAGGAAAGGAAAGGAAAGGAAAGGAAAGGAAAGGAAAGGAAAGGAAAGGAAAGAAGAAAGAAAGAACCCACACTTTTATCACTTTTGTTTTTAAAAAAATTCTATCTATAAAGAGGCATTGTGATAGAAAAACAGGTAAATCTCATACAGTCTTAAATGTGACATACATATACAACATATACCATATGTTGTACTGTGTACTTCACAGCTATTTCACATGTAAAAGGGTGACTTTCTTATCTCCATGTCATTGCATTTCATAGCACTTTTTAAAAGGCTTTAAAAATTAATTCTGCCGAGATAGAAACAAGAAGTTTCATTAGTACTGAAAAGAGAATATAGAAACAATTGCATGTATATTCCAAACTGATACTGGGCACACATATGCATGCACCAGTTTTGCAAAAAAGAATACATATATATGTACATATATACATATACATGTATATCTGCTAAACACAGTTATAAAATATTGTTCTAGATGTATTAATTGGCACAGTTTTATTTGTTTTTCACACTATAATAATGAAAAAGGATGCTGAGCACAAAAATAATGTTGTTTAATCCTAAATACTTTATAGTGTTTGTTTTATTGACTAGCACAATATTTAATTCCCATACAGTCTTGATTAAAGTATATGTCTTTGTTATTATCTTCTTAACTTGTTTAGGTAAAGGAGCCTCTCCATCTTGCACAATCAAATAGAACATGAAAGCAGATGCAACAGAATATTGCTGACATTTTTGGAAGAAAATACTTTTTGCTTAAGCTAAATAGGTATTATTTAAAGGAATAAAGACAATATGTATGTTGTCAATAACACAGTCACATTAAATTACAGCAATATAATAAAAATGAATGATATAATAAAAAGGAATTTATAATGATTATCCTTCCATGGAGACAAATATTAGAAAAGGGGAAAGATTTATTAGGTCACCTAGTAAGTTTCTTCACCAAATTATCACACAAGTATTTTGTCCAGTCTCACTTTAACTGACCCAAGTGCTGCAAAATTCCTCCACTTCTAGAGAATTTATTCTGTTGCTCAATAGCATAAGACAACACAGTTGTCTTGGAGACTTTATCTTAATATTCACTTTTTTCACTGCTCATTTTTATCCCATTTTCTTAATTATGCCCCTAGGATCTACTTTGAGATTATTTTCTAAATGCATGCACTGCAAATATTTACAGACAACTTCATATCTTTATCTCTCACTATGACCTCTTCATTCTCTTTATTCTGGTCAAGTTTGTAATGCATGCATTTATACTCAAGTATTCAAACATATCCAAAAAAAAAAAAAAACCAAAAAAGGAAAGGATGTCCATAGGAAGGTCACAGTGAGGGTAATGAAACCAAAGTACTTGCCAGAAGAACTTTTCATTTCTATAAATAAAAATCTAGCCAAACGGTCCAGAAAGGCTGAATATTTTAATTGCAAGTGTTGGTTGTATAAAGTAAATCACTATTTTTTTCACTATATAAAAACAATTTACATAGCTTAAATCCTAAAGGTCAATTCAACTTCCTTGCAGTAGAATATTTGCATGTAGGGCACCATTTTAGATGACCTAAGTTATTCTGCTTTGTCTGGTATTCCTAGTCTCCTAAGTGTCCTGAGAGCTCTTTTTATTAGTTACTCATGGACCAAGATACTTAGGGTTTCTCATGGAATTAGGTACTTATGTGTTTGATGACAGGCTTGAGTTTAGTGACTGTAGACACAATTTGAGAATACTAAAATTAATCCAGTTTCAGAATAACAAATACTTTTTAAAGCCACTGCTGTAGGAACTGTTTCTGTTGGCGTTTAAATAGAGGTATAACACAATACTAATATTAAATTCTAAAAAAAAGTCTTTACCACCATGACTTTCTTATTGTTTATATTTAATGATGCTTTGATCAGTCCTGCATTTCATTTTCTTATTACTGTAGAACTATAACTTTTCCAGAGGTATTTCTGAAGTGTTACTTCTGAAATATAATTTGGTAAAATATAATTGATTTAATATATTATTTTGGCCTAGAGTATTTTATAATAATTCATATCTTTTTAAGAGCACAACAGCTGTCTTTAAGTCAACAAAACCCAATTATTTCTTTGAATTTTCAAATGCATGGGATAATCATGGGAAAATGCATGTTTATTTATTTGGGTTTTTTGTCTCTAATAACAAATCAGATAAATTTCTGAGTATTTAAAACATGCAAGAAAATAATCATTTATTTTCATGAATGTTTTACACAGGAGGTGTTGTTTAATGCATTGAGTACATTAATTTTAAATAATTATAGATGCAGCTGTCAGCCAAACAATGGAATTTAAAAAAAAAAAAATTAGGGCATGGAAAAGATTGTTCTATTCAAATGAATATGTCTTGGCAAATATGAATAAAAACATTAAAAAACCCCAATCAACCAAGAAACCCTCCCTCAGAATAAAGCAAATAGGAATCTGAAGACAAAATGGTGCCAAAAACAAAACAAACAAAAAAACCAAACAGCAAAAACTCCCAAAATTACCCATAGACGATAAACCAACCTCAGTCTATTGCTCCCTTGAACTTCTGGTAAAATAGATGGATTTTTTTCCTGCAGCTTTTACCGGAAGTAAAGCTTGGATTACAAATTAGTTTCCTTATNAAGAAAATAATCATTTATTTTCATGAATGTTTTACACAGGAGGTGTTGTTTAATGCATTGAGTACATTAATTTTAAATAATTATAGATGCAGCTGTCAGCCAAACAATGGAATTTAAAAAAAAAAAAATTAGGGCATGGAAAAGATTGTTCTATTCAAATGAATATGTCTTGGCAAATATGAATAAAAACATTAAAAAACCCCAATCAACCAAGAAACCCTCCCTCAGAATAAAGCAAATAGGAATCTGAAGACAAAATGGTGCCAAAAACAAAACAAACAAAAAAACCAAACAGCAAAAACTCCCAAAATTACCCATAGATGATAAAACTACCTGAAGGGAGTTTATTGCTCCCTTGAACTTCTGCTAAAATAGATGGATTTTTTTTCCTGCAGCTTTTACTGGAAGTAAAGCTTGGATTACAAATTAGTTTCCTTATTTTATCTGGGAATTTAATCTGGCATCTATTGAAAATACTGCATCTCTATGATGTCACATAAATAATAATTGCATGCACCTTCTCTAAAAAAAATCATCTCTATTTTCCTTTGAACCATGGCTTGACAGCTCTTCCACTTGAAGTTAATGTTCTCATCTTCATAGCCAAGACTCTCAGTGTGAATATACCAAATAAAATTTGCAATGTTATTTTACCACTCCACAGACTTAACACACATTTTGAAAGACTGGGATGAATCTGTGCCTTCACCTTCACATACTTTTATTGAACTATTGACTCTGTTGGATTTACCATTGGTAAATTCCCTCTATCCGTGGTCCACCATGATTTTTGATCCCGTAAGTAATTTGGGATTAGACCTCTAATTTCTAAGATATTTTAAATTGATTGTTTTCTATCTGCTTAGTTGATAACTACACTTAATTGACATGTATCTTTCATACTTTGGAACAGTCATAGCTAGACATTAGAAAAAGTTGTTGCATCATCAATCCAGTTACACACTGACGTTGCTCAGATTTATATTTTGCTCCTAAGACCGGTATAGATTCTGATGTTACAGAAGTGGGCCTTATTTACTGGACATAAAACTATGAACAAAGATATAGATAGATAGATAGATAGATAGACAGATATAAAGGTTTTTGTGAATTGGTATTATTGGTTCTTCAACAGCTTAAAAGTAATTTTCACTGACTATTAAAAATTTACTTTTTTTTTTTCTTGAAAGCCATTAAATTCATGATAAAAAAGCTTGACAGAAAAAAAATAAGCCATTTCATCTTCATTCATAATTTGGCTATTATAGTACCAGGGGTTTTTCTTCCCTCCAGTTTGTATAATAATGATTGGATTATTCCAATGCTTTCCTCAACATCTAGCATCCAGCAGAGCTCACTTGAGTTTTCTTGCCTTGAGACTTCAGCTACTGAAATATTCTGTTGCCTGATTTGCTTGACAAATCCTTTTGGCTGAACTTTAGTATGCATAGGAAACAGCTGTTCAATTACTGACACTTACTGAAAGAGAACCTGAGTAATCCACAAATCACTACGCTATTTGTCTTTAGACCTTTGCTGACAATGGTACTTGACTAAGCAGTGAAAATCTTTCTTCCCAAGATGATGCATCTCTTAAAGAAGCATAAAAACAAAGATTGTGGGAGCACATAAACATGTGAGAGGACATAAAAGATTATAGCAACATTATTTATACAACCCAGGTATCGGATTATGACGTTATTCAGCCCCAGGTATCGGATTACGATTTCCGATATTCAGGTGGTCAGAGTCTTTTTGCCCTCCTGGATGTTTCGGGGCAGACGCAAGAAAGAGACAGAGGCTTCAAGGTTCAGTTTCTCCAAGGTCTATCATGGTGTTTATTCTTTCTCTTATCTCATAGTTCACTCTGTCCCCAGCGAGGACTGTTCTGAACACCGGCCATCACGGAACTCCTTCTCCCCTGGAAGGTTGTTCCCTTTTATACAGACTATTATGAACATATTGTTTACCATTTCCTACCAATGTCCACCATTCACACCAAACAGATCATACCCACTTGGCCCAATCTCCCCAAGCCACATTGTGCAAATGTCACAGCAGAAATGGAGGTGAAGAAGAAGAAAAGCCTAGGGAATCGCCCCAAAATCTCCATCTTGTCTCTATCTACTTTTATTATAGAAACCTAAAACTACATATTTCTCACTCTGTGACAAACTAAACTACTGTATTTCACACTCTTGAGATTTGTAATTCATCTCTGCTTTGTGCCATGGTCTGTGACTCCCATGGACAGGGCCAAAAACCCCCCCTGTTCACTTCCCTTGTACAGGTGCACGGTATTATAGTGCTCTAAGGTAAAACTCAAATTTCTAAATAATTTTCCCATGATCTACTTTGAATGTTCTATTTAACTATTCATATAAATTTTCCACATGCGTATAACATACATCATGACAAATAACAGTTTCTTATTTACAAGACATATTTACATATGCATGCTGAAAATTAGACCACAGGATTCTTCAAGGCATATCCTTTGTGCTAAATCTTGTAATCATTACTCTAATGTTACAGAGATTCAACACAAAACAACACCATGGAAAATTCCCTATACTATCTTAAAAGTAAAAA
Source organism: Pycnonotus jocosus (assembly GCA_013400435.1). Classification (NCBI taxonomy): domain Eukaryota; kingdom Metazoa; phylum Chordata; class Aves; order Passeriformes; family Pycnonotidae; genus Pycnonotus; species Pycnonotus jocosus. The sequence continues at coordinate 42,887 of VWYP01017918.1, read as the reverse complement.
GAGCAGAATCCAGCTATTTTTTTTTCATGTTAAATGACAAACACAATTTCATGACAATATTTTTTTTTACTTATTAACATTGTTCTCTTTATACACGAAATAAGTAAAAATTGTGTTATATTTTTATCTATCTTTTCAATTTCATCTGTTCCTAAGAGGAATAGACAAATGCATTTATGCATACCTCCTACACATAATACCAATATATATAATACTAGTGGAAAATAGCCTTATATTTTTCATCTACCCATAATCCTAAATTACTAATCTTTGTCCACTTAAACAAATCCTAAAATATCCCCAAAGAAAAAGGCTTTTCTTTTTCCTAAATGAATTGACTTTTCCCTCGCACCTCATCCCTTATTACAGTTTTATTCTTGTTGTCTTCAGTTGGGACTTCTGAGATGACCCTTCTATCCAAAAAACACATTCCAAAAAAAGAAAAAAAACTACAACTGCTGCTGCCCCCAAGATAAATATTACAGCTTTTCTGTCAAAACAGAGGTGTGTTTTCCAAACCAGATATGAGATCTAGGTAGTCAATGTAATCTTTATTCAGATAATTAGACTACTGATGAGCAGCTCCCTAGATCAAATAATCAATTTGTCCTTGTTATTCAGGATAATTCCTTCCTTTTAAGTTCCTTATTATTATGTAGTTTTACATAAAGATGCCCTTTGCCAATATATTACAGTTTTCAGGTTTTTTGACACATGAATAGCAATCTGCATAATAGAAAAAATGATAACATTAACATTCTAACCACCCAAACCCCTTCCCCATTTACTTATGTGAAATTTTTCTATGCACTTATTTAGCACAAAATTCTCAGCTGTTCTGATGGATATTCATGCCAATATAATAAAAGTTGAGGACCGGATCTTATTTACATTGAATAAAAGTGCTGGCAGTGTCTTCTTACTTTTAGCTTAGTGTGATGCCATACACTGTAAAGTATGATCATATCATAAATGATTTCTGCATGTCACAATTCAAAGGAACCTCAGGCCAATTCCACAGCAGTTTCAGTACTTGAATTTTTTTTGCTGCCTATGGAAGACTGCTGTCAAGACATCCATAATTCTCAAAGAAACAGTCAAGCCACCTCTGAACACTCAGTTTAAGAAAAGTAAAACAATTCTCCTCAGAGTCATATTTTTGAGTACAAAATAGAGAAAGCTGTTAGTGATTTGTTTTACAATTCATTATTTATTAACTTTTCCTTTCTCCCTAATTTGTCAGTGTTTCAAACTCCTCTGTCCAAGACGATTATTGTCCTTGTTCTACTTCCACTTTGTCTTGCTTTCTTCTCTTGTCCTCTCATCTCTTGTCAACATGAACAGTCTTTTATTTCAAAAATTGCCTCACTGATGCATATCTATTTAGACTCTGAGCTGTTACCTCAAACTTACTGCTTCTGTTTCAAACATGAAGAAGGGCTTGGATGCTCAAAAGCTTGGCTGTTTTTTTCTGTCCAGCTACCAATCGAGTAAAAAGATACAGCCTGTAACGGCAGAGCCAGGGGCAGATCTGGGGGACCTGCAGCTGACAACAATCCTATGGCCTGGGGTGGTGGAATTTCTGTCCCCGCCTTCCCCCATGGCATATATATATGATGGTGATGTATGCACAGGCTGTGGCATCCTGCTGTAGCATGCATGCTGCCATCTTTTCCAGAAAAGAAAGCAAGCATTTTATGGAAGAGGAGAGGAGGGAAGAGGAGAGGAGAGAGGAGAGAGGAGAGAGGAGAGAGGAGAGNAGAGGAGAGGAGAGGAGAGGAGAGGAGAGGAGAGGAGAAGAGAGACAAAGAGGAGGCATCAGCTGCCACCACCATGTACAAATGTAGACCTGTTTTAAAGTACATGTGATGCCAAACTCACATCATCAATTTGCTCTTGATAGAAGGATGTCTCACTGCTATTAAGTATCAGTTGTTACTGCTGAGGTTCAACAAATAAGGGACATAAATTTACTTGCCCCATCATTATCTAAAAATGAAGTATGTATTAAAATATAATCTCATTTGTATAAATTGAAAGGAATGTTTTAAAGTTTTTTTTTAATTAGCAATTGACTAGATAACTACCACTATACTAAAAAAATGCCAATTAACATGTTAATTATGTTTTGGCAATTATTGATGCCAAATCAGCCCACTACAGTCATTTTGTTAAACAACAGTTAAATCCTTAAAGTCTTTACAAGTTCAATTTATCAATTACAGAGCAAAGGCACACATTTGTGGCTGGCATGGTTGGGTTATTTATGAGGAAAATAGATTAGGTTGGTATTACTTTTAAACTTCATTAAAATAATTTAAAAGGTTATGTTTTAAATGTACAATAAACATTTATTCTAAATTAAATAGTTGAATTTAATTAATTTTTTTTTAAGTTTCATGCAGCTTCATGTAATTTTATAGTAGAAATAGTATCTCAGTCCTGAGAAAAAAAATTGTTTACTCCTCTCTCATAATTGACTATTTTATTTAAAGACATGTATAATATCAATATGAGAAAATCACGTATTTCTTAACGACATCCATCCTTCAATACCTATTATTAGTTTCTTAGAATATACCATTACACTGTTAATGTTCATAAAAAACTCTTCCTCAGACAGGCACTTTCATGTTAATGAGTATTTATATGCAAAAACCATTTGTTTTGTAAAATAAGAAGTTATTCAGAGGATGCTATACAGAGAATAACAAAACATTAAAACATAATGGTTAATAAAGACAGTAGTTTAAGGCAAAATTACTAGATATTTGCTTTAAATATTTCATTCAATTACTATTGCAAACAAAATGACTGGGAAGACAAAGAAATAAAAATATCCATCAAACAGATGTAGACATGTTAATACAGCTAATATTTGCTTTTGCAAATAAGTCTTGACATGGGAAGTTTCATGATGCTTTTTCCTTTGTTTATTCCTTGGAAATAATAAGTATTTAACCTAGATTATTAGAATTATTATTGGGGGGTTTACATTTTCTTAGTAGCGATAGTAGTAGTATACTTATAAATTTCTCCTGTTTCATCTTATAACAGGAATCAATAAGAATCTAATTCATCATCTTAACTGTGCATATTTATGAAGATATATTTCTCTTGTGGTGGACTTGCCTAATTCTTGTTTGAATTGCTATAAAGAACATAACTAAAAAGCAAACACATTATTTCATAGCATTTGCATCTCTGGTTAGATTTATAGTTCATACCACAGAATCAGATGTGGAGTTTTTTAATAGATTTTGTTAATAGCAGAATTGTAGTAGAATTGTATTTAAAATGCTTGGTATTGCTTCAAAGGGTTTATAAAGTTTATTAATTTATGCAAGTATTTATTTGAGAAGCATACAGCAATAGATTAAAAGGAGCAGATTTTTGTTTTTATAGCAGGTATATGAATCAAGACCATAACATGCCTCCAGAGCTCTTCTAGTTCTAGGATTTTGTCAGCTTGTTGAAGCTTGTGCTAGATGTCCTCAAATACTGAGACAATCTTATCATAAATACCTAATTTTTTTTAGAGCTTAAAAACCTTAAAAATACGATTTATTACTATTAAAAAGTTATGAGACATAATAAATACAAACCAGTTAGAACTGATTAAATTGGGTATTGCCTTAACTGGGCATTCATTCATTTACAGGCAAATTTTCATTCATAATATTTTCCTCCTAATAAATACTAAGAATGATGCATTAGATTAAGTAAAGCAGGATATAAGTAAAATTGTGCTTAAGCAAGTAAATAAAGTTTTCATAAATATCTGTTATTTTCAGTCTATTTCTTTTACTTTTCAAATATATGATAAATGTATTACTGGTCTCTATACATTTTTAAATGTCTGGTTTAAACAAAGGAATTGACCATGAGCAGTGAATTTTCTCTTTTTCATACATAATAAATAAGGTCTGAAAAAAATTTGGGGATTGTCTAGAGATATGAGTTACCTCTTTGCTTCCCTCTCCCACAGGATTTTCTTGTGGAAAAAAATGCTACATGTTAAATAATCCCCAAGCGACACACCACTTCATGAGCACTAGGCTGCCTGACACCTCAGCTCCTCACTTCCCTGAAACTGAACCAGATGATGGATGAATCTTTTGCCTGATAAAAAATAATTCTCAAAAAATACATATTCTTTAGGTTAGCTGGACTCAAATGCAGTAGTTTTAGGGTGAAAATACAAAAAAAAAAAAAATAGAGTAAGTTTTATTTATAAAATTTCTGACTAAGGAAGTTAATAGGAACAATACAATAATAATAGTTCTACATGAACACTTAACAGCATCAATCTTTTTCACCTTCCCAGAAGCCTTTCTTCTATCTCTAAGTCATGCTGATGCAAATGAAAGATTTTCCCAATGGATCTAGGGAAATCAGCAACAATATTTTCATTGAAACTCCTGGTGAGGGCAACTCTCATTACAGCCATCGAAGAGATATCTAGAGGCCCTTTGATTTGTTTCCAATGCAAATGAAGTATTTTCGTATTTGTAAAAGAACCTGCAAGACATTTCCTTTCAATAACAGCTCTAGGAACATTTCTGCATCACATCATTAAATGATCCCCAGAATTAGGAAGAGCAGAAGAGATGAGTTCCTAGGTTTCTTTGGGGTTTTATTTTCTTTTATGACAGCTTCTGGCTCGATGGTGATATTCAATTTAATCTTATTTTCTTTTCAAAATGTCAGCCATGGCCTCGAGTGCAACAACAGCCTCATTTGCAGCCCCCTCTCCCACAGGGATTCAGCTGTTGGTGTTCAAGGTTAGCTGTAATATGACACTCCTGTGTAACCATGGATCAGGTTTATGTTTAAAGAGTGAGGATGATCTGTGAGGAGCCTTGTGTGGATCCACTCCTCTTCCTCCCTACGCTTTGGAGTTCCACTTGAGCTTGGATGGTGATCCTGACATGCTGACTTGACTGCCTGTGCTGACATTGTGCCTCATTGCTGCAGTTTTGTCTGGCCAACAGAGCTGTTGGTTGGATTTGACAGACATCACCAGACCCACTTGTCTCTTGTGTTGTGGGTCTGTGTTGCTGTTGCTGAGGGCATTGCCCTGCTTGCCTTGCTGTCATTCTTGGCTCCTGGTGCCCAGCCTTTCTGGGGCAATCCACTCCTTCTTCTCCCTGGAACTATTGAACTAGTCCATTGAACTAAAAGAATAAATATTTCTTTGTTTTCCTCACAAGAATATGAATACTGTGAAAGTTCTTGTAAGTTTGGAGAAAAGGTGGTATCTCTTACTAATTCATATAATATAGTGCAAATGACTAAAAAAAAAAAAAAAAAGTATTTTGGTTGTGACCCCAGCAGCCAACTCTGGTGTTGGGATGTGCAAAATAGGGTCTAGGGGTTTTGTTTGGTTTTGCTTGTTTGTTTGTTGTGTTTGTTTGTTTAGGTTGGGGACAGTTGGGGTGGAGAATTTTTTTTTTCTGTGTGTTTTATTAGTATTTGGTGGTGTGTTGTGCTTTTTATGTTTAACACTGAGAATTCAAAGTGATATTTAAAACAAAAAAATAAATTGCAATGGAACTTCTAAATACTATTCACTGCATTAATTCTAGTGGAGGAGCCAATTTTAGTTCTGGAGCAGACATCAGCTATTGTAGAATACCTTCATTAAAACCACTCAACTCCCTCAGTAGATTTGCTCAGGTAGAAAATTTAACTGTGGTAGAATTGATAGAATTTTATGTTCCTAAGAAGATAATGAAAAAAAAAAAGCTTTAAATATGAGTCTTACTACTGGGTTCACTCAGAAGCCATATACAATCAGAACAATGGTCTTTAAAACATGAAAATAGAATGAAATATGATTTTAACAGTATTATAGTAATTGTATCTGAGTGAGTAAAGAGAAAAATATGTTTAAAGTGCTGCCACAGTTTAATACATATTAATTCTATTTGACTGTAACCACATTCTCTCATTTTATTCTCATTTATGAAAATATTTTGATGGTGTGAATCTTGGTAGAAAATTAATTTCATGTAGTCAGACTTATTTTATAATGCAACAAAATATGTCTGTGACAAAATTAATTCCATTTTAAGGGAGTTCAGTGACATTCTTTGAACATTATATTATGCCATGAAGCAGCAGATAAAAATATAACAAGTCTTATATAATGAATCAGATATATTTGCTTTGGTCAATTTGTTAGGTCTACCCAAATGGTTCAAAGATCTTAACAAAAATCATTTGATCTAAATCAACAATGTAAAAACATGTAATTATATTCATACGAAATTAAAGAAGATAATCCAAACGACAAAAACCCAAAGGAATTTCTTTAAACTGTGAACTTTAAAATCGCAATTGTGTTCTGTTAATTTTAAAGTTTAAATATTTTTTCAAATATAACAACCATTTGCAAAAATCACAATTTCATTATAGACAATTGGTAAATTTTAAAGGCACTGCATTTGAAAAAACAATTTTCCACGATGCCTTGATGTCCATTTCCCTCCTCTTGCAGATCCTGGACCACATCTGGTGTTAGAAAAACATGTGTTTGTTACTGAGAGATCAAATCCAGCCATCTGAGAGAGGTGAATTTGCTACAGCTCCAGGTGCACAGGCCAAACGATAACAAGGCTGAGGACACAGACACATCATACACAGATATTCAGTGTATGTGCACATGGCCACACATCAGACACATTGATCAACACACACGGGCACCCTCAACAAATAACAACACAAAGTGCCCCAGTGGCTGCATCCTGATCCCATTTCTGGCTAAATTTGATGAAGGTCTGTTAGTGGGAAACATATATATGCACATGAACGTATACATTTTTGTATCTATATAAACATATATATGAGCATATATATTTATAAACATATACATAAATATATAAACCTTGAATACTGTGTGCAATTTTAATCTCCACAATATAAAAAGGATATTAAGCTCTTAGAGACCATCCAAAGGAGGGTAATGGGGACAGTGAAAGGCCTCGAGGGGAAAGCTGCATGAGGAGCGACTGAGGTCTTTTGGTCTGCTCAGTCTGGAGGAGACTGAGGGGAGATCTCAGTGCAGTTACATCTTCCTCACAAGAGGAAGAGGAGGGGCAGACACTGATCTCTCCTCTGTGGTGCCCAGTGACAAAACCCAAGGGTATGGTCCGAATTTGTATTAGAGGAGGTTTAAGTTAGATATTAGGTTCTTCACTCAGAGGGTGTTTGGGCACTGGAAAAGGCTCCCCAGCAAAGTGGTCACAGCACCAAGCCTGGTAGAGTTCAAGAAGACTCTGGGAAATACTCTCAGGCTCAAGGACTCCTGGGGATAATGCTGTGTAGGAACAAGAGTTGGACTTAATGGTCTTTGAGAGGCCTTTCCAACTCAGCATATTCTGTGAGATATGTGCACATACATAATGCATAAATATGAGTATGTATGATGTGGAACCCTTCAGCATCTTGGCTCAGAAACCCAGGTGAATGAGTATCTACTCCTTTTATCCCAGTCACTCCATTTGCAATCTCCTGCACTCAGAGCCAGAAGCTCACTCACAGAGACACTCACAATGGACATCCCAGTAGCTTGCCTTGGGCAGGCAGTCCATTGAGGACCCTATCCCAGATCTTTGCTCTTCTGAGGTAATTCATATCTAGGGACACACACACGTGCATGCAATCGTATCTGAATCAACCACCAGACTCCTCAGTTTCTGTAGAAGCTGGCCTGAACTCCTTTTGTCTCTCTAATACTCAGCCTCCTTTGTAGTATGGACCTTGAAAAAAAAAAACCTTTCCCCAGCTCCCAGGCCTTCTCAACGGCTTCCCAGCTAGTCCAGCCTGATCTTTGCCAGAATCCACATGCTTACTTGCATACCTGCACTCATTCCAGGTGCTGGCACCACTGACATTCAGACCTCTGGCCACTGTAACTCCAGCCACTCACACCGTACATACGTGTGCACACAGATGTGAAAGGCCTTTGACCAGGAAAATTAATAGATATGGAACTTCACAACATGTTGGAAGATATTGCTGCTCCGGCATGCAGTGTGGCTAGACAAGTTTACTGATCAGCAACCTTCTTGCTCCAGCTGCCTCCTTTTATACCCTTATTCCTCTCTTTTCCCATGTTTGTTCTTCCCCAAACCACTGAGCTTCCTTCCTTTCCTTTCCTTTTTTACCTTTCTCTAAACATCCTATAATAATTGTAGTATACTCCTCAAATGTTCTGTCCCTAGAAGTATCCCAAATCCCCAGGTTACTGACTCCCATTTGTAGCAGTGCATTTTTTAGTTTCATGTAGGCATTTAGCCTGAGCCTTTAGTTAGTTGATAGTCCTTGTCCTTGTTAATGGGTGATAGGTGGTTCTATATTGTGTTGTCATTGTTACCCCACTGTTTTCCCTCCCCTCCCTGAAAGAATCCTTAATGAGCTAGGCCAGTCCCTTTGTGTTACTTGTAGACTCCACCTTAGTGATCAAGATATTTCGAGAAAGCTATCAACTAATCTACAGAATTCTGGATTCCTCTCCCCTTCTACCCATGAGATTGTGTTTCAGGTATAGTCTTACCCTTGGAGAAACTCCCCTCCTTGTTCCCAATTGGTCCCAATAATCTGTATCCCTTCTTTCCCTGCCCCGCCTTATAAGGTACTGAAAATCCCCGGGAGAGGCACTTTTGCAGTGACCACTTGGGTGGAATAAAGATCTCTTAACCTTGCAGAAGTCCGCCTTTCTTTTCTCTACCACAACACACTTTCTGCCAAGCTTGGACTCATAAATCAGGATCTACAAAGTAGGTTCGGAGAGTGGGCTAGCCTAAAGAGGCACAAACTGCTTTACCCATTCATTCTGTAAAATGATGGGAGAACCATTCTTTTTGGCTTAGGATATGAACGTTACCTCTTGACCCCAGGGCTAAAGTCCTCCTGAGCATTCTTTTCCTGATTCGGTTCCTGGGATTTCCCCACCTTCCATTGTGTCCTTGTGCTCCTTGCACAGGTGAGCAACCTAACAAAGTTCTTTTGAGAGGTCAGGTGTGTGTGAAAAATACTATACATTAGAAACAAGAGTCAAGAATTTTTCTTTAATTTTATTACAGGCAAAAAATTGAGCCTATATCGTTATATATGAAATAGGAAAAATTGTTTTTATACAAAAAAATTGCTTTAAATTTTAATAATTTGCATCTGTAGTGGTGAAGCAAATAGTGCTTTCAGTGTGCTGAAACCTCTTGGTTTATCTGGCAGCAGTGTAGTCATCAGAATGCAGTGCAAAGTAAGACACATGCAAAGATATGGAAAAGCACAGAGCAGCTATCTGTGTCAGATGCAGCAGCACAAACAAATTAAAAATATTCTAAAAGAAAACAAAAACAACGACAAAAAAAACTAACTTAAAAAGGCATTTCAACCATGCACAACTATAAGAAACTCAAAATTATTCTGTTTCAGTCATGACAGTCTTGTACCAGATGCACAAAGGAAAAAAAATGAGAACAGTAAAACAGAACCAGTTTTCCAAAGAGCTGTACAAATTGCTTCATTAGTTCATCATCAAAGAGAAGAGATATTCCAGTTTCATTCCTAGGTAGATAAATTCCCTTTTCAATTTCTACATTCACCTGCCAGTGGGTTTTTAAGCTGTTTAGAATACCTGCTGATTGAATCTAGTCTCACATCCTGGTGCTCAGCTGCACTCCAGATGCTGTAGTTCCTGAGTTTGTTCCTCCTAAGTGGAACCTTACATTTAGTATTAAAATTTTCATTGGTGCAATGAATGAGGGTAACTATAAGGCTCAGGACAGAATTAATAACAGCATGCAATGATCAGAGATTTCTCTAAGATGTGTGATAAAACCATTCACCACTATTTGGACCTGTTCAAATCTCTACCTGTGCTTCTTACCCATTCCCGTATCCTGCTGAGAAGTTTTAAGAAAAAATTTGGGTTAAAGTTATATGTGAATAAAGATTGTCTTCCAGTTTTAAATTACATACTTACATGCATTGTAGGCATAAGCCAACATTAACCTAATATTTTTAGAACTGCAGGTCTAAAAAGACAAGATATGGAGCTTTTTTTAAATAATTACTTTTATTTTATGCAGCTCTTCCTAGAGATAATATTCTCTGAGCTTCCAGACCTAAAGTTGCTTTAGGTCACATACCAAAAAAATATTTATGTGTTTACATTCATTTAAAAATCCCAATTAAATGCATTTAACACATATTGCTTTAAAATTTACTCATATATTTACTTTCCTTTAAAGCCTGTAACATCATATTCCTTCCCTTTTTTTGACAAAAAAGGTATTTTTTTCTACTCATAAAAGGTTAGGTCCCTAGTCATTCATTGCTTATTATAATTTCTACATATGCTTTCTTTTTAGAGTGGCCAGACCTTTCCATTAAACAGGATAAGAATCTTTCCCAATCCAGAATAACAAAAGAATTTGAGAAGTAGTTTTATCTACACTGTGGTGTCTAGCACTTCTTCCTCCTTTTTCACTAAAAAAGAATAACATCTTTTTCAGGGAGATGTGTCCATACCACAGACATTTTCCTTCTTATGGTCTCACAGATAAAAAATAAAACCAATACAAAAGTGTTTCACAAACTTAGTTAACAGAAAGGGCTGTTGTTTGTTGTTAAATGTTTATTTCAGTTTGTCAGGCCTTCAATATAGATGGCATTTGCTGACTTTAATTTAAAACAAATAGGCAACAGTGACCTCATGCCTAAGGAATGATTAAAACAAGCTAAAATCAACAAAAGACATGCAATTCTAGAAAAGAATTTGCACTATTACGTTAGTACAAAGCTCATGGCCTTTTACTAATAAAGGGAAAAATCACTGTTGTTAGGCTACAATCAAAAGAGCTTGAAGCTGGGAACTTAGATCTTGGAGTTAATTCCCGTCATCTCTTCCTTAAAGTAAAACTACCTATTGAACACAGTCATCAATTCTTCTGAAGTGTCATCTGGCTTATATCTTGACTTCAAACACCTGTGGAGAAGGCAACATGTCAGAAAGGAGCCAAGTTGTAAGGGATTTTTGCACAAGCCAGTGTCACCTGCTTCTGGGGCTGGGGAGATATCCCTAGTGCACCTTTGTTTATCAGTAAAGGCAAAGTAGTGTGTGCTGTTTTCCTGAACCTTAAATCATCCTATTCCCTGCCACACTGAAAACATGCTGTAAATAGAAAAAAACATTTTTCTTACATGGTTTGAGGATTGCTCTAATCTGGTTCTTATGGTAAGATATCATTTTGAAATATCTTTGTGTGTTTCACAACATATTGTTTATAGCTTGAGAGAACATCCTTACTCCAGCAAGCGCTGAGGAATTATACAGAATCTCAGCAAAGTGCGACATTAGAGCAAGGTTTGATATTCATTATATAGTCATGAGTCTATGGTAATTTCTTTTTTACTTTGGATATTGCTTTGGATATTGCTCTATTTTTGTCCTGTGGATTTATTAACTATTGAAGCTGGAGTGCATGCAGTAGACTGCTGTACAACACCTTCAGTTTAGTTTAATTGAAAACAAATTCATGTCATGTGTTCTGACACCGCTTATTGTTGCAGACTGAAGTGCATTAAAAGTACATGACCATAATGTTTATGATTTGAACCACCAATGCATTTTTGAAAACATTCTTCCAGTTTTCCATTTACAGAACTTTGATTTTCACTGTAGAAACTCTCAGAAATTACAGTCTGGTTCCTTTACATTGAAATTGCACTGCTAACAAACTTTCATTTCACAGGGCAAGACTAGATCTAATTTAAAAATCTCCATGATCTTCAGCAGCCTTCAAGTTAAAACTTCCAAAATATTTGTAGTATTTGCATCAAATTCTCAGCTGCAACTACTCTGCTTTGCATACTTGTTCCTGGATGTCCCAGACTATTTGTTATACCTGCTTTGAAATACAGGTATTTCATACAGGGAGCCTTCTGTCAGATTTGCCAAAAAAATACACTCCTTATCTGAACTAAAACACAATTCAGGTATGCGCTTCATGTCCTGCTCAAAATGGTTTTAGAAGTGTATTTACAATCATAGCACTCAATTATTTTTATAGTAGATCTGCAAAGAAGGAATAAGGAATTTTGAGAGGACTTTGGCTCTTACTCATAAGCAGTGTTTGGCCTTTACATGAACCTTTAGTTACAAACTTTCTGCACTTCTATTTTCCACAATAGATTCTTAGTTATTTAATTTTTGCTTCACTGAACTATATAATTGGCTCTAGAAGGGTGAAAATGTGATATAATTCTATTCCACTTCACATTCCTTGTTATTCCATTCAACTTTTCCACGCATAAGCACCACCTTTCCAAAAAAACTGGTGTCTATTGTCCTGAACTACATTGTGTGGCAAGTCATCACACTGAAATAATTTGAAGCCTTAATGATGATGGTTCTAACGTATTGACAATTTATGTCGTAGTTTCCAGACATAGTGTGTGTGGTTTGCTAGAAAAGTGTCTGCTAATATTTTGTTTCATGATCTACTAGAAAACATGCACATTCTGCAAATTCAGAAAGAAGGGCAAGATATGAAGAATGTAGCTTAATTAAACTGCAGCTTAATTATCCAGTGTCCTGTGGGAAATACCCAGCAAAGGTTTATATAGTCCAGCTCACCATCTATTCTCTATTTGTCTCCACCTATGTGGGTGAGAAAACTGCTTTACTGTGGTACCAGATGTAGAATACCCTAACTTTTTTTAGACTACCTTCCTCTGTGGATTGTCAAGGAATTGAGCCTCTGTAAAGAAAGGATAGCAGAACTTGACATGTGCCAAAATAGGGCACAGACAATTAATTGGTTGTCCTTCCTTCTCAACCACAGCTGGTACTTTGACAGCTCTCCTCTCATGTCAATGAAAAATCCGTCTGCTCCTTTTTCAAAATCCATCTGCTCTCTACTATCAGTCCTAAATACCCAGTGCAACCCTTTTTTTATATGCAATCTTCAAACCTTCTTATTTGCATTAAAATACTGCTACTTGCTCTTTCATTCTTCTTTCTCTGATATACTTTATTCTCTGATAGAATCCTACAGTCTCTGTCTATGCCCTTCATAGATGCCATCCAAGCAAATGTCCCATGTATGTTTTAAAATCAACGTATAAATAAATAAACTCTTTAAAGGATAAATTCCTTGCAAAATCTCCAAATTCTAATCAATATTATTTAGTCTAGAAGATGTCATGTGATTGACTTATGTAAGAAGCATAAGCAGTGGCAAAACCAAAATTTCATATTCAGGTATTAGGGAGCTTGGATCTTGTTGTCTGGAGAAAACTACTGAATTTGGCTTTCACAGTGCATGCTACTGAAAACTGAAAAGTCTCTACAGTTTTTGTTTTCAGTGATTTAGTAATTAAACTACATGACACTTCAATGTTCATGTCTTCTAAAACTTCTAATACTGTTGAGAAGCAAATGGAGCCTGCTTTTCATGTATCTGATCATCCACAAACCCATGTAAGTCTTTGGTTTTGTTTGTTTGTTTGTTTGTTTTCATTGTATGTATTACTGTATGATGAATTTTATAATAATGATCAATGCAGATTAGGCAAAAACTGATGAGTGTAAAGTGCTAATCTATAAAGAGCTGAGTCAGAAAAAGATAGGGAAGAGCAACCTAGATTGTGTTTACATTTCTAGATTATAGGTTTATTAGGCAGAAAAAAATCATACTTAGGAATTTTTTTCTGCTTTTTTTTATAACTTCATTTTAAACTCTAACATTTGTTTTGCTCTGTGCCTTAAGCACCATTCCAGCACTTATAAGAGTTACTTTTATTCACTTTGCACCTCAGTTTAGCTGATATTTTTCCTATAATTGATGTGAAGTTACTAATCTGCAGTTCTAAGATCTCCTTGGAGTTTTCTAAAAGCACTTGCCATTGGCTATGAAAGTTCATTGACTAATTCCTTTAGCGCTCTCTGATGGATTTAATCTGACCCTACAGATTCAAAGCATTAATTTGGTCCAGGTATTTTCTCATTTGCTCTTTAACAGTGTTGATGTCTGTTCTCTTATGTTGTTCATCTACTCCCAGCATAATTAATCATTTTACACTAGAGTCCTTTTGAGTGAACTGAAGCAAAGCAAGTACTTAGAAATTCTAGTTTTTACCCCTCCAGTGTATTTCCTTTCTGATAATTAGAGCCTTTACCTTTCCTTTTATCTTCTCTTTTTCTCTGAAGTATCTAAATAATTGTGTTTTTTCTTATCTATCACAAAAGTATATTACTACTGAAGTTTGCTTATCCACATTATTTTTTTAATAACTTCTTATCCTGACTTTGCTTGCCCTTGTAACACAATGTTGCAGTTGCAAAAAAATCCCATCTCTGCATGTTGTAGAACTTCTACCTCCAGACAGATTCATTATTTTCTTCATTTATTTAATTTGTGGAATATTCACGTGAACCAAGTGACATAGAGACAAATTTCAAGTATTATAGAAGAAAACACTGAATATCCTTAAGCCACTTTCTACTAATGGCTAAGTATTGTTTCAGGGAATTTCATCAAGTTGGGGGAAAAAAGGCAGTGGATTGAATGCAACATTGTTAGTGACTTTGTCATGGATTTGGAACAACTATGACAAAAAGTTGGAATAGAAAGATGTGAAGACTCCAGTACCAATAAATTTTTCAGTCTGCTACAAACCACAATGTTTTAGGAGAGGCAAAAACTTCATGGTTATGTCATAAAAGGGATACTTAAGATACAATTCAATATGGCTAGGCAGCAGCAAAAAAATGAGAAAATGGCAAATCTTCGATTTTAAAATGTATGAGCATATATAACAATAGTCCCTGGACTTTCCAAGCTGAAAAAAACCAAGAACAAGAATAGAGGTTAAAACTGAATGAGAAGTATTAACAGATAAAATGCATCTACTCACAAGAAAAATAAAAAGAGGGAGGTATACTTATTTGAAAGTGTTATTTGGTTAAAATAATAATTGAAGAGGTGACTTTCCTCTGAATATTTATCTGATTTAAATATTTATTTAGCTTTTGAAAGGTGAGATACTATTTTTTCTATTCAGCATACATGAAAGTGTCGAGCTTCATCACTAAGTGGGCTTTTTAGCTTTTCTTTAAAATAGTGCATGCTTTGATTGAGTAATGAATAGTTATTACTTTAAACAGTTACTCACCTTACCTCCCCATAATCAACAGAAGAACAGCAAAGTGTCAATGAGCAAAACACTTTTAAAAAATCACTTTACAGGGCTCTTTCTAATAAGCAATACTGCTAAATATGACCTTTGATCTGTTTGTAGACTGAATCTTTGTGTGTCATAGAAAAAAGAGATCCTGAGTCTTTGTGAAATTAATATCTGTTGTTTCCAACTCTCTGATTCACCAGAACACAAGCTATGCAAGCATTCTTTATTTCTGCCTCTTATGGTTATTCAAGAGCATAACTATTTTAATAGGTTACATATGACATACAGTTGCAAAAGCATAACACTGCAGAGTTCAAAAAAAATTGCTGAATTTATTCATTAACATCTCACTTCTCTATAGCTGTATAGCATGCTGTAACGTCTCTGGTCCATGGTGATTCTTAGTTGCACTGGTCCAGGTGATCAGGCTTGAAAGCTCTCTGACAGAAGTGGGAATTGAAACAAGCTTGCTATGTTTCTTGTCTAATTCTGTTTTTCGTGGTGCTTGGGTTTTTTATGTTCTTTTCCCTCTCCCAAAAGAAAAGGTTTTCCTCTGGTCCTGATGCCCTTTGGGTAAGTAAGCAGACCCAGTCATGTTCTGCCTACTGACATTGCCCTGCACTTATCTTGTCTTTTGTCTGACAACTTATTGTTTTTTCTGTCACTTGGATACCTGCTATGTAGAGCTGCATATGCTTTTTTACATCTCACTTCCTCTGTAAAATACATTTATAGAGTGTTTGCCTATGCCATTCAGAGTATTACAGAAAACTTCTGTACCACTGGTAGTTGACTGTTATAGTACACTTCCATTTGGGTGCAGGGGCAATTGCTACTCATAACACTGTGGTTAGCTAACCTACAATTTGTGGGTTTTACAGCCTCTAATTAGACTGAAATAATTTGCTTGGTAGCATTTTTCAGTTTAAATATCTTGTGGTTTTGGGTTTTTTGTTTTTGTTGTTTTGGGGGGTTTTTTTCCCTCTCTTTTAGTTATAAAGCATTCAAATGTATTTATTTTCTGCTGCAATGGGGTTCTGCAAGTTTACTTGTTCACAGTGATTCAACCATTTATGGCTCTACGGTGGCCACCATTAAAACAAGTGGGCAGAGGTGTCTGAGATGCTAGTTTTGGGTTTATTTTTCTCTGTGGACTTTATAGCTGTTTGTTTAATTCAGATTGTCTTACTTGCCCATAAATTCTGTTGTTTAGGGATCAACACTGACAAAAATTTTCATCTTAATCCACCAAGAGTTAAAGAGCTACTTTGATAAAATGATGTCAGAAACAAAGATTACCTTTGTTAGGAATAGATATTCCTCTTTATATTTAGATCAAAATCTGAATTTAATTCTGGGAACGCTTTGTTTTAATCTTATGTGGCATATGTATTGTTCTGTGGAAAACACAGCTATCTGACTATTTTTTTGTCTTTTACAAAAACATATATTCTTTGATAAACATACCCCTCTCCCCAAATTGTGGGGAAAAAAAAAAAAAAGAATGAAAACAAACTGAAATGTAAAATGAGAACACTAGATACATTCAGAATAAAAATGATTTATGGAATCTTAAAGTTTAAGAATATGGTCTAGTGATACCATAGCATCTTGCAACAGACTCAACTCATGAATTGTACTGGCTGTGACTGAAACCTCTAATTCTGGATTTGAATTTCTATATTCACCTGGTATTATCCTTGGGATATACCTCTCATAAATGAGATTTTTAGTAAAGAATATAATGGAGAAATTATATAGACATAGATATAAATCTATATAGATGATATAGATGTGTAACATACCTCCATTAAAATATGAAAGAGAAACACAGCACCAGGTATTTCAATGTCACTTCTAAATTTCAGAAGTGTTAATGACAAAAACAACCCTTTACTGACAGTGAAAGAATTTCAGTAAGTGCCATGACTTTTCCAAGGTTGCCATAAGTCAAATATAAAAAACAGCAACAAATTACAAACCTGAATAGTTAACAGGGGAAATACACACAGTAAACAACATGGACCATAGTGATATTAAATGCAATTTAGGAAATTGAAAGAACAAAATTAAAAACTGCTGAGGCATAAACAGAAAATTTCATATAGCTCCATGAATCAGAAAGACAATTATAATATACAGGTAGGCTTTTTCCCTCCAGTATTTAGTTTAAAGACTGTGGTCTTTATCAGACTTGGAAGAGTAGTAGTCTGGGAAACCTAGCTGTTGGAAAGTATGTTGGGTAGCCTAATGAAAGGTATGACCTTTCCTTTCACATTTTGCCTTGTTACTATTATACATTTATCATTCATTCAAATATAAAATATTTCTTGGCAGTTTGCAATGAAGAAGCTTCCAACTCATCCCTTCTCCCTTTTTTCCTTGCCCTTGCCCACCATCCAACAAAAGGGTATTTACCTTACAATAAGTAACATAATTTACAGGGTAATTTAAAGTAAGTAACATAATTTACAGAATAAATTTTAGAGGCTCTCTACTGTTGCAAACCTGAAAATATGGAGGAACTATATTCATCTGAAACTCTTCTTCCAGAAAGATGTCAAAGCAGGTGTAAATGTTTAAAAAGAGAAGAGGACAATCTAATATTAAAGTGCCTGTGGACATTTAGGGAGAAACTAAACTGAGCAAACTTATATGTTTTAAGAAAATATTTTTCTACTGATGTTACCTCTCTTGTTGCTTTTTCATCATTAGGGACAAGACAACTTTATGGAAAATATAGGTTTGTTCAAGTATGGCAATATATTTATTTTCTTCTGCATGCTTTTGCAGCTATGGAGATTTCATGATGTAGCTTGTGTTTGACGTAGTCAAGTGTAATATTTTGTCTAGTTTCAATCAATATTAGCACAAATATGATGGATTGCAAAGAGGATGGGCACACAACTTTTTTTAAAAGTCGATATCCTTGAGTAGCGGTTTGAGGATGTGCTTTTCATGAACACATATGTTTACATCTTGTATCTTAGTGGTAGGGCTGAATTATGACACACTGTGAAAGTAGAGGCAGTACCTCTGTGAACCTCTGACCATGGAAAGTGATCTGCACCATTATAGGAAGTAATAATGTATATTCATACTGCTCTCAGAAACACACATTGTTTACAAAGCTGCAGTGATTGCTTTTCTTGGATTCTGGCTACTTATAAGATGGATCAGATTTGCTAAGTACTTCTTTAACCTTGTTTGGTCCTACTCCCCCCTGAGCAACACTAGCCTGCTATGGAAAGATTCTCCTGGCAAGAAGGCTTCAGCATAATGATAAAATGACTTTTGAAAACCTTGAAAAATATCTGAGAATAGAAGATAATGAAAAAGGTACAGATAGACTTGGCAGTTACCATACTTTTATCACAGATTGCTTCTATTCCAAACTTAATGGAAATTCATGGCGCTAAAGACAGTCAATCAAGCAGTTGCTCTGCTTTAGCTTTATTATTTTTCTTTCTCAATCTTTCATCTCTGGAACATGCTTCTTAAAAAATAATTTTAAATTACAAAAAAAGCTCTTTAAGACAGTTATCATAATTCATTCTGTATTTGTTAAGATTTTTTAACTGTCTAGAACAACATCATACTTTTTTTAGAAAGTACCAAAATTGTATATTAAAAAAAAATTTGCTAAAACATTTTCTGTTCTTAGTCTGTATCACGTTATAACTTTAGGGATAGAACTTTATTTACTTTGAATGTTATGGTGACATTATGGTCATAATGTCATAATTGTGATCAGGGTTGCACTTTAGGATATTAGTATTTTCAATTAAAATATTGCATATTTTAACTTGCTGTGTATTTCATTTAAGTTCCACATACCTTCTAACTTAAATAGTTAAATTTTTAAGGTGCTGCTGCATTAAAAGTATGTGTAACACTTTGACACATCTGATTATTTATTCTTCTTTTAGAAAATCTTAGACTCTTATCCATGAACAGTTACACTGTGTATAAGCACATCAAGTCAATACTTCTGGAGTAAATTATGACACATTGTCACAGTAACTCATAAAATCTAAGCTACTAAGATTGTATTGATTTGTAAATTACCTAGCTAATAAATTACAATTATGTCACACAAAGCTATAGTTAGTAGTTTCCATATAAGTCATCATAAAAAACTACAATTCCATCCATTTCCAGATTGTAAAAATGAAATAGAGTATCTGGAAAATCATGAATAGACCAATTCATGGGTCACATCATATTCAAGTTCAATTCTCTTTCTTAGTACTGATGAGTTCTGTTAGAACCCCTAAGTCCATCTTGTTAAGTAATGGGTGTCTAGAGAAATGAATTAGTCTTTTTAGCCAATATGTAAGACTGGTAGATAAGAACTAGTCTAACTGAAGTCAATAACAACATTCTTCCTTCTCCCTTTTTTATAGTATCCCCTTCTCTTTACAAGAATTAGATGTCTTCTGTTTTTTGAGGGTGAATAAACAGTACTATATTTTTGTAAAATGTTTACAAAATGTTTACAGATTATAACTGTATTCTCAAAATTAGAAGTGATAATTAAATACTGTATTATTCTACGTTCTCCATTTCAGTTTTCAGACTAATTTCTCAAGCTGTTAGAGCCATCACAAATCAATTCATCTGTGTTGGTTCAAGAAATCCTAATATTGTAAATGATGCTCATTCCATAGATTGAAAGGGGCTTTCAGCAATATTGGGGATGTTGGCCAGAATAGGCAGTAGAGCATGACATGCTAGTAAAGCTCCTAGTAACAGCAACATGTGAGAAATGCCTAGCAAAGCAATTGTGTCACTGTGGAGAATGTTATCAAGAGTTTGTGGATGAGAAAGGAGTGAGGAACAGTTGTCAGAGCAGTGAAACGTAGCAATGTCTAGCAACGGGGAAGCAGCTTGCCCCACAAGACCAGCAGTAACTTTCACTGAGCTTTGTTATGTAGAAAGACCTGTCATTCCCAGACTTTGAGTGACATTTTAGTGCAGGAAGGGAATGGTGGGGCTGACCTAGCACTTGCTTGACACTGTAAGACTATAATTTGTTTTTATTGAAGAAAAACTTGAACCCCTGATGTGGTCAGAGCACCAAGTCTGATGCAGTTCAAGCATTTGGATGATAGTCTCTGACATATGGTGTGATTCTTGAGGTCTGCTGTGCAGGGCCAGAACTCAATCCTTGCAGGTGCCTTCCAACTCAGGGAAGCTATTCTTTGACTCTGTGAACTACAGGAAGAAGAAAGGAGTCCAGCAGAGATTTGAATATTATTTTAAATCTTTTTTTTTAGTAAAAGGAATCTTTTTACTTTTCTGTAAAGATACAGAAGGAGACAGAAAAGAAACTATATTTTTATTAAAAGTTTACAGTATTAATATCATTGATCCTTATAATTTGGTAAGAGCACTTTACCAAAAATACAATATATGAAATAAAATAGTATTAAAAGCAGTTATATTAACTCTAAAACATTCAGAATTTTTTTAAAGAGTGATTAGATTTTATTTTGACAAAAAAAGTTCTAGGTAACGATATATTATTCTGAAATGGGAGGAGCCAACGAAGACATGCTGAAACAGAAATAGCCAATATAAAACATGGTAGCACATGAGTCATTTAAATATTGCCTTGTGAAATACACATGACTATATTGAAAAGATTCTCTCACTTAATCTTACAGGATGAAGGAACTAAGGATGATGTATCTGTTTTAAAATTTCTTCTATTTGTTTGATGTCTTTTACTTTAATGGGATCACAGCCTCAGTCATCATTCAGCAGCTGTTTTCTTTCAAGGGATTTTTACTTAAAATACATTTTTTTAAAATATTATAATTTTACTGCTCAATGAACCTTGCAATAACAACATTTTAGCATCTATCCACCATGGCAGATGGCAAACTAATGAGGCCTGCTGTAGCTGCATACTGATATGTTCTGTACACAACACTCCTGTGTTCCAAAGGGAGGTCAAAGAGTAACTTTTATTTATATTCTTTGTTGTATTTGATTGTTGAAAATCATAAGACAGATTATTAGAAAAAACCACTTTTTTGCACCTTTTAATTAGATTTGCTAATGTTTACTGCATGTGATCAACCTATAGAGCTCAAAAATGACACAGTCCCTATTTCAGTGTTCTTTAACATTCATTTTTTTAAAAAAAGTAATAGTACTATTCCAAAATAGTTTTTATCCTTCTATTTAAAATTCACTTTAAAATAAAAGTTAGAGATGGTTTGGCTATGCTTGCATTTCCATTTAGGAAAACTAATACCTCAGTGGTTTTAGCTTACAAATTTTAAAGAAAAATAGATACTTAATACACTAACTCATTTTTTGGTCTCAAGGTGCACTTTTGTTGCAAACTTCCATCCTTCAGGATTTTGTTTTGTTTTGTTTTTAATGAAGATGACTAATAATGTTCATTAAATCTAGTGGAGGCCAATTTAGTACAACTTCATATTTTAGTGGCTTTATGAAAAACAAGGTGATGAAAAATCATAAGTCTGATAATAAGCGCAATTGACTTGACCACAGTCAAAGTGTGCAATATAAACAGTTGATCTGCATTCCTTTCTAGGGAGAGGAGAGCAGTGGAAATGTCAGACAGAGGAACTGACTCTTTTAGAAGAGTATTTATCCTATCCTATTTAAAAGAATATCTGAATTGCTCTTTGGAGTTGTTTTTCTCCTAGAAGAAAAGCCTATGTGAATAACCAATATCCTACCTATAAAACTAGATTGATTATGTTGCTATTTTTAACATCAATTTTAGTAATATTTTCCCCTTAGAAGTATGTCCCAAACTATTTGATCCAAGAGCAGAACATCTAGTTTGAGATAAATAAAATTTTGCCTTTACTGTTTCACAATCTTTTCTAAATCAGTTCCATGATCCTATTAATGAGTGAAAGCTATCCATGAGAATCTGAGTAATCTCATTAAACTAGAGTCAAAGGTTAAAATATTGGAAAGTAAATTACTTTCATGTATATAGCCTGAAAAAGTAATGAAGTAAAGATGATAAATAAGTAAAGATGATTTCCTTCCAAAGTGCTATTTCTCACCAATTGCCAGTGCTGCGCTGTGTGTTCCTGTGTCAATAACATATTACAAAGACCATCATATTTCAAAGAAATGGAGAGTCTTGAAGTAATAAATTTTAAAATATTGGTAATCTGTATCTGACCTTCATATACACTTCAGCTATCACTTTTCAGCTCTTTTGGAAAATTTCTTTTATTATCACTTGCTTACAGGAGATAGTTGTAGTTTTAGAGAAATACTGTCATTAACTCTTATCAGTATTCTTACAATACATTGAATAATTCTAATAGTTTTATTATAATTCAAATTTCAATCTAGGTTTTCTCCCTGTAAGTACTCTAGAGTCTAATGCTGCTTCCAGTGTGCTCATTTTACAGTCATATAATGTTACTAATTTAATTACATTTATTTGTATACCAGTAGAAAAGGACTTAGAGACTATTGTAATATGATATTAAAAATAAAGTCAATTTACATTTGCTTTTTGATTTAACACAGCTTGAAACATCTTGTCACAGCAGTAGGATTTCAAATATCACCTTAGCCTAAAAGTAAAATTTAGTAATTATATATATATACATATATATAGCATTGTAGGGTTTGGGTTTTTTAAGAAGATGTTTTAGTTTTTTTTCCTTTGAAGCGTTGTTCTGAAATGTCCTGGCTGAAGTAGTTCAACACCTAAGAATATTAGCAGTTAAAGGGATGAAAAGAAAGTAACAGACTGTTTGTTTGTCCTCATGCTTTCACAGACATAATAATGTCTTGAAAGACTCTTTTCTCATCTTTAGTGTTTGCTTCAATTCATTAACCTTAGTAAAAGATAAAGCAAATAGATTTCTTCAAGAACCAAAATTACTGTTATTGTATAGTCGATTTAGACATGTTTAAAAAGATGTAAGTGATTAATTCCTTCACTAAACAAAATTAGATGGCTGAATACTGCTTGGTAGTGCAAGTTGGCTAGCCTTCAACCCCACTGTCTTTGTTCTCTGTGCCTGGCTGCATATTCATAGATCTTAGAGCAGAGTTTAAGTGATTGCTTTCTTAAGTGGTACAACACTACATAATAATTATTGCCAGTCTGATTTTCTGTGTTTATCCTACATATTATTTAAGAGATATTTAATATTTCTACTCAGCATGAGGGGCTTTTAAGAATGTCATTAAATACTTCATAATCTATTCATTATCTTAGTAATTTGCCATGGAACACAAATTACAGTCAGAAGCTTCTCAGTCAGTATATTTCTGGAAAAGTCATGCAGGGAATCCATATTAGAGAAGTGTCCGCATTTTTTTAGGAAGGTGTGATTTTTTTCAGCTTGTCATCTGAAAATATAGTGTGAGTAGTAGTTATAAATTGAGAAGTTATCTGGTATGCCTGTTGTCTGAGAGTGATTCATCTAAAAAATTTACTTTTATATCTCTAGATGGTGCTATGTGTACCTCTATTAGTTAGAGAAGTATAAAAAATTAATGTAAAATTATACAAATCATAAGTATTACAGAAAAACTAGAACTATAAAAATTATTGTGAAAAGGTTTTCACTGCCCTTACTGTAGGCTATGAGGCATGTTTCCCCAGATGATTCTGCTCATGGGAAAGTTAATCCTGTGTTGTATTAAATAGGAATCACAAACAAGTGCCATAGAAAGACAATCTCCAGTTTTGTAGAAAATATTGGGCTACTTTCTTGTCTGAAGTAAACTGGAGAAGCTCTTTTTTCATTCAACCCTACTATATACAATATTTGTTGTTCTCCCCGTACATTAATACACATGTATTCCTTTTTCTGTATATTTGTTTTAAAAAAATTTGAAAAAGCACATTCATTTCTGATAAACTGCTATATCACTGGGTTTGTTAAAAGATAGGCAATACATGAGATTTTTAATAACAACACATTTATAATTTAAAAAGTCTGGAAAAGTTTTTGGGTTGTAAGGAGCAGTTTTCGAGCAGAATTATACTCCTGTGTAGATCGAAAATTTTTGAGTATATTATAAATATTTTATATTAATTATAAGAAGCTGCAGAGATGCTATTGCATATTTCTGTGGGTATTAT
>VWYP01017918.1:0-10035 GCA_013400435.1 Pycnonotus jocosus | reverse complement strand
AAAAAAAAAAAAAAAAAAGTGAGTTGTTTTTTCTTTTCCTTAGGAAACTTAATTTATAGAACATTTTGGTTGGAAGGCTCATTTAACATCATCTACTTTCCTCGCTCCTGCCATGGGCAGGGACAACTTCCGTTAGACCAAGTTGGTCAAAACCCCATCCAACACGGCCTTGAACACTTCTCCAGGGGTGAGATATCTACCATTTCTCTGGGAACCTAGTCCAGTGTTTAACCACCCTCACAATAAAGAACTTCTTCCTTACATCTGATATAAACCCACTCTCTTTCAGCTTAAAGCCTTTCCCCCTTGTCCTGTCACTACATGCCCTAGTACGAAGTCCCTGCCTGGTTTTCCTCTAGGACCCTTTAGGAACTGGAAAGCTACTATAAAGCTTTCTTTTCTCCAGGCTGAACAACCCCAGCTCTCTCAGCCTGCCTTCACAGGAGAAGTGTTCCAGCCCTCTGTTCATTTTCATGGCCCTCCTCTGGACCCACTCCAAGGGGTCCATGTCCATGTTGGAGGCTCCAAAGTTGGATGCAGGACTGCAGTTCTGAGCAGAATACAGGGGATGAATCACCTTCCTTGCACTGAGTGCCATCTTTTTTTTTAATGCAGCCCAGGACACAGTTGGCTTTCTAGGCTGCAGGCACACATTCCTGCCTCATGTCCAACTCTTCATCCACCAGTATCCCCAAGTGCTTCTCCCCAGAGTTGCTCTCAATCCATTATTCTCTCAATTTTTTTGATATGGGGGATTTCCCTGATGCAGGTGTGGAAGACTGCACTTGGACTCATTGAACTTCATGAGGTTCCCGCAGGTCTACCTCTCAAGCCTGGCAAGGTCCCCTTAGATGGAATCCTTTACCTCCAGCACATCGATTGCAGCATACACCTTGGTTCTGGACCCTTGCCGAGGGTGAACTTGAACCCACTGACAATGGGATCAATAAACACCTGGTTCCAATAAAACCCCTGAAAAATGCCTCACTGGTCTCCACTTGAGCATCAGGCCATTGATCACAAGTCTTTGAGTGTGACAATTTTTCTCTACTGAGAGGTCCATCCGTACATGAAAGAGAGGAAATTTCCTTGATCCTTACTGTTTGATTTGTCTGTTATTACTCCAGGAAAGAAAAGACCCTTGTGCCCAGCCAGGCTGGGAATTCTCCACTGATCAGCCCTGCTGGGTCAGAGGGCAGTTTGACTGACTTATTCAGAGCACACACCAATAAGTGAGACCCTACAGCAAATTCCCGCAATTTATTCAAGTGCGCTACCCACTGCCAGTGGCTTAGATCTCTTTATTAATTGTGCACCTTGAGTTTCCTTAGATATTCATCAACCCGTACTACACCTAAAGGGGGGCAGTTCTTCATTCTTCCAGTCCTTGTCTTTTCAGGAGCATATATTCCTATACTTCTAAAGTTGAGCTGCTCTCCAAGCATACCTTATATAAAATCCAAGTAGAAAACAACAGGAAAATAAACATCAAGGTGTTTGCACACCATAGACTGTACAACATCTTTAAGCCAACAGTTTCACCCAGAAAGATATTTGTCTTCTCCCTCATGAATGGCCTCATCCTCTATTTCTGCCAACTGGTTCTACAATTATAATTAGGGTCGTTAGTCTCTGCCTACCTGAAATAATTGCAGGATAATTATCCTTACCATACTGAACATGAAGTGCCTGGATCAAAGAAAAAATTGTCTATGATTAGACAGACAAAAGACAAAAGCACAAAAGGATAAGCAAAAACCTTCTTGTCCAGAGGAAGTAAATGACTTTGGACTAGGTCTACTACAAGGTGAGGCCCCACATGCTGAGATAGCAAACGTAAAACTTTTTAATGCTTACCCCTCCAAATGGATCAGAGAGCCCTATGATAGGTGTATGGATTTCTTATATTATGTCTGGCAAGAAGTAAACACAGCAGCTTGGCAATCTGAGACTCCAGAAAGTGATGTGGTGAACAGGAACTCACCCACAGCTGTAAAGCAAGAAGTGTCACTTTCTATATTAACTCATCCTGAGGTTGTAACTTCAGTCAACTGGCCTTAACAGCTTCAAGTGCTATCCTAAATACAGTCTTCATGTTCCTTTTAAGATAAGAATGATGGGTTCTAGTGTTTAGTTCATTCACCCTAGATATAAGGTTGCTATCTGAAAAGTTTAAAATTCCATTTTCAACCTCACAATAACATATCTTAACAACTACATTGCAGGTTATGTTGGTAACCATTTATGGCTGTTCTTTATCTCTGTCCTTGAAGCCTTGCCATGGGGACAAATAAAATGAAACAAGATTCATCCAGGATTGGAAAAAGAGAAAGGTAAAGAATCTCTTCATGTGAAGGGCAGAGACTTCAATTTTAGTCCATGCATTCTGCATTACACAGTCACTGAATAAAATACAAATACACTTCAAGTTTCAAGGCTGAAACTGAATAATTGTCTGTCCTATGCATGGAGAGTCTGTAATTAAAATTTTTTCTTCCTGGAACAATAAAACCTGAATTGTTCTTTCTTGTAGACACACAGCTTTAGCAGACATGATTTTTTAGTATATCTGATCTATCCTAACCTAAAGTACTGTGGGAAGGGGCAGATACAATGTTCTTGAAAAACAGAAATGGGAGAAAAGGTTTGTCGAGATAAGAGAAAAATTGGGGTCACACTGTGTTTTGCCAATAATATATTCCTGAAAGGTTTGAAAGACTGTTTCTAAAAGAGGAATATCTTTTCTCTTTTTTTCTGAGTGTTAGCATTTATGCTTCAAAAACTAGTTTTCAGTTAATAGAGACGACATGCTGAAATTGAAATTTGAGCAACTAAGTGTTGAAGATTTAAATGAAGATCTGCCCTTAACATTTTATTTTGAATGCATCTAGATCTTTATTACCATTTTTAGATCCTCCTTGTGAAGCACCTTTATGGTCCCAGAAGTACTGAGTGTATATCGCTGTACAAGGTTTTGTGAAGGGTACTGAGTTATCAAGACACTTCTTTTACGTACAATTATGCTGAAATCTAGGCCATCTGAAGCAAAGTTCTTTATGTACACTACCTTATAGTACCTGTAATTTAAGTTAACTTTTTGACTTTAAATTCTAGTAGAGCAGAGCAAGACCTCAAACAGCAAGGTAAAGGCCTCAGAAGGCAAGAAACATCTGGGTTATAGGCAGATTCTTCAGCTCCTGAGGATTTGAATATAAACTGTATATGGTAGACAAAGAACTGTTCCTCTGTTGTCCTCCTGAAGATAAGCTGGTTAAAGAAGCCTCCAAGTCAGGAAGTCCAAGCGCTCAGCATGAACAAGAATTGTTTTTTGATTCACCCATCAGTATGAGCAAATCCATTATTTGAGCTAGCTTTTAGTCAACATGTGTCAATGAGATTTTCATGTAGAAGTCCCCAGTGACTGAAAAAAAAAGGGAATATTCACCTTCATCTTTAAAGAGTGTAATAAGGAGGTTCCTAGCAAGTATCATCCAGTCAGACTCATCTCAATGCCCAGTAAGATAATGGAGTATGTCAAGGGAAGATAGGGAAGTTCAGAGATAGTCAACATGGCTTCATCAGGAGTAAAATTTACCTAATAAATTTAGTGTCCTTCTACAACAGAATGGCTGCATCAGTGGACAAGAAAATAGCTACAGATACCATTTACTGGGACTGATAAAGACCCTTTGATAAGGTCTCCCCCAATAAGCCTGACTCTAAGTCAGAGGCATATGGATTTGACGGATAAACTAATAGATGGATATGAAATTGGCTGGATGTTTGCATCCAAGGAGTCAGTCAATGGCTCAATGTCCAAGTGGAATCCAGGATTGAGAGGTTTCCCGTATGGGTCTGCACCAGCACAAATACTATTTAACATATTCATCAGTGACACAGTGTCTTACATCTCAGCAAATGTGCTGACGACATCGAGCTGTGTGGTGCAGTCAACATGCTGGAGGGAAGCCATGCCATCCAAAGGGACCTTGACTGGGTGGAGAAGTGGGCCTGTGCAAACCTCATGAAGTTCAACAAAGCCAAATGAAAAGTTCTGCAGTGAAATCCTCAGTATCAACACAGACTGAGACATGAATGGATTGAGAACAGCCCTGAGGAGAAGCACTTGGGGATACTGGTGGATGAAGAGCTGTACATGTGTGCCTGCAGCCCAGAAAGCCAACTGTGTCCTGGGCTGTCAGATTGTGATTTCAGGTGGTTAGAGTCCTTTTTTGCCCTCCTGGAATCTTTGGGCCAGACACAAGAAAGAGACGCAGGCTTCAAGCTTCTGTTTTTCCAAGGTCTTTCATGTTATTTATTTTTTTGTTATCTCATAGTTCTCTCTGTGCCCAGTGAGATCTGTCTTGCACCTTGGCCATGGCATGACTGCCTGCCCCTGGGCAGTTTGAGCTGCTTTGTACCCCTTCTTACATATTTTAGTTTACATTTATATGCCAATACTTAGTATCTATACTAACCGGTCATTTCTACTCTGACCCAATCTCTCTAAACTATATTGTACCACGTCACAGCAGAAGATGGAGGGGAAGAAGAAGAAGAAGAGCCTTAGGGACCACCCCAAAATCTCCATTTTGCCTCCATCTACTTCTATTATAAAAACCTAAAACTACAAATTTCTCACCCTGTGATAAGCTAAACTACTGTGTTTCACACTCTTGAGGTTTGTAATTCATCTCTGTTTTGTGCCAGGGTCTGTAACCCCCACGGACAGGACCAAAACCCCTCCTGTTCACCCCCCTGGACAGGTATCAAATCTGTTTGCTCAGTATCCCAGACTGCTTGGCCAGGGTCTCTGAGCCCCTAGGGCAGCCAGAGGGATGCCCTGGGTTCCAACACTGGGCTGCATCAGAAGCATGGCTGGAAGGTTGAGGGAGGCGATTTTGCTCCTCTAGAGAAGGGCCACAAAAATGGTCAGAGGACTGAAGCACCTCTCCTACAAAAACAAGAGGAGAGTAGTGGGGCTGTTCAATCTGGAGAAGAAAAGGATCCAGGGAGACCTTATTGCAGCTTTCCAATTCCTAAAGTGGCATGTAGGAAAATTGTGTAGAAAGTTTTTACCAGGGCTTGTAGTGACGGAACAAGAGGCAAGGGTTTAAAAATGAAAGAGGGTAGATTTGGATTGCACCCAAAAAGACATTAATTACAATAAGGGCAGGGAGATGCTGGGACAGATTATCCAGAGAAGCTGTCAATTCCACCACCACTGCAAGTGTTTGAGATCACACTGGGTCTTTGAGGTACACAATACAGTGAAAAATGTTGCTGCCCATGGCAAAGGGATGGAACAAAATGATCTTTTTCCAGCCAAAATCACTCTGTATTCTATATGATGTTTGTGAAATGGACCTTTTTGATAATTTTGGTCCTCATCGGGTTCAGCTTCATGACAGATCTTATGGAGTTTGATGTTTATAAACCCTGCTGTGGACATGTGAAGAAGTTAAATTCCATCAAGAGTAATAAAAAGTAGTATAAGTACCTCTAGTATTAGGTAGTGAGTTACATGGAGATTTTAGATCACAATATTAGACTTAGGAAAAAAAAGAAAGTTTAAATCCCTTACTGGATTTGGCTATTTATATCTTTGTAAATTACAGGGACATGCAAAATGGTCAGGCAGCTTTGGTGAAAGCAGTGTGAAAGTAGAACAGCACAGCCCCTGCCAGTTTGTTTCAATGCCAGAATTCCAAATTCTGAGTCCAATTCTCTGGTATTTCTTCCATTAAAATTTTTAAACTGTGTACATAATAACTTGTAACAGTAACTATTTCTATTACAGTCCAAACACTGAAGGACTTTTTTTGTGATTATGGTAACACAGCAATAAAGCTTACACCATTGCTGCCATAGAACTCTTAAAAAAAATCAAGCCAGCTACTTATCATTCAGTTCTTTGACTGGAAAACCATTAAACAAACAACAACAACAACAAAACCTCCATGAACAGGAAGAAGGAGCTATTCTAAATGCTCTAGAATGATCTCCCTTGCCAGGGAAATGAGTCTTTGGCTTCTGTGCACTTGGCTTGCTAGTTCTTTGCAGCTTTCATTTCTATGCAATGAATAACGTTCCAGTGTCTTATGTGGAAATGGGAAAAAATGTAAAAAGACAATTTTAAAATAAATATAAAATAAAATAAAAAAAATAGGACACATAAAATTAGGATCTGATTATGATTCTACTGAAATTACTGATTATGATTCAACATTTCTCTCCAGGTGTTGTGCATTTTTGAAAAGTCAGAAAAGGAGATAATGTGAAATGCTCACAACATATGCAAAGCTAATCAGACACTGGTTTCCTACATATTTTAAATGCAAATGCCTGGAAGGCTCCTGTTTGTGTGGCAACAGAAGTCTCCACAAATATAATATCTTGTATTAACTTTCCTCTTCTTTTTTTAAAATATATATTCCCCTTCCCAACCATTCACTCAAAGATAAAAAAAAAGGCAAGTAAAAAATTAATGTGTGTCGCTAAGGGTACGAACAGATGATTTCACACTGCTGGCATAATGTTCAGAAAATCCTACTGGTAAATACAGGTAGTAGGACACAGAAATACAGAATTTGTCCAATCCATCAGGAAATTCTGATTTTACTACGTTCTCCACTCCCTTGACTTCTTGCCAGTTTTTCCCCCTTCCTGCATCTCTTCCTGCTTTACTACATCCCTTTTGCTTTCTCTTCCTCCTTCTCTTCACTTTCCTTTGGAAATTTTAAAGGGAAAGAAGGAAAAAAAGAAAAAACCAGAGCTGCCAATCGTGTCCTGGGCAGCATCAAAAGAGGGATGGATAGCAGTTAAGAGAGGTGATTCTGCCCCTTTGCTCTGACCTCATAAAACACCAACTGGAGTTCTGTATCCAGCTCTGGGACCCTTAACATCAAAAGGACATGGACCCACTGGAGTGGTTCAGAAAAGAGCCATGAAGATGATCAGAAACTTCAAACACCTCTCCTGTGAACATAGGTTGAGAAAGCTGGGGCTATTCAGCCTGGAGAATAGAAGGCTTTGGAGAGACCGTATGGCAGCCTTGCAACATCTAAAAAGAGCTTATAAAAAAAGATAAAGAGTGACTTTTTGAATGGGGACAGTGTGGAGATGTGGCAAAGGGGAACGATTTTAAATTATGAAAAGAGAAGCAGGTTTCTCAGAGAAGCTGTGGATGCCCCAACCTTGGAGGTGTTCAAGGCCAGGTTGAGTGGGCCCTGAGCAACCTGATCTAGAAGCTGACATTCCTGCCACCATATCTGACAATTGTTTTCTTGAGAAACTTAAGTGACAATTAGTTTATGCCTTTTTCATATTTTACTACTGCAATTCAGCAAGATCAACATATGGTTGGTGTCTCAAGTTTTCTTCATGTTTTATATTTCAGCAAAATAAGAATGCTCTTTCACAGGTAGAAAAAAATATTCCTACAGCTGAGGGGTTTGATCTTATATAATACTCATAACCTTCTGCAAACATAAGACATTTTAAATTTTCCTGGAAAAAGAGGAGAAAGACACAAGAGCCCTTTTAAAGACTGCATATAAAGCAAGGTAAACATGGGGATTGTTACATCCCTTCTGCAAAAATGAAAACATTAAAAACCAATGTTTTATTAGCTATAGAAATAATTATATCTACTCTATTAATTTAAAACTCTCTGTAAAACATTTAATTTTATTGTATATCGTTGACTTTTTCCTCTCCAGAATGCCAGGGAAGAGTCATGCCGTGAAAATACAGCTTCATTTATTTCAGTAAATACATGCTGTGTTCTGTGCAAAACATCTGTAAAAGATGTAAGAGTACTGGCATAATCTTTCAGTAAAGGAGAATGCTTTATTATCAGAATAGAAGACAAATATCTTTTTTTGGTTGTATATAGAATGTAATATTTTTTCCTAAAGAAAAATAAAAACTTTGTTTTTCAAAGAATTTACCTACTATCATTAGTGTTAATTTCATAAATGACCCTTCTATGCCACTGAATATTTGCCAGATGTAGTATATACACTCAGGTTACTGCATTCTCTCATTCTAAACTCTTTACTCCAAGGGAATTTAAACTCACATAATTTATCTCCCTAAAAAAAGATTTAAATACTAGATTATACACTTTCCCTGCTTGTCAATACTGTGGCAAGTTAACACACATGTGATCAGTGCTTTGGTAAAATTACAGAAGTTTCTAATTGCAATGGGTGAAACTTAAATATCTCTGTGCTGAATAGTTTATAGTTCATTAAGGCAGCATAGTTAATCATAAAAAAAAATTAAAAAATAATCTGTTAATTGAGTTTTCCAAGTTCTGTAATGCTTGCTTTAATTGATGGTATACAGCAGGTGAAGTGAAACAGCAGGAACAAACCGTAAGTAGCTAGCTAAATCCTATTAGGAATAAGTAAAGCCAGCATTTGAGTACGATTTTATCCATCCAGGATATATAAGAAATAATAAGAAGAAAAGAATCAAGCATCCAAAACACACGTGGTGTATTGAAGTAATAAAGTCTACAGACAGTGGACTGCTTCTGAGGTACTGGTAGAATGAAGTTCTGGGAATGGTATAAATAGAAGTAGAAGTTAAAAGGTAGGGTTTGTATTTTTTTGTTTGTTTATTTGTTTTCTTGGGGGGTTTTGGTTGAGGTTTTTTGTTTTTGTTTTGTTTTGTTTTTTTCCAAAGTGAGTGAACAGATATTGTGGTCTTCACCATTCACAATTGCTAAAATAAACATGCTGGTTATGACTGCAGTGAATTTTATGTTGGCACACATTTTCTGAAACCTTTACTTCATAGTACCTTGTTGGGAATATGACCTGATTCTTTCCTTATGTGAAAAAACCTGCGCTTCAGTCTCCTTTTTGTCCTTACTTTGGTCCACTAGAAATGCATCAAATCTGTGATTGATAAATGCATACTAACATTTTGTTCCAACTCTACAGATGAGACTGACAGTAAAGGTGCTTGTTAGTGTAACTAAAAATAGCCTCTAACAGAATGGGAAAATTAGTTTCATACTTCCTCTTCTGTTCCTGTCAGAACACTCTAGCTATTTGTGTGAGTGTTTTCAAGAAATCTTTTTCCTTTTTTAATAGAAAGTTAAATCTATGTATCCATAACTTCAGTAATTTTGTAAGTTTGAAGAATTAATTTGACAATAAGTTTTAGAAAGAAAGTGTCTATAGGAAAGGAACTATTTGTACCAACCAAATGTGGAGTTTCTAACTTAGTGGTCTGGCCTTAAAAACAGATAACCAGTGAAATCACTCTTGTCACATTTGGGAGCAAAAAATCTCTTTACAAGGATCACTGATGTGTTCTAGTAGATTGTTATATGACAATGTATATCCCTGTAGCAAAAATCCAATATAGCAAAAGTATTCATATGAAAATAATAGTACAAAGTGTAAATAAAATAGCATAATAAAGGTATACCAAAGTCATGCTTAATAAAGAAAATCTATTCACTTGTCTCTAAAATCCATACCAGGGGACATAGATCAACATCACATATATCAAAAGTCTGTTTATTAGTCATAAAGCTCATCATACCTCCCAGAACCACCCTGAAGCCACAAAGCAGTGAATAATCCTAGAATGGTTTTGTTTGCTTTCAGCAGACTTTTTGTACCTATTTAAACTCCTAAACTGAGCAAACTGCAATAACAGTGTATGTTGACCCTATACTTTGACTGAGTGTATTCTCCATGGAAAGTGGGAGCTTTTGTAATATGAAATATTGCCAGTTAAACAGGGATGACCATCCTATTTATCCTAAGAAAATTGAGGAAAGGGATGTTTTATCTTTTACAAATATAATTTATATTTAAAAGTTAAAGAATTTTTTTCCTTTAAAATATTATTTTTATAAGTAATATAATATTACTTACTGCCATTCACATATTTGGATACTTATGCATAATGTAACAAAAAATCCTTTACTTAAATTTTTAAAAGAATAATTCTAGATTATACCAAATTAATTTTTTACAAATAAATTATTAAAATTTTGAAATAAAAAAT